>CM037857.1:9350813-9470151 GCA_021292105.1 Anadara kagoshimensis | reverse complement strand
TAATATAGCATTTTAAAATGAATAGTTTGCCCTTCGACTCCCAACCATTTATGTTGCTGAAATAGCCGAACGGTCTACTCGCGGTTGTCGGGAATTACAGTGCATGCAAAACCACATACTAGTAAGTATTATCGCACCTGATGCATATGCGTGAGGAGTGAAGTCTATGCACAGGTGCGCGATCAAACCTGGCTAAAACATAGACAACAAGATTTTGAAGCTGTCTAGAGAGTTTGCAACAACAACACTTGCTGGTAGAGTGTTCCAGAGGCCAATAGCTGCTGGGGAAACGATGTCTGGTAGACTGTAGTTCTGAAGTGTCGTGCCAGGTATCATTGAGATGGCATCTGGTTCTTATGGACACCTGCTGTTGATGGTGCTTTGTAGGTATATCCACCAAGGAGCACACTATATATGTGTATATGATGGAACATTACAACTTGTGATGTATCTCTACTCTGTTGCAGTGTCTGTCATTTTAGTTGTTGCAGCATGGCTATTATGCTGCTGGTGTGTCTGTAGTCACTGATAGCAAATCTTGCTGCTTTTCTTTGGGTAGATTCAATTTTACTGATGTTGCTCAGTTTGGTGGGTTCCACACTCTAGCGACGGTCCCGTGGGTCTAACAAGTGTAGCGTAATATTGTGTTTTGCTGTTCGTCCGGGACAATGTTTTAGGTTACGCTTTCAGATGGCTAAGGTGGAATTTGCCTTCATGGTGATCTAACCTTTAAATTGCAGTGCCAATGCACATATACTACCAAACAGGTTGACATTGATCACAAATGCGTAAATCTATATGCAAATCGGCGACAACTCACATCTTGTCTTTGGTGTCTTCGCGATATCGCTATAGCGTGGGTTAAGTCTCCATTTTCCTCGCGTAATCTTTCTTGGGTTCCTTCGCGGAATCTTTGAGGGGATCTAATATTGGGAGATATGAAGAGTTTCGATCGTAAAATATGGATTTTACTGTTGCAAACTGAGGTCTACCTGACTGTGCTTGTGGCTTGTAGATTTTACCGCGGTCAAGGTTGAATCAAAATCATGTTTACAAAATCTTTGCATTAAAATATTATAAGTTTGGTCAAGTCGAAATTGGTTACGTATACCGGTAACCCTGGCCCCGGTTTCACAAGTCGACCATTCCTTAACTTAAATTTAGCTAATTTTGACCATCTTTTTCGGAACTACAAATTAAAGATTTTTGACTAAAATTCAATACAGATTGTACAATCAAAAACAAACATACTAATCCATGTCCGAATCACAATCCAGAAGCAAAGTAAAAACTTTGAAACTGACAAATTTGGCCAGACAAGCGAACTTCCACCAGGGAAGAGAGACCGGGTGCTCCGTAAGGATAAGCACCTCTTGAAATGATCTTCCCATTGACACCTTAAATAACCCAATATCATAAATTAACACAATTATTATAGTATCAAATTTGCCAGATTAAAGTTAAGGATAATCTTAGTTAAGGAATGATCTTAAAACCAGAGCTTGCTGTTATTTCTCTTTTCTTAAAGGAGTTTCTGGTGTGCATATATCGGGTGCTATTTTTGTGTTGTCATGCTAACAAATAAAAATTAGCGTCATTCCTGAAGAGTTCCGATTGTACATGTGCTACGTGTCACACGTGCCATGTCAGGTGCTATTTTTGTGTTATCGTCCACGGGAATAGAAGAAATTATCGGCTATCCTGAATTTTTTCGCTACCTACTGCTCAACGCTCCTTTGACGCCTTCGCTCTATTAGCAGAAAGCATGTTGTTTTATTATCGAAGTCCTTCAGTCGTCGTCTTTAACTGGAATGTTACATAATGTGTCGAAAATCGGTTGACTAATAATAATTTGCTTAATTATTGGTAGGTGTCATTCGGATGTAAATTCCACTTCATCAAACGAATTTATCGTGAAATATAAAAAGATTTTTAGCTAGTCCATTATATAAGCTATGTAGATAAATAGTATTCTGTGGGGTCTGCTTACTTAAATGACGTCACTGCACGGGGTCCCCAAAACCGAGCTTTTTGATTTGGATTAGCGGGAGGTGTATTACAAACTCGCCGATATCTCCCTTATTTCGGCATGGATTTTTATAAATTTTTCGCATTAAGTCTTATTTCAGTATGGAGAATAACATATGTAAAAATCAAAAATCGTTACAGGTGCTCTTTAATGTTAGTTAAACCTACCTTTATTCCATCAACGTGCATGCGAACTTTTTGTCTGTCAAGTAAGTGTTCTAACAAATGCTGACGGTAACTGCCTGTTAATTTTCTTTCTTTCTTACCCAAACAAGTGGAGAGGGGAAATAGTGTTTTACGCCCCAGTCAAGATTGTGCCAAAATTGTATTAAGGTTCATGGTCAGTTTTGGGTTGGTTTGGGAAACCAGACCCTGGAGACGTCCATCGAGCTTCGGCAAAATTCCTTACACTAGGATCTGCCCGTCTGGGGACACGAGCCTAAGCAGTGAGAGACGCTGTGACTCGTAAGACGTACGGCTGTGCTGCGAGTCAACCATTGGCGACCCCCTGAATAAAAGCAATGCTGATGAAAAAGTATCGGCCAAGCCTAACAAATGTCCTCGATAACAAAGCAACGAAATGAGAAACTAATGAGTGTACAGTCCGTGGCCAAGTCAAAGTTTTCACACGTGTACCGAGACGTCGCCAGCTATTAGTTAACAGTAGTAATGTATACTAGGCCTAAAGCAATGATGGTTCTTTTTTGTGACACCTACCGTTGCATGTGGTTATGATTTTTTTTTAAAAAAAAAAAAGTCTCAACCGGTGCATCTGAACGCGGACAAAAGACACCTCTCGACTTTATTATCATATTATAAACTGCAACACATTAAATAAATAAAAAGTTATGTGTAAATAAATGAATATAAATAAATAAATAAATAAATAAATAAATAAATAAATAAATAAATAAAAAAGTTATATGTTATCAACAGTGGAGTGTAGTTATGATGTACCGGGGTATTGTACTTTTTTCAGGTGCAGCTTATTACACAAGTGGCGGGATGTAGCTAGATAAACAGGAAATGCTTACCCTTCCGGTGCACCTGCTCTTACTTCCCTGGTGGAAGTCCACGTGTTTAACCTCATTTCCCAGCGTCAAAGCTTTTGTTATGATATCGGATTATGGATTGGACATGTATTTGTCCGCCTAGATACATTCTGTGTTCAATTTGGGTTTAATTTCTTGTGCCATATTATTATTATTTTTAATTTTCTGAATGAAATATTCGAAAATTATTAAAAAAATTTAAATCAAACTAGTGGAACTTATAAATTCTATTTTTTTTTTTTTTTTTTTTTTTTTTTTTTGTAAATGACCAATGTTCAAACAGATATAGTCATTTGATGTTAATCGAAAATTGTTAACCTCCCTCCGGGTAATTGCGTGCGGGGGAGTTTCGCTCTTCAAGTCAGTCTCTCGTCGACATCCAATTTATATACATATTTTCAAAAGAATGATGTCTTTTTGGTATCAATTGATTTTTTGTGAAGATAAATTGTCAAATTATATTTATAGAACACTTTTGTTTATGAATAATGACGGTAAAAATATATAGCATGGATATCTGAAATCAAAAAATTGTTAAACAATACTGGGTTTAGTAATATTTGGAATTGTCAAGCGTTGAATATAAACAAAAATTGGTTGTGTAAAGCTGTTGAACTTAAACTTAAAGATCAATTTTTACAAACATGGTATTCCCAAATTCAAAATTCAAGCAAGGCTGTTATTTATAGAATATATAAAGTAGATTTTGGCTTAGAGAAATATTTAGAAATTTTACCTTTTAATTTAAGACAAATTTTTGCTAGATTTCGCACATGTAATCATTTTCTTCCAATTGAAAAGGGAAGATGGGCAAATGTTGAAAGGAGCTACAGAACATGTAATCTATGTAATCTAAACAGAATTGGTGATGAGTATCATTTTTTATTGGAATGTAGCTTTTTTGAAAATAATAGAAAAAAATATATAAAGAAAAAATATTATATCAGACCAAATATTCTAAAATTACAAATGTTAATGACTAGTACAAATAAAGTTGAACTGTTAAATTTATGCAAATTTCTAAAAGAGGGTTTAAAATATTATACTTAAATATCAATTTTATTTCTTTTTTTCCTGTTTATAACATGTATCTATTGATATCTATCATACTGAGTAATTATTGTAAATCGTTTTAATATATATTTTGTTGTAATATAATTTTGTTATATGTGTACCGCCATTGTATATAGATATATATTGTATAGTTTAACCTCTAATACCACCTCCGTGGTACAGTGTAATAAAGAATCTTGAATCTCGTTTGTTCTTCCCTTGTGTGAGTTACTTGTCATGTGTACAGCTCAAGGCACTTCAAAACCACAACTTAATAATAATGTATTCATGCTTTCATACTTACGCTCGATGTACACATTATTTCTTTTACCACGTTGAACGCAATCTTGCAATTTCAATAATCTTTTCCATTTTTATGTTAAATTACTAAAAGTTTGTTAAATTCTTTAGCTATCACTCAAAAACCAAGCCGCAAAGAACGCAGAGAATACATGCAATTGAAGAATGCGAAATTCATTGTGACAAAGTTATATAATAGCAAACACCGCGATTTTCACTACTCCGCATTGTCCGTGTGTCAAGTTCCGCACCCCAATTTTGTGTCGGAGAAACTAAAAATAATATTCCAAATTGAATTGAAAATAAATGAGTCTTAACTGAAACACTGTAAAACTAAAGAAGGCGATAACTTTGTCATGAGCTACCGGTAACTCATATTATTTTTTTGTAAAAATAAAGCATTCCAAAATCAGCACATGGCATTGTCATAACTAATTTTATACAACTGTTAATCTACTTTAAATTAATAAAAAAAATAGCACGTGTCAATGCGAAGATCCTCTTCGCGATTTGTTTAGAATTGTCATGTACCGATTTTGTCTGTGTCCCCACATTGTGCCGGGATATAAAAGAACTAGCACATTAATTAATATATCTCATATTTGTCCCCACTCAGATTCATTTCCGTCTTGTCTCCACTACACTGTGTATGTGTGTGTTTGTGTGAACCTGAGAGAGAGAGAGAGAGAGAGAGAGAGAGAGAGAGAGAGAGAGAGAGAGTAATGATAGTTGTGATTCATGTACACATATTAATCGGAAATCGTGTGACAAATAAATTTGAAGGTAATCAAAAGCTGAGCTCATCTTTATAATCAAAAAGAAAATTGCCTGTATTTGACTTAGTTTTGTCTCATAATTCTAATTCATGTCTATTTATAGCAACGCCACTTATTGTTTAGTTTCTAAAAATACTTTGAAGTGAAACTTTATCTTTGCTTTGACAATGTTATGACGCCGGCAGATAAAATATGACCCTGGATTTAATCTTCTATAGGCAATTTAAATGTGGGTCATTCTTCTGAGAATTTACTCACCCATGTGTTGTGTGTGAAGTTACTATGTTTGTAAAAGTTGTAAGGGGCGGAGCTCCCCATATTTTATGAATGGAGTTGCTATTTTATCTACTACCATCCCAACCTTTTGACGTCATGTGTAAATAACCTCCTGCAGCGCGCAAGGATTTGAGCAAAAATTAAGTATAATTATCTTTGTATTAGCGTTAATTACATATCTAGAAGAACCATAACATTGCCAAAAGTATATTTCAACACAATTATATTAAAATTATGTATTTGTAAACATGGCCAGGTATGAAATTAATGCTAATCGTTGGAACTATTTGAATGCGCAATAATATATCCGTGACGAATTTCCCTCAATGGGCCGTCACATGACTCCGGAAATAGCTCGCTCACTATTATCGCTCATTATTCCCATTCATAAACACAGTAATTTCATGCAGTCGAGGATAAACAACGAATTTTCTCTCTAATTTAGCTCTGTCTTCCATTTAATATTGCACAAAATTCAACAATGGAAGCGAGCATCGCTAGTGGTATTGAATGCGGACTTCTTGCACAATGGATAAGGAATAGAAGCGAACGAATGTTGTTGTTGGACTGTCGTCCATTTATGGCGTTTAATGAAGGCCATATTGTCACATCATGTAATGTGCATTGCCCACCCATTCTGAAAAGACGATCGGGTGGTTTTGTTGCCTTGGAAAATATTGTGCCTTGTGAAAAAGACGCCAAAAATTAGAAGATGGTGAATTTGATACTGTTGTCGTGTATGATAGCAATACGTGTGATCTCGCTAATTCAGCTAAAGACTCCAATTTGTATTCAGTATTGAAAAGTTTCAGAACAAGTAGAGACGGTGTCAGATGTCTTCTATCTCTCTGGTAAGTATACTATAGGTCTTGAAAAAAAAGCTACAGGTTGCTGACTTGAAAATTGTTCACGCTTACTTCGAGTATTTATTTTTTCTCTCTCGCTAATCTCTATCTAGAGCATAAATTATGATTTTAACATTAAAAATTAAATTTCGCCAAATTTTAGAAACCTCTTTATATTGTTTCAAGTTATTATCATCAGCACCAGTAATAATCTGGAAACTAAATTCGAGTTTTGACCTGAAAAGTTTATATTGTAAAAATTATATATTTTGTATAAATACCCGATTTAATGTATGATAAAAAAAAATATTTTGTGTTAAATTCAATACCAGCAACTATATTGCAAGCGAAATTATTTTCCAAACGCTGACTCTTTATCGTAGGCTATAGTGGGTAATGTAATAATTTGATATTAATATCAAATTAAAATTTATTTAAATATTAATTTGTATATAATTTTTCCAGAGAAAGGAGAGGGGTATCTATTTAGAAAAAGGCACGTTTTTGTAGTTTAATTGTTAAAAGTGCAGTGAAAGCATAATATTTTAATATTATAATAAGACGCGTTATATAAAGTGCACAGGTCTACAGAGAGAGAGAGAGCGAGAGTTTATTAGTGAGTTAAAATATTAGGGCACATTAATAGTTAAATTGAGAGAGAGAATTCTAGGGAGAGAGAGAGTCTGAGAGTAACACCAGTTTATTAGTGTGATAGTTTAAAGTGCAGAGAGAGAGAGACCTAATTAATAAATCACGTTTATAACTGAAATTTGAAAGTGCAGAGAGAGAGAGAGAGAGCTAATTAATAAATGACGTTTATTACTGTGAAAGTTAAAAGTGCAGAGAGAGAGAGAGAGCTAATTAATAAATCACGTTTATAACTGAAAGTTAAAAGTGCAGAAAAAGCGAGAGATAGAGAGAGTAATACCTAATTTATAAATCACGTTTATAACTCAAAGTTAGAGAGAGAGAGAGTAACACCTAATTTATAAATCACGTTTATAACTCAAAGTTAGAGAGAGTAACACCTAATTTATAAATCACGTTTATAACTCAAAGTTACAGAGAGAGAGAGAGTAACACCTAATTTATAAATCACGTTTATAACTGAAAGTTAAAACTACAGAGAGAGAGAGAGAGAGAGAGAGAGAAAGAGTAGTTCACCTAATTAATAAATCACGCTTATCAGTTTGATAGTTAAAAGTGCACCAGTCCTGTTAGTTTCGTAAAACAAAGCATTCCGCGACCATTCCCCATCAACAATAAATACCACAGACAAGATAACTTGACATGTCCATTTATACGGTCAATGCAACTGGCAAATGGAGTGTTACACACATTTAATTATTAGAACTGTCATATACCTTTTTTTTAAATTTAATCATAAAATATATGACAATAAATGGTGTATGACAGAATTGAAGGATAAAGTTAATTTAAAATTTACCACGTTTCCATCCCTGGGTTATTAATTGGCTACTAATTTCTGAGAAACTCTTTCAAAAAGCCATAGCCTGTTTAAGAAGATTTGAGAAATTTCATTATTATTATCTTAAAAAAATAAAAAATAAAAGCTGTTTTTTCCTCCAAATCAAGTTAAGTAACATTTGTAATAATGAAATAAATAATTTCATACAACTAATAAATAATAAAGGAGATACATGTAAATAAATAATGAAGGGAAAAAAAAATCCAAAATGGACGAAATGGACAGTTTGTGTTCTCTCTTTTATTTAATTATTATTTTTATTATTTATTTAGTTTTTCTAGTATATGTGGCCCAGGTTTTAATCGAATTCTTGTCGTGACTCTTCCAGTGAGTTCTATTTCGGGACATTTACCGAATATCTAAAAATATTAATTTCAATAGGGTTGTGAAATTAAACGGGTCGTCTTTATTCAATAAGAATTATAAATAAAACTGTTACAACTTCAAGGTTATAAACTAATTTGAAGTTTAAATCTTAACGTTTTGGCCGTCTACCTAGTCCTCTAAATTGACCGACAGTCCTTATAAAAACACTTACCTTTTAAAAAAATATATTCAAGTTCAAGTTCAAAATATTTTATTTAAGTGTCATATAAAAAGCTACAATATACATCTAAAAAATAACTACTACATAATTGCTATATATAAAAGCTTTAACATCCAGCCTAAAAGACTTATAAGACACATCAAACGTCACTTATACTATTAAAGCACATCAATTAAAAAAAAAAGAAATTGTTTTACAATCTGTTTAAAAAATAACTTCTTCTATTACTCATATTTAAAATACATTTTGCTAAAAAAGGTTGAATATTTATATCATTCATTAAAACAATAAATTTATCTTCCTCACTCAAATCATTAAAATCTGTATAAAAAGTATTCATTTTACTGTACAACTCGTATCTAAAATCATCATAAAAGTTACAACTCATTAAAAAATGTCTTTCATCTTCCACAACACCTATATTACAAAATTTACAATGTCTTTCTAAAAAAGGCGTAGGAGGCTCTGTATATCTCCCCGTTTCCACAGCTAATTTTAACGAACCATTTCTAAAATATATTTGTAAGCTCGGGTACAAAAACATAGACGAATGTTATTATATTCAGTCCTTTTTACCCCGCCACTAAAATTGTCATCCTTAAGGACCTTGATTTGTAAAAAATTTTATAGATCAAATGTAATATTAATATTCAAAGTAATAAAGTTATAATAAAAAATGTAATTCAATCATTTTGATTTTTCTAATAAATGTTTCGTAAGCAAAAAGAACCTAAAAATGACGGAATCAAGTCATTTGAACATTTCTTTGAGATGCAATTTTCAACAAAAAAAAAACCCCCCAAAAACATATACTTGTTACATATATTCAGGTTCGGGGTTCAAAATAAAGCAAGTCCTACCAAAAATAGTTACAAGTGATTGGTGCATCAAAAACTTCCGATCGGCAGATGCAACGTGGTTCATTGATGACCATTTAGCCATACCTGTATTTGTCTTGCTATTTTTAAGGCCAACTAATAAGTTTTATGTTCTCGACTATAAAAACAACACCGAAAATCGTACCATAAAATAACGTTATGATATCAGATGCTATATTTAAATGTAGGTATTTATAAAAAAAAGAGCAAAAGACAGTATTCGTAGAATTATAAACTGACAAAAACTATGAAAACCGATAAAAATGAAACTTTCTGAACATCATATTTTATAAAAGTTACGATCTCGCACGCCAGATCATTGTTATCACTTTTTAATTTCCCGAATATTTTAAAAACGTTAAAAAGTATTTAGAATTTGTCGGATTTATGTCAAGGGAAATATTGGATATGAAATTAATGCAGGACTTGTGTCCATCTTCTAACTCATATAAATTCAAATTCTCATGATCGGAATCATTATAAAGTACAATCCTGAATCTTTCTCTCCCAGTTTATGCCACTGCGGTAGCTCATTTGGTAGAGTACTCGCTCCGTAAGTGGGAGATCGTGGGTTCGAACTCCGGCCGGGTCTGACCCAAGACTTGAAAGAGGGTATTCTTTCGCCAAGCACTCGGCATTACAAAATGAAAGTCACGGTTCTTTCGGATGGGAACTTAAAATAAACGAGGTCCCGTGTCACGGTGGGCTTGGAACCCTGCTGTATAATGCCATCAGCGCAACCCACAGGCAAAATTTCTGCACCTTCGCCTATAGCTATCGACGTCTCGATATAAGTGAAATATTCTTGACTGGGAGTGGGACGTTAAACACTATTACTCAACTCAGCTCTCTCCCAGTTTTATGATGAATGAACATAACTTGTACTTATCTAGTCAACAATTTGTTTTGTCATTGTCGAGGGACAGAACAACTCCTATTATGAACTTTGATGTCAAAACCAGGAAAAGTTATTACAAAATGCCAAATTCAAGATAGAACAATGTAAGATACGGCTTCTAAGTTTGACAAAACAACCAGGCAACGGGCAACTACATACAAAACCGACCAGGTCCAATGTAAATTGTACAATAGCATCTCAACACCAAGGTTCCAACGTGTGACGGGCAACTACTTACAAAAAACCGACCAGGTCCAATCAACACCAAGGTTCCAAGGTGTGCGAAAGTTTATCAGTTCGCTCAATTACGCTTGCCGAAGTTCGCTGATTTGAGTTTTATCTGCTATCCCTGAACTGACCACCTCGAAATAAGTCAAATTTACTCTTTGACTGGGGCACACAGCACCTTAACTCCAATCTTCTGTACACGTGGTATCAACGATAAGCACAAGGTAACCGGTACGCTTCCCATCAGCTAGGTAGCTACATCATTTTAAAAGTTCGGTAACCGCAAAATATAAAAAGAAAACGGATATAACGAAAGTCAAGCCAATTCTTAAAACGACAACCGCAAACCTCGCAAACATCTCGGAACCAGACGGGGCAACTACACTATGTTAATTAAAGCATCTCAAGACATTCTAGTATTACTTATACTTATTATGAAGCCGACAGTAGTGTGACTGTCCAACTATAAAAATTGGACAGGATGGTCAGAGAATACACGTATTACACTTTGCACAGGACCCGCTGGGCTGTCATCACACAGTTAAGGCAACTACACCGGCGGTGATTCCAGAGAAAGTTTTAGGAATCTGGAAATTCGCAGTTTCAATTTAATTGAACTTTTTGCACGTTCATGTATAAAATACCTCTTCAGAATAACTACAAGGGATCTGTAGCAAAATGTTAAATCTTGCAGTTTTGTACCGGATTAAGAAAAGATTTAGTATATATATATACTTTAGACTCAATGAAAGGGGACAATTTTCGACCCCCAAATTAAGCAGATTAAGCCTTGGTGAATCACCGTATTCTCTTTTTTCCATTTAGCTGAATAATATGGCAGTATTCTTAAAATTTCTCCAAACATTCTGACATGTTAAATTCTTGACTTAATTAAGAATCACCGTCTACTTTTGATAAATAAACGATTTTCAATACATCCGCCTTACGTATAGTCCCGTGCCAATAAAATACGAGGAAGATGTTTAACTCTTAACGAACAGGAAACATTATTACTTAACAGCGAGCTGTTTCAGTCATTAATTATACCGTTTTAGATTGTTTATATGTTTCATAATAAATTGCCTCATTTAACACTTTCAATTTATAATGATCTATGTGGCCAAAAAAGTTCCTTTTTTTAATGAAAATGTAAGAGATTTCACCGTAAAGGAAAGTGTTTAGAAACACATGAGAATCATTATACTGTTCCAAATGCAAAATTGTTCTTACGGGGTCAAACTGAAAAATGAAAGAATGAATGAAGAAAAACTTGAGTAGGAAAATTTTGAAAAATAGCAATTTAAGAATATGAAATACAAGAAAGAATTAGATTATGTCACCAATAGTTTAATTGGATAAACTGCATTCCTTATTGAATACATTGAACTGAAGAATTGCTTAGGTCCTCTTTGGATTGGCGAACTCCCTGTGTTGTTGCAAGAACACCTGTTCCATGTGACCTTGCAATTTGACAACGCTATGTTAAATTAATTCGAGACTTTTGAGTAACAAGAACCTTACAATTAAAGTGCAATAAACGTCTTCGTAGTGTTTTAGTCCTATCATGTTGTGACAAAGTATAGCTATAAGGTGAGCAAAATATCGGGCCTCAGCCGGTACACTATTCGGACTTGGTAGTGGACTTGACACGTACCGTGTTGTAAACTCTAGACTTTGAACTTTGTAGGGTTAAGTAGACATCGACATCTATCGTGACGAGGTATGGCTATAAGGTCACTGTGTAGTGTGTACTGGAGTGTCCAGAATCTACACACTCTTTACTTTGTTCACTGTCTACCCATGGAGTAAAAGAATGGGGTTTTACGCCATAATCAAACTTCGTTCACTAAATCAAGCCGTTCAGTTCAGATGGAGAGAACTAGACTATCTGAAGAAAACCAACAACCTTTGGTATGCAATCTGACAAACTTGTACCCCGGTAGGGATTTAACCTTAGACGGTGGAAAGCGTTGTGATGCGTAACCGCGCGCTTTAGATCACTGGACAAACGAGGCCATTTTGGCGAAATATGGCTTTAAAGGTTGAAATAGATATCGGGCATTGGCACACTCTTGACTTTGCAATGTTAAATCGACTTCCGAGATATATTGTGTTTTGACGAAGTCATGATGGCTCTAATCTGGGCTCTTGACTTTGCAGTGTTAACTCGACTCACAAGACGGTCTGACCTATTGTGGTTTGACGAGTTATACCTCTAATCTGGGCATAGATATCGGGGATGGGGGCTGGGGTTGTCGCTTGGCACACTCTTGGACCTTTATTTGAATTCAGGTAGACTTTTAAATATTAAGATTTAGTTCAGGTTATTTCAACACGGAAGAATAAAACGGATGTAAAAACCCTTCCCCTCGGCCAGTATTTAACGTACAGTAAAACCTTGTTATAATGCCTCCTCTTTAACTTCGTCAACTCGCTTATCGCCGCGGTGCGTTAATTTTGTGTAGTATTTTTTTTTTTTGAAGTTTCAACGCCTAATTCTTGTAAACAAATCCGAAGCTGTTTATAACGCCGGGATCTGTCACTTGACTGAACAAATGGTTGCAACGAATCGACGTTTCGCTGTAACATTCTATATCACCGTATCACCCCCTCTTTCACATTATTAACTTGTTGCTCTCTCTCTCCCCCCCCTCTCTCTCCTCTCATATATTCACTGTCAGGCAGACACTGTTGTATTAAGAAAACCGCTATAATATGGAGCCTGTACATATACACACAGTAGTGGATTATGGGGATGGTAAAAGCTTCTGTCTATTTAATAAAACTAGGATTGTATTTAGCGAAGCTTGAGTGGAAGCCGATCGATAATGGTGCGATTACAAGAAAAATGACTTTATTTTTCTGCTGACAATGCGCATGCTCCCACTCAGTTTTCTTGGGTTTTTTGTTCTTATTTAAGCGTACTAGCACGTCTCGCTATTGATAGAGAGAATTTTCTTCATTAGACTTTATAGATTTTTGCACTTTGTTTAGTTGACTTGGGTACTTAGGATAAATGCAATTTCATTTTATTGGCATATTAACACACATGAATGCCATGTACTTACATATATTATAATGACTTTGTATAGAATCTATCTATCTTCTCGTGTCGGCGTGGGCGTCAAATAGAGTCTTCACTTTATCGTCTTTGCTAAGGTTTCCTATACAATTTATTACTTTGACAGCACTTGGGTCTTGCTTTAAAGAAAACGATGGGAACGGCTCATGTTTCCGTAGCGAGAAACCTTATAGAATAATTCTATAAAGTACAATCGATATCGACTCCGACGAAATCTTGAAAAATTCAACAAGGAAACACTTTTCCATTTGTATCCTCAAATACTAAATTTAAATTTTGATTAAAAAACTAAGCTGAATGAAATGAATTTATAGTAGAAAAGACGGGACTTTATACCCACAATATGCCCTGTCTATGTGTTATGTTTCCATTGCTTGTAGCCAAAACCGCCGTTGGCTTATTTCTGAATAGTTCTGTTTTGATATAAAGTGTACTTTATTTAAAAAATATATATGGAAATTTGGATGCTAATAATTTTAAATGTGTGTGTGTGTGTGTGTGTGTGTGTGCTAACTATGTTGTCTGATTTAGTGAAGAAAATATGTGTTCGAGAGCCCAAGAGCATCTTAAAAATAACGAACCCTGTAACCAAACAAACGGAAAGAACATATTTATATCATGATTGAAACACACATTTAAGTTGTAATTTCTTCTCTTATTGAAATGTTTTGTTGAGATTGATCACTTAGTTAAACTGGAACATAGTTCTCTGACAGCGGACGGTTACTGGACCGATTTGATGGTGGTACCTTATGGCGTGGTTCGGGAATCTGGGAAGGTGTAAAAAAGTCATCACCATATAAATATAACCCCTGGTTACAATTACAAGTTCTGTAGAAAGACTTTTATAGTGGTCCAGGTTTTACAAACACAAATTTTCAAAAGTCCCTCGGCGAGTTAAAGACAGTAAGATATTGTAAATATCTTGTTAATTTATTTCCTTTTGGTTTTTTACAGGGGGATTCGAAACGTTTTATAAGGAGTACCCAGGACTTTGTAACGGACAAACCATTCCAGAAACACACCTCACTATCTGTAAAGAACATTCCAGACAGAGTACACAGGTACATATAGCATATGTTGAACGTATATCTAGACGTTTCCAGCTACATGTATATATAAAGACAGGGGTTGTAGAAATCCATACCTTTGCATAGCGTGAATTTTTGTACCCGAATCTTGTTGCCATGGTATGTCAGAGCGGCAATATTGAGACCAGGATTTCGCCAATGGAAGCTGTTTTAACAGTCTAATACATATAGTTCCGAGTTACCAGTTACCCATCCTGGGCTTACTCAGGGCAACTTATCTGGCAGAATCGAAGTTCAGAAAACTTAACATAGTCTTACTGTATTCCCAGTCACATGTACCAGGTCTGTTTTAAAATTTTAAAAATATAATAATGCACATGGCATATTAAGTTGTTTTTGTTAAATTATTAAATGTTAAAACGAATCTGGCACCTGTGATCTCGGGTGTTGACAAGTCGCACGTTTTAAATGCAAAGGTGTTATTCTAGACGTGATGTTTGTTTCTACACGTGTTGATGTTAAAAGTACATTTGACTCTTGTGTAAAGATCATACATGTATTGTTGACATTTGGTTACCAGAACCTGTAAACAATTTTCACTGCATTGGTCAAAGATACTTGCTGTGCAGATTCTAAAATTAAGCAGGAAAATGCACGACTCTGCCCTTCTCTCAAGAACAGGATGTCTCTCTCTCTCTCTCTCTCTCTCAGGGTGTCCCATTATCTTTATCAGACACAGGGTGACCATTAATCTCTCAGGTTGCCCCCCTCTCTCTCTCACACACCATTCATCTCCATTTAAAGTGTGATCTGGCTCTAAATCCATGGTGGCCAGTATGAGTAGTAAATAAGGGATATATAATGAAATAGTTATGTCCCCCAAACCAAGTGGGTGGTGTGGGACATAGCAATTTACTCCATTTTTTTAAAAAATGTATTGTCTGCCACTTTTCTCAAAAAACTATTTAACATATCCTTATGAAACTTTACAGGAACAATCTCGAGGTGGAATAGATGTGCCATTCACTATTGGTATTTTTTATCATGCCATAGTTTAGAAAAAGGTGTATTTCCAGTTGGGGTCCTTTTTGGGAGGGGGAACATACTATTTTAGCTATAACTTGTTAATATATTGTTTAACAAATAATAATATAATAATAAAAATAAACAAACAAACAAAAATAAAATAGAATAAAATAAAATTATTGGTATTTTGTTGTATTTCAGTATGAATCGGCAGCAATCCTATGTGCTATCTGCACAATTTTAGTTGTAACTTGTTGTAATATTAGCTAATTGCTTTTGTTTTTGATTTTCAGTGTGAACCAGTAGAGATCCTACCCTACCTGTACCTGGGTAACTTCCAACATGCCTCACAACTAGAGTTATTACAGAGACTGGGGATAACCGCTCTGATGAATGTATCTACAAACTGTAAAAATCACTTCGAGGAACACCTACAGTACATGAACATAGAAGTCAATGACACAGACAGTGCTGACTTGTCTTCATGGTTCCCTCAGGCCATCTCATTTATCGGTAAGTGTGAAAATGTGAAGTTGAAAAATAATATTGTTCTAACTTGGCAATAGCCACGGCAAACAAGAACAGATAATGATCATCAAATGAAGAAAATACAAAACACTTACGTTTGTAGTTGAATAACATTGTTTTGGCAATGACCAGAACAGTCAAGTAAAGAAACAGTGAGAGGGAAGACTAAAAAAAACTTGCATAACATGTACTTTTTCTGCAGCTGGAGAAACTATGAACAGCTAACAACAAAACAAATGGCAGCAGAACAAGTATTGGGACTGACCACCAATTATAAACGATACTTGTTTTTTGTCAAGGACATGGACATGAGGAGACTGGGTGTTAAGACTGACCACTGATTATAAACCTGTCCCAACTTTGTCCAAAAGGCAAAAAGAAATGTAAAGAATTATATTAATTAGCCTTAATTTTGCAAAAATTGTACAGTAAAACCTGCTTTATTAACCACCTCTTTATAAAGACCACATGTACATTAAAACCCACTGCTTAAAGGTCCATTTGCTTCATATGACCTCAATATAAACCCACTTTTCTATAAAGTCTATATTTCTAAGGTCCAGGAGAGTCTTTATACTTATATGGGTAGTACTGTATATGCAAATCTTGGCAGAGCAATGACCCAAGCTACCAAGTACAAGGAACATACCCAAAAGAATAATAATGCACATCTTAAAGATCTTATCAGACCTAAGGGTAGAAAACCCTGATTTTGTTCTTTGAATCCTTAAAGTTATTGTTAGAGGACAGGACTGGATCTTTAGGGACCTTGTAAGGGAACCAGACTGAATCCTTAGGGTCATTCCTAGGGGACTGGGCAGTAATCAGAGCCTAAAATGAAAGAGGGTATGTGTTTAATTGGTACCTAAGGTAAATGACACATGATTTTGTACTAACTGTATCATTATTTATATATTATTTATTATGTTATATTTTTACAGATTCTGTAAAAGATAGAAATGGGAAGGTATTAGTACATTGTCAAGCAGGTGTTAGTCGATCAGCCACCATCTGCCTGGCCTATCTAATGTTCACAGTTAAAATTGGTCTGGAGGCCGCCTTTGAACACGTGAAATCAAGACGAAGTGTGATCTCGCCAAACCTCAACTTTATGAGCCAACTCAAGAACTTTGAACAAGAACTTGGACTTTCTGACCAGAGTAGTTCTAACCCTTCTTTATCAAACACATCATCTTCCACTGACACAAGTGGCAGTGCGGCCTTCGACTACAGTGACATGAAGCCATGAGCACAGAGCTGTCCTCATACTCAGCGAGTCAGACATTCCTCAGGGGAGCAGTTTTAGTGGTTCTTTTGACTTTCCGTCAGCGAGTTCGTATTCTTCCCCACAGGCATCGCTCCTATCCCCAAGTTAAAAGGATAAGTGCATAGATATATATATATATGTATATACATTATATTTTCAAAATGGTGCCAAAGATTTAAATATTAATCGTATGATGATGCGGAAATCAGGTGATCATCACATGATGTGCCAAAAATCTTTATAATATGTTATATATATATTCGAGACAAAGATGGACGGACTCTGGAAACATTATGGTGCTAATGTTCCTAATGCTTACTTGCCTACCCTTATGATTTTGGAGTAAGATGTATAACTTTGAAGTTAAAATTACGATCGAACGATTTAAATTACGATTGTATGATTGCCATTTAAAAATTAAAACTTAAAACTAAAATAAAAACCACCTGTCAATTTCTGGAAATTGGTATTGTATATATAGTGAAATATTATTAACTTTCTCCAATTCAATTTGAGTGTATGGCAATGTGTAAATACTGTCCCAGAGCACAAGATGGGGATCCAGTGTTGTTCATTTGTTTAAAAATGGCTTTTCAACATTGTGGTCAAGAAAGTAACAATGATCAGGATCTTCACCCACTTAGAAAAGCGAGGAAGAGAAAATAGGATAAAAAGTTCAAATCCTTACTATTGATTTTGTTAAAAGTGTGATCAAAATTACCCAAAATTACTCCCAAGTCTCAAAAAAGGGTGGGCAACTATGCTAATGTGGACTTTATGAGTGCTTCTATGAAGTATGATAGATGTTTATAATATAGTTATTTTATACTAGATCTGTCCATCTGTAATTTGTAAAACAGTTGTGTATGTATGTTTAAATATATACACAGAAAGAGGAAATCCGTGTTAAAGATATGATTCCATGTAAACTATATTGCATAGACAATTTGCAGAGTTTTTGTTTATAAAACGGTTCACTTCAGTAACTTTTGACTCTGTTTGAGCAAAAACCAAAATCCAAAGACTTTATCCTGTATGTATCATTTTTAAAAATGCAAGGATTTTTGTTATTTCTTAGAACATGATCATTTTGTGTATCATTTAATGTTACCGTTGAACCTTATTATATAGGACATCCTTCGTACAGACACCTAAGTGTTGCAATTTGAGCAATTGAAGGTTTTTTTATAGGCATAGTTGCTGCAATTTGAGAAACTGGAAGTTTAATAAGCATAATTGTTGCAATTTTTTGAGTAACAGGAGTTCAATCTTGCAATTTGAGTCACTGAAGAAGGATTCAATAAGCATAACTGTTGCAATTTGATCTGATATTAAGTCCTGTCTAATAGTTTAAGGTGAAAATAAACATATTATTTAGTCTGGTTTAATACAATGCCCTTTTTACATAAATATCCACTCGTGGCTGCCACAGACTTTTTGGGTACTGAAATTGGGGTCCATAGAATTGGGAAAAAATATTTGAGTGTTATTTTTTGGGGGGGAACTGTTATGGAAACCCTACAGGAACAGTCTGAGATAAGCTTGGCCATCTAGAAAAATAAAATACCATTCAAGTTAATATGTTTCTAATTCACAAAGAAAAAATCAAGAAAATTTACATGAAACTTTTATTGTTCTTACCTTGATCATTTCGAAATCTTTCATTGGTATATTTTTGAAATGTGATTGAATAATGATTAGAAGAACATTTATTTTTGAGTTACTGATCTGAACATTAGCAATATGCCAATGATCATTATGCAGTTATATGTATATATACAGTTTACCAAAGATGTTTAAAAAGCCATTCTTATGAAGAGATCTCAATATTATGCATACAGTGTGTTTGTGTGTGTGTGTGTGTGTCAGATAGATATATTTTGTCATGTCAAATATATTAATACATTCCCACCATGACTTTGATCTGATCAAACAAAAGAATTTCATCTAATGATATTTTTTGGGATGGGGTGTGTGGGTGGGGCTGGGTTACATTTATGATGTTTTGTATTTTACTATAATTTTTTTCTCCATTTTTAGCTTCCAACAAATAGGCCATGGATTGGATTCCATCTTTTATACTTGAATCAAATAATCTTTAAAAATCAAAATCTTTAAACAAACATACTTTTGAAATTGTTATATTTTATAATCTTTACAATAATTGTATAGCCTTTGAAATACAAAAAATATACATAAGGTTATTTGAAAGCAGGTTGAATTTTTATTTTTGTGTTCAATATGGTCGTACTTTGACACAATTAACATGACCACACCCACAATGATATATCAATTTTAAATATTGACTTTAAAACATCTAGGTGGAATAAAAAGTTCCATTTGTCTTCATGTTTAAGGTGAAAGGGGAGACATTTTTTTTCAAAAGGGAGATAACTTGCATCTATTTTGCTGTTTGACGTCATGATTACCTCAACTATTTTAAATACCTCACGAAATGAAGTCCAGCATTGAGTACATATTTAAAAAAAGATATTTTTATAAATTTTAAGAGATATATTTGATTAGAATATTCTAAAATTGACAATATAATGTATGATATTGCATTTTGATTATATTCTTTCTTCACCAGCTTTTAAATTCCAGAAAAGTTTCATCACCCTATCACCACTGTTTCTTGTTATATTTGTATTGACGACCTGTGTAAATTTAAAAATTGTGCTATGTTTTATACACAAATGGAATTATAGATTGGTTGGACTGCAATAGTGTGTTCATTAAAAATATGGGACAGCATATACATGTATTTTAACTCTGCGACGACCTCGGACTATGACACAAATTTTAATGTAGAACATTTGAGCTTATACATGTATTGATGTGTTAAGATGTTCTTTCATAATCAAAACTTTTTTTTAAATAAGAGTAATGTTATTGCTTAGAAAAAATATGGATCTGTCAAATTTGTGGAAATTTTTTTTTTGAAAATACATTTTATTTCAATTCCCAGGTTTGTTTACCCAGAGACGGCATACATATGACCGGTGTATCTTGGTTATCTCTCTCTCTCTTCAGAAAAAATATCACGTGTAAAATTGAACTTTAGTAATGGTCCAAAAATGGACTTATGACTTTTTCATTGTAGAATCCCGGTTCTTTAAGTTTAGCCTCCACCCTCCTTTTGCTATAGATCTGACGTAAGAGAGGTATTAGATATGACTCTGTCTACTAGCCTACATCTTGGGGATTAGGTTTTGTATACATATTATATATTTTTATAAAAGAACTTTTGGCTGTGTAATCTCATTATATATGACGATAATCTCATTTTCTATTACGCATACACAGTACCCCAACTCAAACATAGCTGTTAAAGTCCTTTCCAATAGTTACTTTAAGATATTATGAATTATCTAGGCCTCGTACCTCCAACAATGGACATACAATAATAATATAAAAAACTGTTTTAAGACCTTGTAAGATTTTTTTCCTGCGGCTGATATATGTGGGTTGAACTTCTTTTAAGTTAAGAAGTTTTAACAGTATCAAACAAAAGATTGTTTAAAATTTATTAAAAAATGCTACGGTCACGTGGTTTGTGGTTAAAACTTTAAAAACCCGTTTAAACTTCCAAATAAGGATGTTACAGGTCTCCACTATATGTTTACGTAATCCGGCCCTGTTTATCTCTGGATGATTGACGTGTGGTCGTGGATTTTCCACTTTGGTCATTTATAAAGGAGTTTCATACATATATATATATATATTAAAAAAAAATTCAAGGTCATTAAAAATATGCATGACAAATTTATTTACATGTACTGTTTTTGACGAATTCTCACATAAACAACATTTTATGAAACTAGCTAAAACGGAAACATATATATGTCTCTGTTGAAAAGGGCCACCCAACGATTTATACAATCTACCTTGCAGTTTCAGCCCCCAAGGATACAGTGTTTTTGAATTGCCACAAGTTAATTTTGAGAGAGAGAGAGAGAGAGAGAGAGACGGAGACAGAGACAGAGAGCTAACTATCGTTTCTTTCTTCAGAATCTCTTAAAACAACAAAAATTCCCATTTGACTCCTACGTTTATTATGTTGTTTTTGTAAACAAGAGAAGTACATATATATTTAGACAGGAAGTAAGAGATTGTCTGGTTGGCCCATACATCACATTGATAGCTCTGTATTCTTTATTTAACGAATTATAGTTTTCCGATATCCCTCACTCCCGCTCTCTCTCTCTCTCCATCCTCGATCAGTGTTTAGGCTTTCATTTCCGTTCACGATCGATACTATTCTGTAGAACAGTTCTATTCAGAATCTCAAGTAATGTTGTTAGTACATTGTGTGTTTGTGTGCGTGGGTGTGTCGCGTTAGCTAGCTCGCATAATAATCAAACAGTGACTAATCTTACACTTGACACAAACTAGGCTTTCCAATATTTATAGAGATTTTCACCTGTACAAGCTTGTGGTTATGTATTCATGTGTTAATCGTATATTGCTTTATTAAACATCGAAATTAAAACCTTATAAGGCAATAATTTGACCTGGAAAATTTAAGAATTGTTAACACCCCCCCCCCCGAAAAAATAGTTCTTACCTAGTTTTTAAGTGACATTGTTTACATTCAAATTAAAGCATCGAGCATTTCGTCGACAGTTTATGTTCAGGTGTTCTTAATTTTTTTTTAATTTAAATTTAAAAAATTAAATAAATTCAGGTGACATTTATACATTCCAGATATAAAATTTATTTATAAAGCTGTATTTAAACTTGACATAATCGAATAAACAGTATAATAAAAATCAGAGAATGACAAGACTTTACCGGGTCTGTTATTTATTTCAGTATTTGCTCAGGGACAATCAGTACTAATATTTTGGAGTAAACATTTATAATATATGATCTATCTATAAATATATGTATATAATGCGTAGATGTATGTACGGGGCTCGAAAAATCTATTTTTTACCCCCAGTGCCCAGAGGTATATATGTGGGACTCTTAGTTACCAAGACTAAAATTTTGAATTTTCGGACTTTGGGGTTCTTAATTGTTTTACCCCAGTGGCTGTTACCACTGATTCTGTTACCAACCAGTGGTACAGAGGACCAGGGTCCGTGTTCATCGAAAAATGGGGGGGGGGGGGGGGGAATTTAACTGGTCCATGGGGAAAAATCATAATTGTCTGATGGTTCTGTGGTAAAAAGTTCCAGGTTTCGTTTGACGCATTTATTTTCGTAGAAAAATTGTTATTATAAATTATAAAAATATATATTCTGATCAATATAGAAAAAATCTGCAGTGAAGTAAAAAAAAATCTGGTTTTATCGGAACTTGGGTCAGTGGATTTTTCGAGCCCCTGTGATAATCTGATGTTATTTCAAGTATTATGAAATGCATTGTTATGTTATTTGTTAGTTAAAGAGTTAGTTTTGATATATAGTTTGTATTGATGGGTTTAGTTTGTGCTACAACGAAGAAGTTATATGCATTAATAATTATCAATGGAGAAGAAGAAAAAACATTTATACTTTTGAAATAAAAAAAATCACACAAAAATAAAAAAAAATCTTTTCAGTTTTATTTTTCTGAGTGACTTAGTGTTCCAAAGAAAGCCTTTCCCAAGATTTAGTGGTTTCAAGAAGAATAATAGAAATATGTCACCACTCGACCACCCCATCCCAATGGTATGCCGATCCACTCGTAATGTTGTATTTAATTTCTGCTTTGGTTTGTAATTTTCTGATTTCTTAATATTCAAAAAGTCATTCCAAGTTTCATTGGTTCAGAGAGAAATGTTGTGAATCCATTAAAGTGTTGTTTACTACAACAGTCCGCTTATTCCATACATAAATGAGATAGTTTGACTTATTTTGAAGCAGTAAGAGATTAAATACCTCTTGGGTAGTCCTTCTTGGATTCGAACCCACGTCCTTTTAACAGCAAGTGCGCATGATTTACGTATCCCTGAAAATAATCAGCATGTATGTTGGAGCCCCAGAACAGTACCGACTAGTATGGAACGGAAACACTTTACGGACTTGGGGTTAATTATTTGAAAATGCTCATGTCATTATTTTCAACTTTAAATAAACGAGGTTCCGTGTTATGGTAGGCGTGACACGATAAAGAACCCTTATGTATAATGCCATCAGCGCAACACAGGCAAAATTTTTGGACCTACGCCTGTAGCTAGAGATGTACCGAAATATTCTTGACTTGGACGTTAAACACCATTACTGAACTGAACTGTCATCTTGTCGGTCACTCACATGAAATGAGTGCACATCTGCGGACTTCATTAGGCGCCGGACTGCATTAGGAGTTGTTACAATGCACAAATAAGCCAATTTCATAATACATATTCTAGGCCGAATTACCTGCCGTAAGTAACGACGTCGAGTTATTGTTAAACTCACTTAAGGAAGTTAAGCGAATGCTCAAGACGAGCTTTGTCGGGCGTCCGGAAACTTTTCACTTAGACGACTCCTGGCAATGAAACCCTTTCAAGTATGCGAAAGCTCTTCTTTAAGGTCACAGTGACCTTGAATAGTAAAACATTTAAACACCTTGATGTCGTCAATAAAAAGATTTGAAATTTTAAACTTCATATACCGGTACAGCATCAGGACATGTTTGTAAAACTGGTTGACCTTGACCTACATTCAATGATTGAAGAATCTTGTCATTATGACCAAAAAAAAAAAAAATAAATAAATAAATAAATAAATAAAATAAAAAATAAAAAAATAAAATAACGAGGGGCTAAAACTTCATATGTCGTATCAACTCATAAAACGCTGCCACTTCTTAAAGAATGTTGTCCTTGATCCATATTGAAAGTCACGGTCTTCAACAAATTAAAAATGTAACACGATCTTCTTGTCATGATCCTAAAAGCACAGAATTGTGAAACTTCAAAAACATCAATGGGTGTCTACATGGTACACTTTACCTGGTCAAAGTGACCGGAAGTACTAATATTAAAACATATGAAGTTTGCGAAGACAGATGAACTTGACTTATACATTCTAGGTCACAGTGACCAAAATTAAGGTCAATAGTTCGGCCTACCAACGACCTTTTGCCTTGCAAGATTGGATGAGAAAAACCGTCCGAAAAATAATTATTCTTGTCTTTCTGAACACTTTTGCATTTATTATGAATGCATTCATAACAGAAAACATTCAAGAAAGAGCAGTGCATTAACACTGGATACTATGGAACCAAATAAGATTTACAACTTTATGTGCTAGAAGAAACTCCGGTTTTCTCCATCACATATCTGAGCTGACCGCATCGATACAAGTGAGGGAATCTTGACTGGGGCGTCAAATATTTGAACGTTACTCGCTGAACTCCATCATCCCTGAGCTGACCGCATCGATACAAGTGAGGGAATCTTGACTGGGGCGTCAAATATTTGAACGTTACTCGCTGAACTCCATCATCCCTGAGCTGACCGCATCGATATGTGAGGGAATCTTGACTGGGGCGTCAAATATTTGAACGTTACTCGCTGAACTCCATCATCCCTGAGCTGACCGCATCGATATGTGAGGGAATCTTGACTGGGGCGTCAAATATTTGAACGTTACTCGCTGAACTCCATCATCCCTGAGCTGACCGCATCGATATGTGAGGGAATCTTGACTGGGGCGTCAAGTATTTGAACGTTACTCGCTGAACTCCATCATCCCTGAACTGGCCTCATCGATATGTGAGGAAATCTTGACTGGGGCGTCAAGTATTTGAACGTTACTCGCTGAACTCCATCATCCCTGAACTGGCCGCATCGATATGTGAGGGAATCCTGACTGGGGCGTCAAGTATTTGAACGTTACTCGCTGAACTCCATCATCCCTGAACTGGCCTCATCGATATGTGAGGAAATCTTGACTGGGGCGTCAAGTATTTGAACGTTACTCGCTGAACTCCATCATCCCTGAACTGACAGCATCGATATGTGAGGAAATCTTGACTGGGGCGTCAAGTATTTGAACGTTACTCGCTGAACTCCATCATCCCTGAACTGGCCGCATCGATATGTGAGGAAATCTTGACTGGGGCGTCAAGTATTTGAACGTTACTCGCTGAACTCCATCATCCCTGAACTGACAGCATCGATATGTGAGGAAATCTTGACTGGGACGTCAAGTATTTGAACGTTACTCGCTGGGGACTTTACTTGTTTATAGACAAGAGGAACGTTTTGGTTGAGATATGAAGCAAAAGAACGTTTTTTTGTAATGACATAGAACAATCACAATCCATACTGTTATTTACACAAAATACAAAAACAATAGATAAATCAACATAGCCAATAATGCTGAAATAAATAATAAATAATATAAATGAATAATATTTATTCTAATATGAAATTTAATATCAAACTTTTTGTAATCAATGTAGTATAATTGATGCTGACAGAGGAAAGGGGTGAGGAAAAAAAACAACCTAGAACAGCTGTCCAAAAGGTCTCAAAAATTGTTCAAACTCTTCGATTTCATTTGTTTTAATTGCTTTATGGTTCTGGGTATAAAATGAGCTTGAAAGTATGAAATAAATTCTTGAATATATGAAGCAAAAGAACGTTATAACAATGGCCTTAGTGGTTAGAGATATATCTGGTTTTATTGTGGATAATATGTGTCCTTATATAACCATACTTTACTTCATCTGTAACTTCTATAAGCTGTCTCGATATAAGTAAAATCATCTTGACTTGTTAATATTTTAGACGTTCTAAGGGGAATAACTTCTACAGTTCAAACACAAAATGAGAACAAAGATTTGTCGTTCCTTTCAAATCAATAATGGAACATCGGCTTCAACATAGACAACGTTAATTACCTCTGTCATGTAGATTTAAAAAATAAATTTTGCTGTAATTTTTTAACATATTTTTCAGAAACGAAAACGAAAAGCTATATGACGCCCACACACTACAGTTTTTAAATTTTATTTTACTTTACACCTGTTCATTTTTACGAAAGCTTGTCCGTGCCACTTTGTAATCTGATTTTTTTTCTCAAATCGTAGCTATGATTTTTTTATAATTCGTAGGTACGATTTTTAAATTCGTATGTACGATTTTTGAATTCGTATGTACGATTTTAAAAATCGTACCTACGATTTGAGAAAAAAATCAGATTACAAAGTGGCACGAACAAGCTTTCGTACATTTGTAACAGAGGCTATATGTTTTTATTTTGTTGACTAGCTGCAAGTGACAAATGGTTATTTTTCTGATTGTCTGAATACAGTCCAATCTGCCTTAAATGCCACCTCTATATAAGGACCACCTGCCTATAAAGGCCAGTAGAATTGCATACTACTTGTTCTTAATTTTTATCTAACATTAGACTAGTTTTTCTATCTGATTTGACGAAATACAAGTTTTATCGAACACGTATGATACAGAATCTTGTATCACCACAGTGTGTGGTGATACAACATTGGCGGTAAAGCGCACGTGCACTTTCTCATTGTTACGTCATCAGGTAGTCTTGGATTTGTCGGTCATAACATAGTTCAGTGGTTTTCTGTGGTAAAATGTAATTTTTTTCACATAAAGTATTGTTTTTTCATTATTTTAAATAACCTAATTGGAAATGTTAGATAAAAATATTATATACACAGTGTGTATGTACAACCCTTCGTATCAGGTCTCGTCCTTTTTTCGTAGCTGTATCACCAGTACCGTAACTACCTATGAGGCAACCGAGGCAACTGCCTCGGTAAAAATTCATCCAAGTTATTTTTCGAACAGAAGTAGTATTTTGAGAGAGAGAGAGAGAGAGAAGAGAGAGAGAGAGTTTTCCGTTGGTCGTCATTATTTTTTGGGATGTGATTGGGTTTCGATCTGACGGCATTATATGGTTGCTATCTCCTTCCTGCTAATTTTGTTATAAATGCTGATATATAAATGCCGACATAAAGCAAGAATTCCCGAATACCAGATCTGGTATCATTTGACCACGAATTACAAAAATGGCTTAAGTTGTGTAACGACCATAATAATGTTGCTGGACATCTTGGTTTGATCAGGAAACAGTAATTACCCGAACGTCACTATGATTATTGAGCTTTTAGCGACTTTTTCTGTTGGATCGTGCAGTTGAGTACAATCTTTCTCAGCACTACACCAGATAACAGACTGTCTGACATCGATGATATAGATGACGCCGGACAAATTAAACGTCTCGTTTTATTTCGCGATGGGGCTGGTCCGGGGAATCCGACTAGGAGAATTGAACTGGCGTTCAAAGACTTCGATCCCAGAGTGAGAATCTGACATCTCTAAACGATTGAAAAATGTGGTTGTCATAATGTGATTGTCACATTAAACGTTTGCATTATTCTTTAATTTGTTATTTTGTTTATTAGTTGTATTGCGTTACGGCATTTAGCGTCTTGTCTTGTGTAAATGTATCAAGTGATCTTGCTTATAACGCAGGACTATTCTGAAAATCCAGGTTAAATGATTGACCTATTTTGTCTGATACCCGACCACATACAATTTAAACTTTTAAACTATTTTCTAACCTCTATTACGAGGCTTAGTAGTGTGGTTAAACTAGTTTTCATGGAAAACCCATCCCACTTATTTTACAACAGCTGGTCTAGTTTTGAGCTTTCCTATTATACTGTATTATAATACCTTCTTTACATGTGAAAGGTGTAAAACGTTGAGACTGTTGGTACTGTGTGTCATTATATATATAGATTAATCTTCAATTCTTGCCTCGGTTTATTTAAGGGCCTAGTTACGGTACTGGAAACGAAAACGAAAAGCTATATGACGCCCACACACTACAGTTTTAAATTTTATTTTACTTTACACCTGTTCATTTTTACGAAAGCTTGTCCGTGCCACTTTGTAATCTGATTTTTTTTCTCAAATCGTAGCTATGATTTTTTTATAATTCGTAGGTACGATTTTTAAATTCGTATGTACGATTTTTGAATTCGTATGTACGATTTTAAAAATCGTACCTACGATTTGAGAAAAAAATCAGATTACAAAGTGGCACGAACAAGCTTTCGTACATTTGTAACAGAGGCTATATGTTTTTATTTTGTTGACTAGCTGCAAGTGACAAATGGTTATTTTTCTGATTGTCTGAATACAGTCCAATCTGCCTTAAATGCCACCTCTATATAAGGACCACCTGCCTATAAAGGCCAGTAGAATTGCATACTACTTGTTCTTAATTTTTATCTAACATTAGACTAGTTTTTCTATCTGATTTGACGAAATACAAGTTTTATCGAACACGTATGATACAGAATCTTGTATCACCACAGTGTGTGGTGATACAACATTGGCGGTAAAGCGCACGTGCACTTTCTCATTGTTACGTCATCAGGTAGTCTTGGATTTGTCGGTCATAACATAGTTCAGTGGTTTTCTGTGGTAAAATGTAATTTTTTTCACATAAAGTATTGTTTTTTCATTATTTTAAATAACCTAATTGGAAATGTTAGATAAAAATATTATATACACAGTGTGTATGTACAACCCTTCGTATCAGGTCTCGTCCTTTTTTCGTAGCTGTATCACTACTCGTCGCGCAAGCGCGACTCGTAGTGATACGGCTACGAAAAAAGGACTCGACCTGATACTGAGTGTTGTACATACACACTGTGTATATAATATGTATATATTATTTGAACCTGCATATAAAAGCCACCTGCCACTAAAGGCCACTTTTACGTGTTCCCTTGGGTGGCCGTTATAGACAAGATTGACTGTATTCTAAAAAGTATGCCAATTTTCAGGGACTCTAATAGGGATTCACTGCCCTCCAACCCACCCCCCACCCCCCAATAATTACATTTATATACATGTGTAAAATCAAAGCCAGATTTAGTAAATCTTAGTTAAGCAAAAAATGTGAAACTGGGGTCTGGTAAGGACCGGACCAAGAGTGTTGGAAGGCATCATTAATTGGGTTAATGAAAGATACAATTTAAACGAACGCTACTTAGGAATAGGGTCCCGATGGTGGCTTCACTGGCGCCATTCCCTAAATAAAATCATATAAACTGAGTTGATAATATAATTATTAGTGCAATTCAGACCTTTGGGTGAGAACTTGAATTAAAAGCCGATAGTTTTCTCCTCAACCACCACTTGAGTGACTGTCTCGATATAAGTGAAGGAATCTTGACTGGGAAGTACTTAAGTCTTAGACTATTGTATATCAAGTCCTCCCGTCCACGTACAGGTGGTCTTTATACAAAGGGTCTCTTTATAACATAAGGACCTCTAAACACAGTGGACAGATGGTCTTTATAAAAAAGGTGGTAAACTTAAAACGTAAGCGTCAAAGGGAGAGAACTCCTGCAGTACAACAAAATTAGTATAGTGTATAACAGGTCCAAAGTCATCTTTTCAGACAAGCATTAAGTCCCCTGTCATGATACAAAATTTTTGATTTTTTTTATTCAGAAAATTAAAAAAATATAATATATATAATATGATACCCTGTCTATTAATATATCTTTCAAAAAAATTTTAATTTTTAGTTTTATTTTAATTATACTCAGTACACTCAACTTTTGAATTTTTATAAAATAATGCATTCAAAAGTACATGAACTAGTTTTGAATGCATTATTTTATAAAACATTAAACGTGAAACATGACACATTACACTGTAACGGACCACCTGGGTAAGTTCCATGCCGTAGCGTTTGTGGCGGGCCGGACTCGATAGGTGGCCGGGTAGCTCAGTAGGTAGAACGTCTCGTTAGTAATGGGAAGACCCCGGGTTCGAGTTCCAGATTGGCCGCTGCATGTTTTTCTTTCCTGTTACATTTGAGCTCTCCCGACCCTGGAAAGTGGCCGACCAACATACTGTAAGCATAGTACATGTACATCCATATTTTTATGTTTTAGAAAGTACTGTAGTACTAAACAATATAGGCAAAAGTTGCCAGACAGGAGTTAAGGAACGGCCTATGAACCGGAGCCAGTCTCTGATGCAGTGCTGGATTTAAAAAGGGCGATTATAACTCCAAACACATTGATTATTGGCTAGTACATGTTTTTCAGTTACAAATTTTCCTGTTGTATTATTATTTCATTTATTGGTTATTTATCGTAGCCAGGGGTTAAAATTTTATTAAATATACATCCATCATTTTTATGTAAAATTTTCAGAATGTCTTCAGATACCCTCTACTTTCACGCCCATCTGTCCACAGTGCATAAATTACATTTGCCTAGCTAGACCTTCGGTCATTACTATTCGACTTACAGAAAAATAGGGTTGAGTGGAGTAATTGTGCATTTATAACGTCCTAGGCAAGAATATTTGACATACATCGAGACACCACCAGCTATAGGCGAAGGTGCAGAAATTTGGCCTGCACGTTGCACTGATGGCATTATGCAGCAGGTTCTTTATCGTACCACGCCTACCATGACACAGGAACTCGTTTATTTTAACTTCCCAATCGAAAGAACTGCGACTTTTATTTCCTAATGCCAAGTGCTTGCCGCAGAAAGAACAATCACTACCCACTTCCAAGTTTTGAGTATGACCCGGTCGGGGTTCAAACCCACGACCTTTCACTTACGGAGCGAGCACTCTACCAACTCTACTAACTGAGAGTTACTACTGCCACTAAATAACTATAATTTACTAAATAAAAAAGTAAACACGAAAATAAAACTTCTACGGTGTTTACAACCAATGTCCTTGTTGGTAATTATTTTCTGTTTTGTCACTGAATAGTTGAGTAAACAATAAACAATAACAATTTTTTTATTGAAATAACGTAAGTAAATGTTGTCAGATTTTATCAGTACTCATCTGGAAAATGTTTGTTTACCTAGTTACGGTAAATAAATAAATAACTCGGACACCTGAAATGGTGATCAGCTGGACGTGTGGATATTTCTTGTGAAATGTCTTGAAAATGTAAAAGCTGTCACCATTTTTAACTTTATTTTTAAATCAAATTTATTGTTGTTTTGTACTTAACATTTTACACTTCATTTGGTTTCTAATTTAAAAAAAAAGAATCCCGACTATGTCGAAAAATGTCCCAGATTTTCATTTTAAATCTCGGACTGCATTAGACCTACATGGCCGACATTGCAATCTCATGAATCTGATCTACAGTCAAACCTGTCTATAAATGCCACCCAAGGGCAGCAATAAAAGTGGTCTTTATAGGTAGGTGGCCTTTATATACAGGTTCAAGTAATATGAATATAGAACTGCTGGCCTTCATAAGCAGGTGGTCCTTATATAGAGGTGACCTTTAAGGCAGGTTGAACTGTATACTAAACGTTATCTCGATTCTCAATAAGATTTTATGTATCGACTTCCTGTGGTGGGATGTGCCTTTTGACATTTGAGAAACGTTACAGTTTCAGACTTCTCTGGTTGCCACCGAACTATGCATATAACCGTTGCGAAAACCAACCGGTCAATCGATGCATAGTCAGACGGATGCTATTTTTGGTAACATATACCAAACCATGTATTGCTATGTAAAACGACAGAAAATAATAATTCCATAAATATATCAAAAATATGTTTCATAAAGTTTTATAAATCAGCGTACCAGATCGTTTTTTTTTTTTTTTTGGTCATTTGGATAGAGAGAAAATAGAGTTTTTGCAGACCGCCGCTATGTTCATCTAGCGTTTGTATGCAACTGGATCATTTGTTGTTTAGCTGGTTTTTAATAAACTGCTGATTATCAAGCACAATATTCCCGTTTAATGTTATTACTGCCAAATCAAAGCGTGTTCAGTTTGCACACGGCACTGTACGATTTATATTATCTCCCTTTCACGGAAGTGAAATCTAATCGAAAAATGAACACCAAAATACGTTATACCCTTTAAAATAAAGTAAAATTACCGCAGATTTCATACAGAATTAGTTAAATTCACCTACCATTGTTGTTTATTTAATAAAAGGTTATGACGATCGACTATTATGCTGCACATCGTAGGCCGCAAAATTCCCGGACTATTTTTAGTCTACGATTTGTTCGCCGGACTGCACAAAATATTTTGATGCGTCCCGTCGCGACATGTTAATTGATTCCGAAAATTCATTCCCGATGTCCATATGTCAGCAAATGCATTACATGTTCCAGAATTAATATCTCACGATAGAACGGATATATTCCTTTCAGGTTTAATTACAAGGCGCACTATTTCTCCAACGTACTGTTTCATAGTAAAGAAGCCTGGTCTTAGAGGAAAGTCATAGCAATGTACGCTTTCACCTACGTGAACGCCGTACAAAAACTACAAATTCCAACACTGTCACAATACGCTTTTGTTTAGGTCGTATGCATTTATTTTTCTTATAAGCCTTTACCGTTTCGCTCATTTCCAGTGTTCTGTAGCGGTTATATCTGCTATGCTATGGGATAGCATTCCATAGCCATAATATGTACGTACCGTTACGAAACAGACTGACCCAAAATGCTCGATGGTCGAGTGGTTTTAAAGCGCGAACGTAAGAATCACAGTGCCGCTCTCACCTCTTGCGTTCGAATCCTACTCAGGCAGATCCTAGTGTTAGAAAGTTTGCTAGTTCGGTTGCCGAAAGTCGGTACTTTTCCCTCAGCTACTCCGAGTTTCTTCACCACCCCAGAACAGATATCGCTGAACGAGGCCAAGGGATTGAAATTTAATTGTAGTATTTGTTTTGTTGTCAAACACTGATAAATTCTACCGTATAATCAACTTGAAGTTACACACGTATTTCTTAAATAGTTTTTAATATTATTTTAGTATAATTTGCATTCATGTACAATGACTGTTCTTTCGCCAAGCACTCGGCATTACGAAATGAAAGTCACGGTTCTTTCGGAAGGGAAGTTAAAATAAACGAGGTCCCGTGTCGCGGTGGGCTTGGCACGCTAAAGAACACTACTGTATAATGCCATAAGCGCAACGCACAGGCAAAATTTCTGCACCTTCGCCTATAGCTGGCGACGTCTCGATATAAGTGAAATATTCTTGAGTGGTACGTTAAACACCATTACTTAACTCAACTCAACTCAAGTAAAATTTACACACGCAAGTAAAAATGTATATAAGCGCAAATGTATGCATGTGTAAAATATTTATTGAATTAATGCAATAAATATGCACTTGTAAATTATTTTTGCATATACAATTAACCATGGTAGGTAAATAATACCTCGTATCAGCGTCCAATGGTAAGCTAGTTTTTATACCCCCCGCTTAAAAAGTGGGGGTATATAGTGATAGGGGTGTCCGTCCGTCCGTCCTTCCGTTACACCTTAGGGCACCTATCTCTTATCCGCAACTCCTCCTAAACCCTTCAATGGATTTTTATGAAACTTTCACATAATCTTTGTAGGTAAAAGAACTAACGTGATTGTTATGCTTTTCATATTGTCCCCGCTAGTTATCCCACTTGCCCCCACTTTATACTGTTTATATATATATATATATATATATATATTATATATATATATATATATATATTATATATATATATATAGAGAGATAGAGAGAGAGAGAGAGAGAGAGAGTTGAGTTGAGTAATGGTGTTTAACGTCCCAGTCAAGAATATTTCACTTATATCGAGACGTCGCTAGCTATAGGCGAAGGTGCAGATATTTTGCCTGTGCGTTGCGCTGATGACATTATACAGCAGGTTCTTTATCATGCCAAGCCCATCGTGACACGAGACCTCGTTTATTTTAAGTTCCCATCCAAAAGAAACATGACTTTCATTTCCTAATACCGAGTACTTGGCGAAAGAACAGTCTCTATCCCTTTCAAGTCTTTGGTCAGATCCGGCCGGGTATCGAATCCACGACTTCCCACTTACGGAACGACGTGGCACTCTACCAACTGAGCTACCGCAGTGGTAAGAGAGAGAGAGAGAGAGAGAGAGAGAGAGAAACACAAAGAGATTACATGTAATTATATACATAAAATACTAACGAGTGTGTGTGTGGTGTGTGTGTGTGTGTGTGATATTGTTTATTATTCTTCATTTAAATCGGTTAAGGTTACATCCATCAAAAATAAGAGAATAAACATTATAAAATAAAAGGAAAATCCTTAAACCATGATTAATTAATTTGACATATTTTCCGTTAAATATTAAATCTTAACCAGGACATGATAACAAGTTATTGTCAGCTATATTACACAGTATTAACGGATTTCGTTTGATTTTAAATATTTATGATTTAAAAAAAACAAAAAGTTTACCTGCAAAACTGGAATATTTAAATGATTAAGACAAATTGTTTTTCGCCACACCAGTGACTTCACCAATAACAGGGAAAAAGGATAAGAGTTTTTTCCCTTTCCAGTGGTTAGTTTTTCCGCGCTTTAACCTCAACAAGGACATTGGCAATGTACAGACTCTTATTGGTTGACTTAGTTACCACCAAACATATAAATACAGAACTTTTGGAAATGTTTTCCAACAATTTCATAACGTTTCATGAAATTTGCTACTATAACTATGAAGAACATTTTGTTGGCACTGCTGGTAGTTGGACTGCTTGTGAATGCAGTATTTGGACATGAAGGTTTGTAATTTTACTTAATAATATTATAATTTTATTACTGTAAATGTAAAATTTTAGCGCATACCAATTTCTGCGAAAAAATTTCATTAGAGCAAATTCAAGCGGATGTGAAATAGCGTAAATCTCGTGGATTACCTAATGTACTACACTACAGACCTGTCGAAAGTTTAACACTGAGCTAACGTAATGTAGCCGCAGCTCGGCTGACAAGATACAACAAAACAGACCTGTCGAAAGTTTAACACTGAGCTAACGTAAAGTAGCCAAAGCTCGTCTGTTTAGTGTCCGAGACATGGACAGTTAGTGACCATAAAAGCTGTCGAGAGACTGATAGCAACAGACTGACCAATTCGACGGATTTATACCATAAAATCGGATAAACGGACGGATAAAATAAATAGGTCAAATTAGACGGATTTTTTCCATTTTGACAACTTTTTCAATTAAACTGAGTACTAAAAATTCGGACTTTTTTGTAAGGAAATTGTACCAAAAGCAAACACTTAATGATAATAAATGCCCATATGGCAATCTTGAACACTAAAAATGTACCGATCTGGACAAATTAATAAATTTGGTTGGTCAGTCTGTAGTAACGTCCGAAATACTGTCGAGATATAGCTAACGAGGGGTCTCGATGAACTGTCCGCTCGGCACTACTTAGGTGTTGAACTTTCGACAGGCCTGTACCGTCTAATGGTCTTATTTAATTAGGCGGTGGGTTAAAAAATTAGCGCGACTGTATCATTGCAAAAATCGCTAAAATTGGTACACAACAAAAACAAATCGTTTACAATATATGACAGGTGTGTTGAACATGCCTTTGGGACCGAATAGATGAACATCTCCAATCAAACCGAAAATTGATTGTATTTTGTTTACGGAGTAACTATAGCTAAGGTCCAAACCCCAGTTTAACAATCATTCCTTTACTAAGATTTCCCTTTACACTAAATCTAGGAAATTTGAAATCTTAGTAATATGTTATTTTTTAAAAGATTATCCAGAAGTTGAATCCGTCATTTTGAAGACTACTTAAAGCTAACAGTTGTATTTAATTTTCCACAAGAAATGTTTATTAGTGGATATGAATAAGATTGTCAAAGGGCTAAATTCACAAACACAGGCTAGCCGCCCGATTTTCAAGAAATATCAACTCACAATCAATCTAATTTATATATTTTTACTTTTCTGGTGTCCATATTTGAAATATCAGCTGTTTACATCCCATCACATTATATATCTAGTACAGTGCCGTCAAATCAGGCGTTGATACAGAAAAATGTGCATTTTTGCCAGATTTGGTTCCTTTTTTTGAAAAATTCACAGTGGCCGCATGCATCGACCAACGCCATTTTTAAACCAGCTGTAAAAAACATGTAAATATTACATTACACAAAATTCTGTGTTGGTAGAAGGCTGCGGATTGAAAAAGATTGTCAAATTTTACTCAGAAATAATTGTCAACTCGGAATCAAGTTGCCAAACATTTCCATAGGCTTTTATATCTAGACATCACCAACTATAGACGAACTACATGTGATTTTTTGAGAACACTACATTTCGCCATATAGGTTAGTGATATCGAATCCCGATTTTCATACAAAAGGCGATTTTTGAATGAATTGGAAATCCATAAAAACTAATGAAATCTATTTTTGTTGAAATTCTCGAAAATATTTGCAGCAAATTGAAAACCTAAGTGCTCATAACAAATGACAATAACGTGGAATAGTTTCTCATGTGATTTCGAACAACTTCTTTATCGTGCCAAGCCTACCGTGACACGGGATCTCGTTTATTTTAAGTTCCCATCCAAAAGAACTGTGACTTTCATTTCGTAATAATGCCGAGTGCTTGGTCAAAGAACAGTCACTGCCCATTTTCAAGTCTTGGGTAAGACCCAGTCGGGGTTCGAACCCACGACCTCTTACTGACGAAGAACACTTTACCAACTGAGCTACCACAGTGGTTTATTTGCTTTGAACCAGTGTACATTAACGGCGGTCAAGCATTTTTGGCCACTGGTAGGGAACCGTGTGTTCTACGGGCTCAAACCTGCATTGGCCATTCTTGGCCTTCTTGTCAGACTTTATAGAATGCTCATAATATCAATCAAACAAAACATCTACTCTATCACTATTCCTGAAATGACATTTTCCTCTATCTGCAAATCTACAAAGTTGTCAAAGGTTTGTGCATTGGCCAAGTGTGGCCAATGCAGGTTCGAGCCCGTAGAACACATCGATCTTTTATTTCAAGTTGGACTCTATCTATAGTAGTGCTGACTTAAGCTTAAGACGACAGAGGAAGGAATGTAGTCTATATCACATGTAAAAACTGTGACTATGATTTTTATTAATTTTTTCTTCTACTTGTAGAGAATTTAAAAGACGGAAAAGATGAACTTTTAGTGAGGATGAAGAGACATAAGTAAACTTATTTTATTTTTAGGTTTATGGGATAAGAACTTAAAAAATATTTTATTTTTGTTACTGAGCGAAATTTTGGGCAAAAGTTGGCCAATATTAGGTTTTGCATTCAAGTTAAGCTGTTTCACTTATATCTAGGAAATTACTAGCTACTGATGTTGAATGATGCGGATCTATGATGGATAGAAAGAAGGAAGAAGGATAAAAATGAATGGATTTATTTATTTAGTGTTATGCGTAAAAAGTGGTTGAAAAAGTACAATTAATGTAAAAAAAACATCAAGCCTTTTTAAGATAAAGCATATTTTACTTTATCCCAAAATGTGCACTTTATCATCCCCTATCCGAAAAAGAGAACCGAAGCGGAGGATATTTATAGCGTTTATTCCATTTGACCGAAAACTATCTTACAAATCTTTATGAAACTCAAAAAAAAAAAAAAAAAAAAAAAAAAAAACAATCTATGAGTTGTGTTGAGTAATGCTGTTTAACGTCCCAGTCAAGAGTATTTCACTTATATCGAGACGTCGCCAGCTATAGGCTAAAGTGCAGAAATTTTGCCTGTGTGTTGCGCTGATGGCATTATACAGCAGGGTTCTTAAGCGTGCCAAGCCCACCGTGACACGGGATCTCGTTTATTTTAAGTTCCCATTCGAAAGAACCGTGACTTTCATTTCATAATGCCGAGTGCTTGGCGAAAGAACAGCCACTACCCAATTTCAAGTCTTGGGTCAGACCCGGCTAGGGTTCGAACCCACAATCTCCCACCTACGGAGCGAGCACTCTACCGACTGAGCTACCGCAGTGGTCAAAAACAATCTTTGGCTTGAATATATTCATACCTTGATCATGGATTTCCGATCTGGGACTCTTGAAATGACATCATGACCCCATTTCAATTATGACTTGTTTTTAATTCAGATATTTTTACAATATTATCAGTAACTAATATTCATTTTATTGTCTCTGAATTGTTTTTGAGTTCGCTAAGGCGATTTGAAGTAAATAAATTTTATTCAAATGCATCATTTCTATGACATTAGGTTTTGGAAGAAATGTTCGTCGACCTCCGATTGTTGTTTCCCATTGAAGTGTAGAAGACGATTTGGCGTAAAGAGATGTGTCCTTTTAAATGTCGGTGGTCGTTAAATTGTACGTATTTGCCGAAACAATGCACAAACACACGCACAACAACGCAAACTTTCAAGTTCATGTATTCATACTGTCACACACACACACACACACACACACACACACGTACGTTTGTTTCTTATAAGAGTTTTTGAAGAGGGAAACTGTTAACATTTGTGGGTGCGCGGGATTTTTATGTTGACGACCATTGTTATTATTGCATGTATTATTATTATTATTTACATAACGTCCTATCTAATGCATTTTCTTTTCTTTTTTTTTACAGGCAGGAAAAGACAACTCTGAACGCGAACATCCACCACGACAAAACCCGGATGTAAAATAACAACGGATATAAAAGTTTAATTTAGTTGTTATTATTGATAATAAAATTACTGATCAGCAATTCTTCGTTTTGATTTTTGTTTTTATATTTTGCTTCTTTTTTAACGAACCATTGCGGTAGCTCAGTTGGTGATAGCAGGCATAGAGATAGCATCTCAATTCCGTTTCTGATATTCTTTTCAGCTCATAACGCTACGGTAGCTCTTCATGTGGTCACGGGAAGTCGTGAGTTTGAACCTCCGCTGGGGCCTGACCACTGACTTCAAAATAGGCACGGTAACTGTTTTTTCGCTTGGCAGTGAAATGAAAGTCATAATGTTTTTCGAAAGAGACCTTAAAACCGATGTTCCATGTGACAGCGAACGGGCCACGTAACAAAAGAACCCTCCCTGTATATTGCCCTGAGCGCATTGCAAAGGTAAAAATTTCTGCAACTTTACCTATAGATGGTTACGTCTCGATCTAAGTGAAATATTCTTGACTCCGTTGAATCAATCAATCAATCAATCAATCAATCAATCAATCAATCAATCAATAACCTTTATAAAAACACATTAAAGTTATATATTTTTAATGTTGCACCACGGGTGTTTAACGTCCCAGTCAAGATTTTTAACTTATATTGAGACGTATTTATCATTTATAGATCTGTCTAAAAAAAGAAAGCAATTTAAAGGGATACTGAAGTCTGGCTAATTCAAAATATGATAATGTATGATAAATTGTTATAATATTGAAAATTTCAAATTTCACCGAAATAAAAAAGATATAGAAGTTTTAGTAACCGTGGGACGTGTTGGAACTCTTCAATCGAGAGGTATGAAACCAGATTGTGACGTCAGAGGTGAACAAACAATCTTCCTTACTACCGCTTACATACGGAAGTGTCGCATTTATAACGCATCCTTATTATTGGAAATGGTCTATTATTCCTTCGCTTTTGAGCCAGAATATTCGGGAACTGAAAGTGAACCAGAGAATTTATAAAATCGAATCGGATTTAGATGAGGTTATTGATAATATTCATCGTCGTGCATCTGATCAACCTGCCAAATGATGAACACTGAAAAGATAATTTTTCACGTATTTCACGTCTATTGAGACATATTTATCATTTATAGATGAAGTGGCTGAAAAATAGACGTTTGCCATGCACAGGCACTTGTTTCTGATATTTCAAAAAATAGCACTCTATACATAAACATATATAACACAAGCTATCCAAAACGTTGGGCCCCTTGGTTTTTCTTTTTTTGACGTTATGCTGTGGAATTCAAAAACACAACATATTCCATTCTTTTCTACATATATTCCGCTGAAGAATGATGTACAAAATGTCCGTCATTGTCGTCTCTAAACTGTGTCAAGTGACCTACACTTTATTTGACTATTGCACTTTCCGACATGGCCACAGTCGACTGGAAATGATGATCCCGCACCGAATTCCGGTAAACGTTCTGATTGGCTTAAGGTGAAAGTACAACAAGATTTTGATCCTGCACCGAATTACTGTAAACGTTATGATTGCCTGTCTTTTTGTACTTTCACTTTTAGTACTGTTTACATTATCGAATGTTTTTTTCATCATACGACGACTAACAGGTGATTTCTCTGTCATTTAACACGGTGAATAGTGAATAAAGATGTTCCTCACATTCTCTTTGTCGATGTCACATAACAGTCCATCGCCTGTTTTCGAGCCAATTACAACGTAAGTTTAAAAAACTACAGTATATACAATGTACTTTATATGGGTATGAAGTAAGAGTTATTCCACTGTAATTGTTAGGATCACGGTCCTCAATTACTCCGGGTTTCAAAATAGGATTAATGATACCAGTTGTCCACTGTTTAGGAATCTGACCAGAAGCATCCTTTACATATCCTATACATTAGATCTATTGAGTTTTTATTTTTAAGTATTCTGTAGGTATGTCATCACAGCCAGGACATTTTTCCTCCTTTGTCCTGACGATAGCAAAATTTTACTTCGTTCAATGTAATGGGTCCGTTAAACAATGACGAATCTACATTTAGGTGCGCGTATGGGTTTTGGATATCATCAAAATTAACAATTCCACCATTACTGCCATTAAATATCTTTTCAAATTCGTCCTTTCATTTGCCTAATATAGAATGCTTTATCGGATTGTACACATCCATTATCGTCAATAATCGCACACGGTATATTTCGCGAGCGCTCATTTGCAATGCCTATTTTTCCAATAGATTTTCAAAAGTCTTGTTTATTTGCCGCAGATAACTTGCTTTCAAGTTGTATTTGTTCTTCTTTTGCTAATTTACGTTTACATTTACGGTTAAGTCTATCGAACACTTTCCTCTTTGAATAATATTCTTCTTTTAAACGTCCTTTTCTCCTGTAAACCTTTACATGCTTTACAACTTAAACATTTGTTTTCTACGTCACGCACGGTGTCCCAGTTTAACTGTAGGTTCTCACTTCGATAGCACAGTTGGTAGAGTGCTCGCTCCGTAATTGGGATGTCGGGGGTTCGAGCTCCGGCCGGGTATGACACATGACTTTGAAGTTGGTAGTGACCGTTCTTTCCAAGTCCCGTGTCACAGACAGGCTTGACAGACACGGCACGCTTGGCACGCTAAAGAACCCTGCTGTATAATGTCATAAGCGTAACGCACAGGCACATTTTCTGCACTTTCGCCTATTTCTGGCGACATCTCGATATAAGTGAATTATTCTTGACTGGGATGTTAAACACCATTTCAACTCAACTCATTCCAATGAGGCTTATATAATAGATTTTGTTTTTCTGTTGTAATTACCGGATTCAATCTTTTATTTCTGGTCAACATAATGTTTATTTCGGTACGGACTAGAGACTCTAGTCATACGCGTCCTGTATGTCATTTTGTCATTTGCTTAATTAATCGACTGTTCTATTCTGCAACTTAAGCGGAAATCATTTTCCCAAATTATAACTTAGTTCACGTATATATTATTCTTCATTTTGAATTTGGCACGCGCCACACTATCTTTCATTACCTCTTGAAATACCATGAGCAGAATGTCATTTCTTATATTTACAATTCTTTCTTTTAATAAATATTTTGTACCTTGGCGCTTTTTTTTCCATATCTGCTCGTGTTATATAGGGGTTTTAGCCATGCGAAATCGACGTGTCTCACATGACCACGCAAACCCCTGTGTAGGACATGACGTAATATTGCGGGAAAATTGATACACATCAAGGGTCATGACCCCATTGTCTTTCATACAATTGCTTCTGTATGTTTCATCGAAGACAGGTACAGTCATATTGTAAATATTTTTGTGTTAAGTAACACATCTGTGTGACATATATATTAGGACGTGGGTTCAGGTTTAATCAATCTTAACGAGTGGAGTACCAGGTGTGCCTACAAGATAATGATATCGTCGGAATTTACTCCGATAATAATCTATTGATTGTTCAAGACTAAAACACTGAGTAGTTTACACATGTTAATGGTATTTTATTATCACAAATCCTAACAGAAATTTGAACAATTTATACAAATACAAATATTTTATTAAAGTCTCACCATGTGTTATACAATTATATAAAATACATTTAAAAAACCATACATAGACAAGAGGCCCATGGGCCTTAACGCTCACCTGTGACCTTGACCTTTGAACCCATAACCCTCATTCATATATCAAAATGATCATTAGGCCAATACCTACAATATTCTAGCATAGATGCCTATACAAAATATTTATAGTGTTCAAGATAATTAACCAATTCAGTATTAATTTGCATCTGTGACCTTGACCTTTGAACCAATGACCTTTATTCATATATCAAAATTATCATTAGACCAATATCTACAGTATTCCAATATATATGCCTATACAAGGAGTTTATAGTTTTTGAGATAATCAACCATTTCAGTACTTGCTTGCATTTGTGACCTTGACCTTTGAACCCATGACCTTCATTCATATATCAAAATGACTGTTAGGCCATTACCTACAATATTCTAATATGTATGTCTATACAAAAAGTTAATAGTTTTGCAGATAATCAGCTATAACGGTAATAGTTGTGCATCTTTGACCTTGACCTTTGAACCCATGACCTTGATCTATGTATCAAAATGATCGTCATGTCAATACCTACAATTAACTGAAATCCCATGCCATTATCACCTGAAATGTTTAAAAAATAGCATTTTTTATCAAAGGTCAAAAACAGGGACATGACCTTGACCTTTGACCTTGACATCTTTGGAAGAAAATAGCAACACAAGATCAACAGTGAAAACTCCATACAACTATCTTCGGTCGTTATTGAGTTATAACAATAAATGTCTCATTTTCAAAATTACATAATTTTACGCGAAAAAACGCGTAACCTATTTTTCGTTCAATTTTCATGAAAAACATCATTTTAATGTTCCCAGGTATGCTGAATCTAAATATCCAATCAAAATTTGCCTGCACTTTTTGGTTTTAGAGAAGAAGATTTTTTGTCTTTTTGCTATTTTTAGTAACGGCGGCCATCTTGTTGGGCGTGGCCAAACCCCGAACATAATTTTGAAAGGCTGTTACCCAGGCATGATAATCGCTAAATTTCATCAAATTTGACCCAGTAGCTTATGAGAAGACGATTAAAATGTAAAGTTTACACACGACGGACGACGGACGACACACGACGGACGAGGGACGGTGATAGATTGCAATAGCTCAGCTGAGCTTCTGGCTCAGATGAGCTAAAAAAAAAAACTGCCATTCTATATAGAATTATGAGAGACTGTTATTAAAATAACATTAAACATGGTAAAAATACAGTGCTTACGGCAGTAGCGGATCATTAGTGCAATATTCACTGCTCTCCGAGAAAAACATCGCTGTCGATTGTATTTTTTTGGTACTATCAATTCACATTTCTCCACTCTTTCAATTTATCATTAGATGATAAAAATCGCCCGACTATAAGTATGGGCAATCCACGCGTTTTGTATCCTGTGTATTTACGCCAGTAAAGAATCAATTTGTGAGTAGCGGATCGCGCCACCTAGTGTCGAGAAAACGATAGGCGATTAACTCAAAACATGATTAGTTTGAGTTTCAATCATTCAAGTGCAGAAAACACTAATCATGAAACAATATTAAAGAGTTTTAATCGTAATATCAACAGATGTCATGATTAAAAAAAAAATCATTGCAATGTCCCTGATAAATTAGGTCAATCAACATTGTCTTGAATACTGAATTATAAAAGCAGTAAATGGCGAAGGAAATAAAATAAAATAATTGTACCTTATAAATTATAAATATTATGACATACTCTTGTTCATGAATATTTTGTTTTGACAAGAACAGTATATGCATACAGTGATACTTATTTATTGTACACTGTACATCATAGGTCCAAAATTGTTACCAGACAAAAATATAGAACGGAATAAAACTTTAATTGTCTTAAACACAAAATATTGTGTTGGATATTAATGCATTTATTCAATATATTCTAATCTTATACAGATTATCCTTCAAGCATGACAATTATGGGTTCTTTAAAATGCCCATTGATCTGGTCTTATCATATGATAAATAAGATAGTGGCATGGTATGACAATCCCCCATCTTTCTCATTGCATGGGGTACTGGCCATGGACGGAAGCTAGGCATTGGTTCTCCAATAGGCTCTGCATAACTGAACCCACCAGAATCTATTTTTTTAAGCACCAGACAGCCCCATAGGTACATGCCATATTTTTCTTAGCCTTTCGAGAGGTCCCCTGTAGACAGCAGCTGATCCGTTATTGCCGTAATTGCACCCTGCATAAACTGGTTTATTTTTTATTGTCATGAACTGTAAAGCACAATTAAAGGTTTATATCGTGAAAGAAGACATGTTAACGAGTGTAAAGAGCTATTGTAATCATTTCAAATTACATTTGAAAGTATTGAACACGTTTGTCAAATCGGAAGTTAGGTTTTGGAAATCACATCCATGTCGCTGAGACGCTTATGACATTCGCATTAAAAAGCCGAGAATTTAAAAAAAAGGACGTTTATCAACACAAATGAAACGTAGTATTAAGTAAAAATACCAGCTTTATAGAAATATATCCGAGTTTTATTGGTCTCTCGTAATGATATGGAAAAAATTAACTTTATTCTAAAAAATGATCCGCTACTGACTGAGATCCGCTACTGCCGTAAGCACTGTACTACAATTATAATATAATATTAACAGGTTAAAAAATAATTATCATGATAAATAATCAATAATTAAGCATAATAAACATATAAAACTGTTTCTTCTATTTCAAATATTAAAACAGGTTTTGGCAACTAAAAAGCACATATACTCTTTTTGGAATAAAAATAGAAGTTTTTTATCATCACATAAATAATTAAAGTTACTATCATGTGTGAAACACTAGTTTTGTGATATGTACCTTGTGTTATTTTCGAAAAAATAAAAATAATAAAAACGCATGCGTGCACATATCTATATTTATTCACACACACACACACACACACACACACACACACACACACACACATATATATATATATATATATATATATATATATATATATAGTAAAACCTCGTTATAATGCCCCTCGATAACTTTGCCACCTCGCTTATCGCCACACTATTTTGAAGTCCCAAAATCCATTTTCTTTATGTTTTTCTTTATGGGCCTCCCTCGATATATTGTCAAACCCCTTTATAACGCCAAAATTTGACTAAACAAATGGTGGCGATGAGTCGAGGTTTTACTGTATATATATTTACATTTTACATTTAGCATATAATAAAGGTATACCTGAATCAAATATTACCATGAAAAAATAAATCTATGTACGTTTATCGATTTTTCTCTCAACAAATCTTTTGAAAATAATCTTTATTAGTTCCTAATATTTATATTCACGAGCAATATTAGAAAACATTTCACGTAAGATAGGAATGGAATTAATTTTTCTTTTTGTTATGGAAGTATGAAAGTATAAGTCATTTTGCACACTGAACAATATAGCCGTACCAAGTAAAAATAGCAATGCTATGGCGTAGGAATTCAAATGCCTTTGTACGTCATCCATAATGCGATGACGTCACTGAGAGCCAATCCATTCATGCAAACGTAACAGAAACTGAAGCTGACCAATCAAAATACTTTTAACAAATGAGAATTGAATTATAAACTCGTGAATGTTACTTTGTTGACCACATTTTAAAAAACACATTAATAATATACAGGACATATACTTGGGATGCCACACTTAAAAAATAGCGTGTGTCCGACATTGAGCAATACGCAAGCATCCACACTATCAAGGAGTTGAGAACAGATTTTCGGCAACAGTGCGTGTTTTCTTAATCGAGACGGAGCTTCTATTTTTTTTAAAACATTCATTTTTTTCATCAGACCTCTGTTTTCTAACATCTTCTTCCCTTGAATACAAATCAGATTTTTTTCATACTTTCGTTTCATTCTTTTACAGTTACTATAAAGTTCAGTTCCATTTATTCTTCGAATGATGCACTGTAAGATCGGTTTGGTACCGTTTTTAAATGAACTAAACACAAAATGTAATACAAAAGTTATTAAGAATGCAGAGCATTTTGTTTTGGGTATACACAACCATGAACAAAAAGACATAATTAATCTTTGTTTTTTTTTTTTATAATTAAAAGTTATATTTACATGTGTTTCCTAACATCATCATTGTCGGGAAGTGGCATTTGTTTAAGATTTTTTATAAACTTTAGTACGTGCATATTTATAATTTTATATTTTTTGTGGAAATGAATTTTAAAAAATAAATTTCTTTTGGGCTTTTAACGTCACATTCCAAATGGATATAAAAATCACCTGAAAGTCTGTCGCTATATATAGCTTCCTTCCTTGTCTCGATATAAGTTGTTTTTACAGATACAGATCTCCCATTGCTATCAAATTACTCCAAAGTCAACTTTAGAATTATCGTAACCAGTTTAGCTAGACTTGCCTAAAACACTAATCTGTTAAATACTACATGGGTAAAATGCAAAGACACATAACTTACGTTTAACATTTTAGGAAATACACATATTGTAAGCTATTAACCCAACATAATTCAGTCAGATGTTGCCTCAAATCATCATTCTTGGGTAGTGACATTTGTTTTGAGGTTTTTTATATACTAGTACTATATTCCGTGCTTTTTGCCCAATTAATTTTTTGTTGTTGAAATAAATATTAGAAAAATAGCATTTAGGCTTTTAACGTCACATTTCAGATAGATACAAAAGTTATCTGAAGGTAGGTCGCAATAATTACGGTTTTCTTGTTTCGTTGTCTCGATATACTTTTTTTACAGATATAGATCTCCAATCGCTATCAATTTACTCCAGTACTCCAGTCAACTTTAAATTTCTCGTAACCTTACCAGTTCCGTGTAGCTGCTGGATCCAGTATAGCTGAGGTGAGTCCATAGGACAACGTATTGTTATTATGTTTGTTGTGATTATTGCTTGTAGACAGTATAATAAAATAAAACTCTTTACACCTAGAAATAAACTACTGAAACGTATAAATAATTAAATTTACATCAAAGGATGAGAATAATAAATTCTACCCTGATTCACAGAGGAGAACCGCAAAGGTGAAATACATTGGTAAAGCACGATCAAACCCGATAAAATTAGTAAATCGGTCATGTGAATTATATATTTTAACATCAGAAAAAATTTAGTGTATTTTAAATTTATTGTTATGAAGCAAGCTGCTTACAAATAAATTGTTGACGCAAGGATATTGCAGACCAATGCATATTATGGCTCTAACAAGTTTTATGGGCGACATCACAATATTTTTGATACGTATGATGTCTCTGTATTCAAAAAATATATCCTGGCTATATTTGGCGTCCAATAGTTCCATGTACCTTTTCCTCCATTTTGATTTCACACATGGCGTAGCTAGCTAAACAGGAAGTGCTTACCCTTTCAGAACATACGGCCTCAATTTTCCTTCACGAAAGTTCACGTGTTTAACATAATTTGTCAGTTTAATTTTTGCTTTGAGCTTTAGGTTTGGGCAAGGATAAGTATGTTGTTTTTTATAAAATAAAAGTTCGAAACCATCAACTGGTAAATAATGACCGGTTAAATGTTTGAATTCTATTTAAAACACAGCTAATATTCTATTTTGACATTATTTACTGTCGGTTTTTAAAATCTTATTATACTCTATGATCAAAATCTTAATTTTCATTCTTTTTAATACAACAGCGAAAAATGACAAAATATAATTACCTTTTATATTGTATAAACAATGTACAAAGGTTTGTAATCGTGTAACAAAAACCAAACACAAATCCATGTCACAATAAAAAATCCCGAAGGTAAGTAAAAGCAAGCATACCAATCCATGCCAAAATCACAATTCCAAAGCAAAGTAAAAACTAATATACCATTCCATTCCTAAAGCAAAGTAAAAACTAATATACTAATTCATGTCAAAATCACAATCTCAAAGAAAACTAAAAACTAACATATTAATCCTTGTCCAAACCACAATCCCAAAGCAAAATACAGGTATACTAATGCATGTCAAAATCACAATCCCAAAACAAAGTAAAAACTAACATACCAATCCATGTCAAAATCACAATCCCAGAGGAAAGTGAAAACTAACATACCAACCCATGAAAGTGAAAACTAACATACCAACCCATGTCAAAATCACAACCCCAAAGATTAGTAAAAACTAACACAATATGTTTAACAAGCCGAATTGATGAGTAATGTAATGATGCTTATGCAAAAAGTGGTTCTTTCAATAAAATCATTTAAATGTTAAAATTTAAGTCATTAATTTGAAAAATACAGATATTGCTTTTAAAACATGCGTTGACAGAAAGCTAAAAATATTCACAAAGCGATACAGATATTTGAAATCGACCCCGATTGGACATCTCAAGGGAATATGAATTAATTAATTTCGAAACCGTCATGGCATTATTATTACATATAGTCGAAATATAGCAGATCAAACGCCCCTATTTTTAAAAAAAGACCCGAACCTTTGACTGCATCTAATTGCAAATAGTGCTACAAAAGTGCTAGTAAGATTCAAAATTATAAATCCCAGTGGCGTTACTACAGATATTAAAATGTAAAATGTATGTAAAACGTACAATTGAGTAGCTAAAGCACAAAGATTCAAACATCTGGGTCAAAACATTGACTTTTGTAGAACCACTGTATGTTATAACTACCCTATATGTAATAACACCCTTATATCGAGTAAGAAATTTACGTCAAATGTAGTAACGACACGTTATATGTCGTAATAAGTAAAAAGATCATACATATAGCTACATATAAATACATTGTAGTTACCAAAATGTTACTACGTATAGAGTGTCCTTAATACATATGTTGGAAATTTTACCGCATATTGCGTCGTTACTACATATAGTGGTTCGATCCGAATATCAATGGTATATCATGAAAACTAATGTCATAATGCTAACATATATCCGAAGCAAGCTGCTTTCAGATAAATTGTTGACTCAAAGATATTGCAAGGCCCCTCAATGAGTTTTATATACGTCTTCACAATGTTGTTGATAAGTATGATGTCTCTGTATCCAAAATTACCATGGATTCCAATATCTTTTTTGTTCTGTTGTCCCATTGCTGAGTGAACTGACCTAACTAGCGACACCAACAAACTACATGTATTTATTTCCCAAATAATTCTCGGGGAAGGTTGGAAACTAATTGGGGAATTTAAAAGTTAAACTTCAGAAAAAATAAGTATGGCCCTTTGATTGTTAATTAAACGGAATGCGTTTTAAAATGAAAACAAGCAAGACTTTTTTATTAGGTGACGGAAGGCACACTTAAAACAACCTTTTTTTAATTTTTTACCTCTGGTAAACTTTAATGAGTCAAATATACAATAGCTATAAAAATCAACCGTTAATAACCTAAGTGATAATCTCTATCGATGCATAACAATTTTTTTGTCTGAGTTGTCGCTGTATTTATAAAGTTTAGTCCATTTCGTATATCTTTTAACAAACCTGGAGCTGTTTTCTGGTAGGTCTCAAGGCGACACATCGGGTAAAATTATATATTTATTTCAAGGCGACACAACGGGTGAAATTATATGTAAATTTTAGTTTTTTTTATAATTTGATTATGAAATTTTCATAATATTGTTTTTGATGCATAACAAATATGTTTATCCATTATATAATGCATGAGTTGTCACTTTTATTTATTAAGACCATTTCGTTTCTCTTTTGACAAATCTGGAACTGTGTTTTGGGTATGTCTCAAGCAGACACAACGGGTAAAAGTATATGTGAATTTTAGTTATTTTAATAATTTGATTATGAAATATTTCATAATATTGTTTTTGATGCATAACAAATATGTTTATCCATTATATAGTGTATGAGTCTCACTTCCCTGGTGGAAGTTCACGTGTCTAACATGACTTGTTAGTTCCAAAGTTTGTACTTTGCTTCTAGATTGTGATTCGGACATGGGTTAGTATGTTTGTTTTTGTTTATGATATACCTTCTCAATTATGTTGAAAAAATCAATTAAAATCAAATGCACCAGAGATTAACCTTGTCTGATCAGAGTCAAGGTTTGGATAATGTGTGTTATATTTACATGTATTAGTGCAGTAAAGGCAGTAACATCTGTTACAAAAAAACTTAAAAATACAACAAAATAAATATTTCAGTATATCTAATTAACAAGTAACCCCACCTAAACTTCTCTTATGTAGGATATAAAAAGAAAGTAATTCAGGCTATTGAATGTAATAACTCAGGACAATATCATTCCTGACAGGAATTAAACCCAAAGTCCTAAAAGAGTTCTTCTTTCTCGTATTTTTTTGTACAAGGGGATCACTTGTTCTGAACTAAATCGGACGCTTTGGGTCTCATAAATGTACTTGAACCACATTTTTTCATTCCATTTAGCATTCCACAATCATTAACTAACTAACCAAACAAAATGCTGTAAATTAATACCATTATACAAGAAGGCTCTTTACTAGAACCCAGTTTTCAAAGCTCCGTCAGTTTAATCAGCTGTTCATTTCAGTGAAATATGAAAATGTTATAAAATTACGAAAAAATAATGATAAATAAAAAATTGTAGATATATTATTTTGACTTAAATTAACTTTATTTGATAGCAGCAATTGTACGCATTATCTGTAACTGATTTATCATTTAGACGCCGTCATCACAGTATTGTTGATAAGTTTGATGTCTCTGTGTCCAGGATTGCCTTGGATATATTTGACGTCTTATAGTTCCATGTTCCTTTCACACAATTTTGATTACACACGTGGCGGGTGTAGCTAGCTAAACAGGAAGTGCTTACCCTTCCGGAGCACCCGGCCTCACTTCCCTGGTGGAAGTTCACGTGTATAACCTAACTTGTCAGTTCCAAAGTTTTTACTTTGCTTCTGGATTGTGATTCGGAAATGGATTAGTATGTTTGTTTTTGATTAGATACACAATCTATACACAAGACACTAAACAACTAATTAATTATCAGATCTTTGAACAATTGAGCCCTAACCACAGTGTAACAATCAATTTCAATTAAGATTTCCCTTTAAAATTTAGCAAATTTTGGCAATGATAAATTTTTTATGATTTTAAATTTGTCAAATTAAGGAAAATTGTAGCTGTGTAATTGAGCCCTGGTACAGCATATTACAGGATACGGAAAACCATGACAAATTAATTCGTAGTTCGTCGGTCCAGTATGCCTGTGAAATTTAGAATTAAGGAAAAAAAAACAATTTAGTTCAGTTCAATTCGTTTTCCGTCTGTCTTAAAATTCTGCATGGTAAGTTTTGCAACATTTCCCTTGGGACGACGACTTACATTAACAATGCCAGTTTTTTTTAAATATTGCTTAATACACAAGACACTAAACAACTAGTTAATTATCAGAGCTTTAAACAATTGAGCCCTAACTATAGTTTCACAATCAATTGTAATTAGAGATTTCTCTTAGCTTTAAATTAGCAAATTTCGGCAATGATCAAATTATTATGATTTCAAATGTGTCAAGTTAGGAAAAATCTTAGCTAAGATTGTAAAACTGAGCCATGGTACAGGATATGAAAGTCCATACCAAATTCATTCGTAGTTCGTTGATCAATCCCGCCTGTGAAATTTAGAATTGAGGAAAAAAAATTAAGTCCAATTCAATTCGTTTTCTGTCTGTCTTAAAATCCTGCATGGTAAGAATTGTCAAATTTTACTAGCTAATAACTTAATTAAAAATTGGGTACTTAGTGTCTTTTCTAGCAACATGTAAAATGAAAAATTTGTAATCATAAAAAAACCATACCAATCCATTTCAAAATCACAATCCCAAACCGCTATAGTGTGATGCACTAAACCAACGGTGTTCAAGTGTCATCAGCTCAAAACTGAAATGTCAGGGTCCTTTCCATTGACCCACTCCTCAACTGTCTTTACAACTTCTTCGTCAAACTGTAAATGACGGATATTATTTTTTAATTTTGGGAATAGGAAGAAGTCGCCAAGAGCTAGGTCAAGCGTATAAGCAGGCTGTGGTATTAATTCATACCGTTTCGCTCTACAGTATCCACTGCAGCTTTACAAGCGTGGACTTTCGCGTCATTGTCCTGCTGCAGTGAAACACCTTTAAAGAGTTTCCCACGGCGTTTTTCACCAAAATGTTATATTCATTGTTAAAAATCTGGAGAGAAGACTGTCGCCAGATCATTCAACTCCACACACAGATATATAGATGACGTTGATGACGTTCTGTCTCTTAATAATTCTAAATTTGGAGATTATGTGAATGTCATCTATCCTTCTGAGCTTGAAATAAAATATACGACTGATTCCTCAAGTTCTGCTTCATATTTAGACTTAAACCTGAATTGTTACTCCCATGAAAGGCTACATTTGAAACTTTATGACAAACGTGATAACTTCAATTTTTCTATTGTCAACCTTTCCTTTTCTTTGCAGCAATATACCTGCTTCTCCTGCTTATGGTGTATTTATTGCCCAAATAATACGCTATGGTAGAGCTTGTTCCACTTCGGGGACTTTGTACACCGAAGCAGGCTGGTGGTTGCAAATAAATTGTTGACTCCTAGATATTTCAAGCAAAGGCTTATCAAGGACCTAAAAAGTTTTATGGCCGTTATCACAGTATTGTTGACAAGCTTGATGTCTATGTGTCCAGGATTGCCCTGGATATATTTGATGTCTCATAGTTCCATGTTTCTTTCACACAATTTTGGTGATATATGTGACGGGTGTAGCTAGCTAAACAGGAGGTGCTTACCCTTCCGCAGCATCCGGCATCACTTCCCTGGTGGAAGTTCACGTGTCTAACCTGTCAGTTCCAAAGTTTTACTTTGCTTCTGGATTGTGATTCGGACTTATATTAGTATGTTTGTTTTTGATTAATGGTGATGCGGTTATAAAAATCTGTGTTTGTTTTCTGTTTTGTCATGTTTTGATGCTTATATTTACTTATAACTTTAATGACGTTGTTTTGGTTGCCAATTACATAAACAAATCTGACAAACAATATGAAACAAGCTACAATAAGAATAAGTGTTTGAATGTAAATGAACAACTTGAGACTCCTGTTTTTTTTAGTTTTTTTTTTTTGTAATGATAAGCAGGTTTTTTTTTAAACCTTTTTTCACAAATGGGAATATTAATTTATTAATTCATGCGAAGTAAAAAGTCGGTCGACAGCTTGGATTGGCCTTCTTTATACAGTTCCAAAGACACTTGATCTTGTCAACTATATATGGAAAAATGGAATTGTATATAAATAAATCATCAGACGTCATTTTAGATAATTTGGTCAAAAATAATTGTTTTTAGTTATTGTATATCCGTGGGTTGGTCAATTGTGGCGTAATAAAACAGCCATTGTTATTCACAAATCGGGAAAAACATTGTACAAGACATCTGAGACATGTTTCCAAACTGTAGGCGATGGCGTCATTAAAATCCGAAGCAAGAACTACATCTTCCATCTGTGTAAGCGTGATCAACATCCAAACATTTTGAAATAAAGCTTAATCATTTTCTATATTAGACAAATATCCTGCAGACAAATAAACTGACATGTTATTATAATTTCTTGATAAAAAGAGCAGACGTTTCTTTAAAATTTTAATGGATTATACATTTTATATAGATGGAAAGAGTTAATTAAATAAATAAATAAATCAATCAATCAATCAATCAATCAATCAATCAATTAACCAGTAAGCCATCTAACCAATCAATCAATTAATCGATCTTAAAAGCTATCAGGTCCGTTCAGCTGAGACGAATGACGAATGTGTGTAAAACTAGCCAATAGTGCAAATGTAAATTCAATGTTTTTGGGGTTTTTTTAGTATTAAAATTTAATGAACATTCCTAAAAAAATTGAGAAGTATTGATATTGGATCTAAATAAATACTTGTACTTGGTATTTTATTTGTTCACTCTCAATTTTGATTACACATCCTCTTTTCCTCGCGGTGCATCCGGCCTTTCTTCCCTTGTGGAAGTTCACGTGTTTAACTAATGTCCTTTTTCACTTTGTTTTTGTCAACAAGGACAGCTGCCAAAGACATAGCATCGTGCAAAAGGCATATTGGGGCCTTATGTGCCAGCGGACACAAAGAGGAAGGGTAAGGTGAGGCGACATGTCTATATCTCGACTACCGATCTTTGGCTACCTTTTGTTAGCTCATTATTAAACTTTTAACTGGTCTGTTCTGTATGTTTAATGTATCGATTTCAGAGCTGAATCAGTTGCTTTTAGTGGACAGGGGACTACAAATACTACAAATTGTGGACACAGTGTTGTATGTAATGGTAATGGATCGTTCAAATGAAATAATAGGTATGTATATCGATAAAGAACAATTTATATACCACATCCTAAAAGAACAAACCCCGGGGCAGATTGACTCAGTCAACGATTCCGTTATATGTGGGGCATTTCTTAATCTGCTAGAATTATTTATAACTGGATATTAAGGTTTGGGAAACGTTTTTGATACTTGGGTATTAAGGTTTGGGAAAAAATTTTGGGATATCGATGAATTTGAAATCAGTTGACTGTTTATAAGTAACACTTACTTGTTTTCCATTTAAAACTATTTTGAAAGTACTCAATAGAGTTGGCAAAAGTTGTAACCAATATTCACTTAGTTTAAGTTTTAACATAATTTCGGGATTGTAATTATACTCCCGCAAACTAGTTTGAGAGGGTATATAGGAATCATCATATCTGTCTGTCCGTGTAAAATCATCATATCTGTCTGTCCGTGTAAAATCATTATGTCTGTCTGTCCGTGTAAGATCGTATCCAGGTATTTGGCTCTCAAGAGACAGTTCTAGTTTGGACCTGGATTGACTTATTTGTGTTTAGATGATCACAAACCATTTGTAAGAAAAAGAAAGAAATGAGCATTACTTATTAAAGTGGAATTTGATATTGATTAAAAGTCATTGAAAAATTTCTTTTTGGTACAGTCGACTGTCAAAACGTATATTGGTATCATTTGTCATATTCATTTATTCGGTAAAATAAATTTTTGTTCTATTTTTTGCATTTCAACATCTTAAAATATTTCGATTTCAACTTCTTTGGCTTTTCTATTTTCCTCATTTCAACATTTTAATCATCCTTTGATTTCGTCAGTTTTGGTCCGAAAACTACTGATGAGGAATGTTATTCCGAAACGGCCTTCTAGTTTTGTAAAATTAGAATAGGTTATACAATAAAACGTCATCGTTTTTCAGTTAAAAAAGCAAGTGATTTCAAGAGGGACCTGTCTAACGGTGAAGCACAAGCACACAAAGTTAACGCAGGTGCTTTTAATGCCAAATTTAGTCGACAGGAAGTGAAAGAATACTACAGTAAATGGGCCCATGAATATGACGAGGTATGATTGATTGATTGATTGATTAATTGATTGATTGATTGATTGATCGGGGTTTTACGCTCCAGTAAAGAATATTTCACTTATATCGAGACATCGCCAGCTATTAAGAAGTGGTTGAACTGAAGATTCATTGATTGAATGGGGTTTTACGTACAAGTTAAAATATTTCATTTATAACGTTGTCAGCTATAGGCAAAGGTGCAGAAATGTTGCCTGTGAGTTGCGCAGATGGTCTCATAGAGCAGGGTTCTTAATCGTGCCATGCCTGCCATGACACGGGTCCTCGTTTATTTTAAGTTCTCATCCGAAAGAACCGTGACTTTCATTTCGTAGTACCGAGTGCTTAGCGAAAGAACAGTCACCATCACTTTCAAGTTTTTGGTCAGGCCCGGTCATGGATTCGAACTACCAGGAGACTGTTCTATAAAATGTAGTTTTATACGGTTTGGATAGCATAGATTTATGCGATGTTGGGATTGCATTTGTTTTTGGTAAAATGCAGAAATAAGTTGTTGATATTTGTTTTAAATAATAATAATTCGACGAAAATAGCTTACATGCAGCTGTGATGGTACTGCTGCTGCACCGCCAACGTCCTCAGCCGAGGCCCTCCCTCATTATGTGTTTTGACCCCTAGCTCGGTACACTCAGGATTGGGGGGGGGGGGGGTCCACAGTGGTGATCAGTCACTGCGCGTTGGTGGTGGGTATATTTCCTTATTAAAAAAATCGTATATTCAGTGACTTTTACACTAATGCCTTGTTCATAACTTGTTTTATTTTCACTATATAGGACCTTTCCCAGGGAGGTATAACGGACCAAAATTAGCTGCAGAAACAGTTGCACATTGTTTTAAAGATAAAAAAGATATGAAGATATTAGATATAGCAGCTGGCACAGGGCGAGTAGGACTGGAGGTATAAAAATACTGCAAGGCCTTGTAACAATTCCTAATGATCATGAATTAGAACGCCTAATGAATTCCAGGCATCGTTTCAACGCCTAATTAATAAAGTCCGGATTTCAGTAGACGTTGACAATTTCGACGCCTATTGAAGTCCAAATATTGAGGCACCAGAATAGAAGTCTTTTTTGGTAAAACTATTCTCAATATTTAACGACATGTCTGGAGTCCCTATCTTTGGACTTCATTAGGCGTTGTAATTTCGAGACGTAATGAAGTCTGGTTTTTAATAGGAGTTGGAATTCATTATGAGTTGCTACAAGACTTGCCGAAATTTTTACACAAAGCTAACGAATAAATGTTGAATCGGCTGATTTCCGGCTTTTGTTATAGCAATATACATCGGCAGCTGTTATCTAGCGATACATTCGGTCACTAGATACATGTATACTTAATTTCGTTATATTAGCTCAGTGTTAAACTTTCAACAGGTCTGTAATGTACATAAAAGAGCAAAGTGAAGTAATGGGGTTTTACACACTGGTCTAGATTCTAATAAAGACGGGTAGTTCTGTGATGGTAGAGAAAACCAGAGTACCTGAAAAAAAACCCAGAATTTAGGCGGTGAGTGGCACTGTGATTCGTAAACGCAAACTTTACTATACTCAGCCATACATCGAGGTCCCAACGTCATCAGAGTGTATAGTTTATGGTTTATAATTTTTAAGTTTTTTGTATTTTAATGAGACAGAAAAATTGAGTTGAGTAATGGTGTTTAACGCCCCAGTCAAGAATTTTTCACTTATATCGAGATGGATGTCGCCAGCTATAGGCGAAGGTGCAGAAATTTTGCCTGTGCGCTGCGCTGATGGCATTATACAGCAGGGTTCTTTAGTGTGCCAAGGCCATCTTGACACGGGACGTCGTTTATTTAAAGTTCCCATCTAAAAGAACCGTGAATTTCATTTCGTAATGTCGAGTGCTTGGAGAAAGAACAGTCACTTCCCACTTACAAGTCTTGAGTCAAACCTTGCCGGAGATCGAACCAACGACCTCCCACTTACGGAGCGAGCACTCTACCAACTGAGCTACCGCAGACAGAAGAGAACAAAAATTATTGTAAGTGAAAAACATGTACTTGGCAACAGCACACACACACACACACACACACACACACACACACACACACAGAGAGAGAGAGAGAGAGAGAGAGGAATTCCAAATTATAACATAAACAACAAGAAAAGACATTCAAGATTACAAAAGACAAATGAATATATAATCAAAACTTTTTAACAGAAACTATAGTTTAAACTCAAGGGATCTCATTGCTGTAGGTTCCATCCAACCCCATCCCCATCCCGTCTACTGAGATTTCTTCTCTATTTCATGGGAGTTTTATTTTATTTCTTACTTTTTAGTTTTTTTACTTTGCTCAGTCTGTTTCAATCGCTTTTAGTTATAAGCGTCCTCTGTTGCGACCACAGGTGACACACCCTTTTTAAAACTCTACAGAGGCCTCTGTAGCGCGCACTGAGACAAGGGACCTCGGTTTTGAGTCTCCTCCGAAGAGACTACAGTCAAACCTGTCTATAATGGCCACCCAAGGGGACCAGTAAAAATGCATTAATAGGCAGGTGGCGTTTATATACAGGTTCAAAAAATATGAATAAGAACCATTGGAATAAAATTCTACTGGCCTTAATAAGCAGGTGATCCTTATATATAGAGAGAGAGGTGGCCTTTAGGGCAGGTTGGACTGTACCTAGTAACGAACTTTTTACAGCTCTAGTATGCTGGGAGTTATTTTATGTTATCAGTCAAATTAGTTATAACCAATCATACATTTCCATCTACTTTAACCGATGTAACATGATCAGACAGTATCCACTTTTTTTTAGCTTCATAGACATGGATTTAGATATATGGATGCTCTTGACCCATCGGAGGGAATGCTAGAAAGGGCAAAGAAGTTCAACATATACAACAGATTCATATGTGAATTTATGACAGAAGATGTATTACCGATTGATGAAGGTAAATAAGGATAACAATTAAGTGTTTTGTACATCATACCTGGTGGTCCAAGCATCATGGAATAGAGAGGACTCCTAACTTCTGTATGGTACCCTCCAGATTGGGAGGACTTTTTACTGTAATTTAAAAAACTGTTAAATTTAAATTTAGTAATTTAACACGCAATCTTATGCCAGAAAAGTGTGACTGGGTGCTCCTACGAGGGGAAGTCAGAAAGTTCATAGAACAGCGTCTTCAGCCAAGCGTAACACACATTTTCTGTACTTAACATTCCGCCATTTTAAACATATCAAGTCTCAAAAGCATTCAAAGTTAGTGACCATCAAGCAATGATAGAAAATCAAAATGTTGAGTTTATGGCAGTAATAAAGTTCCTTACAGTAGAGGAGTAAATGTCAAAGAAATTCACCGGCGAATGGCCGAGGTGTTCGGTGACAGTGGTCCTGCCTATTCCACAGTGGCAAAATGGTAAGCTGAATTTAAACGTAGGCGCACCTCACTGAAGAATGACCCACGGTTAGGTCTGCCAGCTGATGCCATCACAAAGGAAATTGTCACGTCCGTGGAGACCTTCATCATGAATTATCGTCGAATTAGAATTGATGATATAGCTAGGGAGTGTGACATTTCACAATTTCACATGGAAGTGTATATACGGTTATCCACGAGCATCTTGGGATGTCAAAAGTATCCGCAAGATGGGTCCACAGAAACCTTAATGTGCAGGATCGCTTCCAAAGACTCCAGTCAAGTCGGGAGCTTCTTGGCATTTATAATGATAACCCGTAGAGCTTCTATTTATGTTTAGTAACTGGTGATGAAACATGGATTCATCACTGGGACCCAGAAACCAAAAAAGAGTTCATCAACCTACATGTACTTATCTATCCTTGCATACCCTTAACCACAAAAAACATGCGTTACAATAAAATTTGGCACCCAGTGATTATTTGCTATTTAGAAATTTGAAATCCCATTTACGGGGAATCGGATTTCCTAATGATGTTGGACTTAAGGCTGCCACAGAGGCATGGTTTCAGGACCAAACCGAAGACTTCTATTTCAACGGTATAGACAGTCTGAAAGAAAAGTGGGCTAAGTGCATTGGGGTAAATGGGGACTATATTGAAAAATAATAATAAAATGTATGGTTTGTTGCGGCAATATATACCCCGTTCTATGAACTTTTTGACCTCCCCTCGTATTTAGTTAGCTACACCCGTCATATATGACAAGATTTGGTCCAGAGAAACAAGTGCTTACTTGGAACTACTAAACCACCGATGTCCGTTCTGACGTAAATTTAACATAACTATTCAAGGATTGAAAAATACAAGGTCCGGGACCAATTGCTTTTACACATTGTACATTTGACCTCTTGATATTTAAACTATAAAAGTCCGATAGACCTGTTGCTGTTTTTGTTTGTTTGTTTTTTTGTTTTACTATAATAACGGTTTTCTATATGATAACATAATTGCACATGGACAAGCTTCTATTGTTGATATTGGACTTTGAAAACTTTATGTGGATCCTTCTAAAGAGAAACACAAAAAGTCATGGATCTTCCAATACAATACGTATTTTGAACCCGTATTATCATGTTCAGTATGTTTCTTCATTCATTGCGTCGAATTAGTTCTCTCTTAAACAAATATTTGTGAAATATTCACTTATTCTAAATATAACGAAATTCGAACTCAAAAATACCGATCCTTGTCCAAATCATATATTCCCATTATAATAAAAGCAAAGCAAACGTTTGAAAACTGGCAAATTAAGTTACAAATGTTAATTTTCACCAGGGAAGTGAGGACGCCTCTCAATATTTCTCAATTTTTATTTCACACTCTATCTACACACGCCAAATGTGAAACCAAAACTGAGAAATAAAGAAGCATGGCGGTATATATGGGACATCAATTATATCCAGAATAATTACAAATTTATTATTCAATATGCAGATTTTTATGACTGTGCTGTTTCGTCTGGAGGGTTTGGTGATGGTCATATACCTATTGGATCTTTATATGAAATGATCCGAATAGTTAAACCAGGTCAGTATTTCACACACACACACACACACATACACACAGATATATATATATATATATATATATATATATAGAGAGAGAGAGAGAGAGAGAGAGAGAGAGAGAGAGAGAGAGAGAATAAAAACATATACACGTATCTCGCACACAGTTAATAATAGTATTTTGGCGGATGCCATTGGCCTTTTTAAGGTATAGAACTTACCACTGCGGTAGCTCAGTTGGTAGAGTGCTCGCTCTGTAAGTGGGAGGTCGTGGGTTAGACCCCCGGGTCTGACCCAAGACTTGAAAGTGGGTAGTGGCTGTTCTTTTGCCAAGCACTCGGCGTTACGAAATGAAAGTCACAGTTCTTTCGGATTGGAACTTAAAATTAACGAGGTCCCGGTGGGTGTGGAACGATAAACAGCCCTGCTGTATAATGTCATCAGCGCAACACAGGGGGGAAATTCCTGCACCTTCGCCTATAGCTGACTACGTCTTGATACGAGTGAAATATTCTTGACTGGGACGTTAAACACCATTACTCAACTCACTCAGGTATAGAACTTAAAAATGACAAGTCTCGATACAACTTATCATAGATACATAAATTTTTACACAGCATAATGGTACCATACGTATTGCTAAATTGATTTAGGTCAATTTCCACTAGTGATAGATATTGGAAATTATTTTTAAACGAGATTTTAATGAGACTGGAACACCAGAAGCATACATCCTTAAATGAAAATTCTGAAAAAAATAAATAAAACTTGCATAAGCCGATATATCGTGGATTTATTGCAGGAGGGATTATAGTAATCGCTATGAGAGAGGAATATCTAGAAAATGTGGAAGCTTATAAAGACAAGCTAGAACCATTGATGAAGAAAATTGAAGACTTTGGTTTGTGGAAAAAAATGGACAGATATATAGTGGAAGAATTTGCTTTTTCCAAAACGGGGGTCATATTTGTATATATTGTTTTGTAAAAAAGAAAAGAAAAAAAAGAAAAAGTAAAATAAAATAAATAAAAAATAAAGAAATAAATAATTGCAATTTTACTTTTTTCAAAAAGTATGTACATAATTTTTCTCTAAATTAATATTTTTTCATTCTTTTACGTTTTAAAAAATGTTTTTCTCTTATAAAATGTATGTATCTTATGCTTTTCCATTAGAGTTGTTTTTCGTAATTTTGCATAACAGAAAATGATATTTGTTGCTGTTATTACTAGCATTGTTGTTTTTTAATCACAGAGTATTGTTGTGTGCACTTATATAGGATATTTCGGCTTGTTTTAAATCTCTCTTCTTGTGATAAGTTATCGTTTTTAATGAATGAACCGTCACTTCAAGGACTTTTAGCCTTAACAGTTTTTAAGATGTGTAGACGACGTATCTGTTTTTAATTTATATATATACATGTATATAGTGTATATAGTAATGTTTCTTAATTGATCTTTATTTCTTTTTATTGGTGTCTCATAAGTCAGTTTGACTGGGTGTTAATATTTTAATGTGTTTTAGATCTAAAGAATTTTACAGTTTTATGCTTATTAACATGTGACACTTGAATAAAATATATTATTATTATTATTATTATGTCATAATTACAAAGTATAATCGGGTGAATAAAGAAAAAACATAGTAAATTATATATGTCATATACCATTTTTTAATTTAATCATAAAATACATTCAAAAAATGGTATATGACATATACAATGGCATTGCTCCTCTTAAAGCGTGTTACAAAATGCTCAATGAAGTATGTTTTGTGCTTTTGAGCCTATTGTAATAATTTCCGTGAAATGCGTTGCTTTTACAGGCTATTGTATCGCAAGGCATAGGCAAACAATTTTGACCTGTTCCCTTGATCTTTAACTTAAATTTTTACTTCAGACGAGTACATTGATGTTTAAGGTCCTGGGATCATGCGCGTTTATTTCGTCTACATAATGCAAACATTAAACATTTGCACTGTGTATAGGTAAACAACATTGACCTGTCCGTTTGACCTTTCATTAGGAATATTCATACAGAAGGATCCACCCAATACATGGGTAGTAGTAGGATTCACTGTAAAAACTATGTACTCAAGGTACAAAATAAACCCACGTGGTCCCTATACATGAATGTACTTGGTCCGTGATAAATATTTAAATCAAATGTCAAGCGGACAGGTCAGAAGTGTTTGCCTATATATTATATTAACAGTGAATCTTATCACTATTGGGTGGACCATTCTATATGAACATTTCCAATGAAAGGTCGAACGGACATGTCAATGTTGTTTGCCTATAAATACATTTATTTTAAAGGCTATTACAATTAATTTGCTCAAGAGTATGCGGGTGCTTTTCAGGCTTATACAGTATGCTTAAGAATTTTATATACTTTTTATGCTATTGTAATTTGCTCGAGGACATGTAGGTTCTTTTCAAGCTGGCTTTGCTTAATAATATTTTTGTTCTTTTTATGATGTTCCAATTTTCCCAAGGACATGTGTGTGCATTTAAGGCTAATTCAGTATGCTTAAAGTTATTTTGTGTGCTTTTTAGGCTATAACAATTTGCTCAAGGAAATTTTAGTGTTTTTTTAGCAAATACTGTATGCTTAAGAATTGTTTGTGTCCTTAGATACTCTCAAGTTATGCTTCAATGATCTGTATACGCTCTTTGTTTTAATTGAGATATACTGAATGAATGCTGAATCACAATCCACTTAATATAGTTTTCTATGTGTCTGTAATAAGGACAATTGTTGTCAGTATGTAAATACACACAAAATTTAATCTATTTTATTTATTTATTTTATTAAAACTAGATGAACCGTTTAACTCGTGTTATGTTTTTGTCATTCTATAAAAATTGCAGGAAACTGATTTCATATTTGGTACATATAACCACAAAAATCCACACTATCACAATAGTTGATAAAAGCAATTTTGATGGATGTTTAGATCAATATTGTTGGTCAAGGGTAGTCTGATCTGGAAGGCTGACCATCTATGAATTGTGAATAAAAGGTACATGGGACTATAGAAAAACTATGATAGTGTAAACATCTAAAGAAAGACTTTGGTCGAGTTTTTTAAAGTCGCAGAATGATAGTAAGTACGGGATTATGCCCCTTTACCATGTTCCATGTACATGTATGTAAAATGGCGGAAACTGTACCGACCTGGGAAAAAAGCTTGGAAAATATAGCATCTTCGACATACATATATTTAAAATAAACATACCAATCCATGTCCAAATCGCAATCCCAAAACAAAGTAAAAACTTTGCTAAATATTATACGTGAAGATATATATAATATTATTATTATTATTATTATAGTATACGTGAAGTTTTACCGGCGACGTGACACTGAATGCGTCGGAAAGGTAAGCACGGTACAGACCTGTCGAAAGTTTAACACTAAGCTAACGTATAAGTGCAGAAATCGACAATAAATCTGGGTCCCCAGGTAACTATATCCTGACATCTTATCAACAACTGTCATCTATCTCTGGGCGGTTCTTTCATCACTAGCTATCCGTATCTTGGCAGTCGAACCTCACTTTCTTTCGTTAGCTCAATGTTCAATTTTAGACAGGTCTGTACTATTGTTCTTCTTAACTACCATCTTACACACACACAGAGGTATTCCGTTGGTTGCTAGGTGCAAGATTAATAGAATCTTACAAGCTTAAGCTCATCCTGGGCAGGAAAATATTCATCCTCGTTTCAGATGTACCCTGTTATCGGTATAAGATTCCATCATTCTACTAAAATATTATTACTAGATTATTTTATTATTACCATTAATACAGATGACTTATATTTTTGAACATTTCATTTAATATATTAAAAAATTACAATAAGACATTACTACATGTAGGATAAAGTGATCGTGAGTCGGACACCCACTATAAGCTTGGCCCCATACCACGCTGATAAAGCTTTGAGAAGTCAAACATAACTGATGACAATAGCAATTGGGTTATCTCGGATGTTTATTTCATGTACCATAGTGAATAACATACGGATAAGAGTGGAAACGTTCCGAAAACCCCGAAATTACGTTTTCAATCGTGAGTCAGACACATCCGATATTGAGTCGGACAGTCAAGACTGGGATCTTTACACTGTCGTAGCTTGACCCCAAAGTTTGCATTGAACCTGGTAGATGTTGCTGAGTTATGCCATTTAAATATAGATATCATTAGCAATTATATATTCATTTTGAGTTTTAGGATTTTTTATAAAATCGCCTAGCAATGCGGATGATAAATCTTCCTATGACATTTCTCTTCAATATTCTTATGATTTCAGATCTGAACTTTTTACTCATGGAAACGTAAACCCAAAAGTTAAGAAATGCGCACAAAACGGCCACAGCATTTTGGACCTGAATGACCGTGAAATATGCCTCAGTGTTTGTCCAGTTGTAATTGTTCAAATGCGAGAGGAAAGTCACAATAGCGATCACTGCAAAAGGAATTTCCACAATTAAAAAAATAATAAGAATTAGGATAACCAAAGCAGTTGTTCGCGATTGCGAAGTGTCTTTATCTTTTTGGGGACCAAATTGTGGGTTCCAATTAGACAGTCTATTTCTCCTGAAGTTATAGATAAGATACGTTGTGGCAATAATCAAAATTATACTTGGAATAATGTTGACAAACAGTCCTTGAAATACATAAACAAATAAAATGACATTTTGCGGTTGCCATCCAAAATAAGCTAAAATGCAACTTGAATCGGAAGACAAAAGTTCACAATTAAAATCGCCAGCTTTGAAGAATCTTGCAAATAAAAGCAACGGTAAAAATCCACAAAAGCTTATAAACAGCATCGCAGAAGATACCAAATATATAGTTTTAACCGTGTTAAACTTCATGGCTTTAAATGGATATGCCACCACAAAACACCGTTGTAATCCAATGGTTATCGTTAGAAAAACTGAATTTGCGAAAAATACGGCCATGAATGATCTTGCGTGGTAATAAGCTCCGCAGAATGGATAAGGAATATTTGTGAGTTCAGCTGTCCAATATTTGTACGGCTCAAACAAATATGAGGATACCTCAGTTGCAGTCTGTGATATACATAGGTTAGCTAACAAAACTGTTGTGGCAGATCTGAATTTTGTTTTTAAAAATATCACAATTATAAACAAATTGAACGGCAAGTTTAAAATAATAAACACAGGTACGATAACTCCAGAAAGCACTTCGATGGCAGTATGACTTCCGGTGCTGATGGTGGATTCACAAGTTGTGTTTCCGATAAAATAATATCCATCGTTGTAATAAACCATATTTCAGATTTTGCCTAATGGCACACGCAACTCAATAATAATTGAATTTTAATTTCAATCTGTACAATACACAGAGAATGATGATATAATATAACTCGAGACAATCCTTCCTTTGGTACAGGCCTGTCAAAAATTTAACACAAAGCTAACGAATTGTAATGTACATGTACTTAATCGGCAGGTTATCTCAATCCCTGGTTACCTACAAAATGTATATCGCAGTAGCATTTCGGCAGTTGCTATCTTCCTCTTCACAGCTTTTCAGCCTCTATCTCTCCATATCTTGTCCACTCTGTACCCGAGCTTCGACTCATTTCCGTTAGCTCAGTGATAAACTTTCCACAGGTCTGTACCGGATGTTAAGTATAAACACTTGATCAACTTCCGTTCAGCGTCTAATAGACAGGATAATAATCAAACACATGCATACCGGCCCATGTTTAAATCATAATCCCAAAAGCAAAATAAATAAATAAATAAATAAATAAATAAATAAATAAAAAAAAATAAAAATAAATAAATAAATAAATAAATAAATAAATAAATAAATAAATAAAAATAAAAATAAAAATTGAATTTGAAAACTGGCAAATTAAGGTAAAACATGTGAACTTTCACCAGGGAGGTTAGGCCGGGTGCTCCAGAAGGTTAAGAGAAAAGTGAAGACCTCGGCCTGTCTAGCTAGCTACATGATGTACATCCGCCACGTGTTGAATCAAAATTGAGAATGTGGAACATGCAAATATGGGACGTCAAATGCATCCAGAAAATGTTTGAAAACAAAGACATTACACTTATCAACAACATTGTGATGACTACCATAAAACGTTTTTAACAGTGCTCGCTCCGTATTTTTTTTTCTTTGGTTGGTTGGGGCGGTGGGGGTGGCATGAGGTTTTTACAAGGAATGGAATGTATGCACTGAGTTTTTTCGCCATACAAACGCTCGATCGGAAATTAGAAATGAAAAGTACGACCCCTCGGAAAGAGACCTCAAACCTTATGTCCTGTATCCGATTAGACAAAGCACTATCGTATGATATACGGGCAGGGATATCCATGAATATAAAAAATATTAACAATTTCAGGTGTAGAGACTTCAAAAGTCTAAAAATTTTAAAATTTTAAAACATATTTGTTTTCCACAATTACTGTTTGAAAGTTGTTTGAATTTTATGCTTTTGAAAAAAGAAACATTTGCCAAGTTCCAAGTATGCTGTAACACCATCTGACATCATATCTGGTTCGTATCACACACATTTTAAAATGCAGGTAAACTTCACAGCAATATGCAGAAGACGACCGTTTGGACACTAAGTAGTACGTAAGCCTAGAAGTCAACAAGAGTTATCTCTCTTTAATAGTCAATCAACAAGGGCGACAATAAGATATTTCACAACTTGACTGCAATCGACATCATACATTTACACATTCAGGGGCGTACGTTTGTACGCAAAAACGTCCACATCGTTTTCGCAAAAAAAAAAAAAAAAAAACAAAAACAAAAAAAAAAAAAAAAAAGAGAGAGAGAGAGAGAGAGAGAGAGAGAGAAGAGAGAGAGAGAGAATATAATATATTTCTTATACCAAACCGTTGGTCTTCACCGGAAATGTTATAGAATTCGGTTTATACCTGACTTCGATAGCCTCTGAGGTGTGGTTCCGGTGTTGTCTTGACTTTGCCGGCATGGCAAAACAATTGAAACTATCTGATTTGATTACATTAAAGAACTTCTACTAGCCATTCGTCACGTTTCATCGTTTCATTATGTATTAACGCAATATATTTACAAATATATTTCCTCTCCTCCGTTTAACCTCACCACTATATTAATTGAACTCCCATTTTAACTTGACTTTCTCAATTATTGAGTGTGTTGTTTTCGTAGTGCTTATGCCATACAACATCAGATCCCCTTGTACCTCGTCTTTAGGTTTAAGAATGAACCAGTCCTCAAAAGAACGACAAAAACTACCACAGCTTAGCATAACATTATAAGAAAAATTCTGATAAATAGCGCCCTGGAGGGCCGAAAATTCGCATCAGGGCGGCCCCAAACCCACTACCCTCTTTAGGCGTCCACATCATAAACACCCAGCTACGCCCCTGACATTAATTACAGTCTTCGCGACGCAGTACATGTACTATACAGGGTTTGTGTATAAACTCTCTCTCTCTCTCTCTCTCTCTCTCTCTCTCTCGTTAGTTCTATACCTCAGAAACTGACTCGCTGACTGGCTATATATTCGGTTTACATTTCCTTTGTCAACTTAACGGAACTTGACTTAAGAGTTACGCTTGAACGCGCTTGAATTTAAATTTTGACACGAAAGACAACTTTTTGATGTTTACTTCATCAAGATTTTACAATTATTATTATTATTATTATTATTAGGTTTTCGAGTCGCTGAGTACAACCGAATCGAGATCTAAATTAAGGTGATAACTTAGTTGCGTCTGAAACTGTTCTGAAAAATAGGTGAGTAGGCTAGACTATATGGGAAATGGTATAGAGCAGCAAAAACATTAAAAACTTATGAGAATAATTTTCAATTATTCTGCTTCGAAAAAAGAAAAAAGAACATAAAAAGTAGACCAATAAAGGACAAAAGTCAAATTCTCGAAAACTTTGTTGGCAGCGGCTTTTGCCATTAACCAATTTAACCAATTTCTATTTTTTATGAAATCTGGCTCCAGAAATAGCTTTTTTCCTAATATTTTTGCTTCAAAATCTTCATCAATGTCATTATGACTGATTGGTTTTTTTTATTTTGTTTATTTTTTTTACACAAGTATGAAAATGTAAAACAAGTCTTACAAATTGTTGATGATTAGAAGAACTAAATTTTGACATTTTTGTCACTTTTCTATAAGTTTAACTGGCTCCTTTATACAGTTTAAGGATGATTAATATATTACAGTCAAACCTGTCTATAAAGGCCAACCAAGGGGACTAGTAAAATGGCCTCTATATGCAGGTGGCTTTATATACAGGTTCAAAAATATGTATTAAGAATCATTGGAATAAAATTCTACTGGCCTTAATAAGCAGATGATCCTTATATTATGGAGGTGGCCTTTAGGGCAGGTTGGACTGTATCATATCAAAAATAATGTGGTCCCAAATCTTAAAATTGGCGGATGTTTTGATCCCAACTTTTTGAGAGCCAGAGCTAATTACCCTCAGGCGTAAGGATTCGCTGTTACCTTATTTATTTTACTTGAAAAGACTGGTCGAAAAAATTGACACTGCTGTATGTAGTTTGAATGACTTTGGACATTAACCTCGTAGATAAGAAAACTATTAAGGTATAGCTCAGTTGGTAGAGTGCTCGCTTCGTATGTGGGAAGTAGTGGGTACGAACGGTGGAACCCCCTTTGGGTCTGAGCAAAGCTAGAATATAGGTAATGACTGTATTTCGGCATGTAAAATTGAAATTCGCGGGGTACTTCGGAAGAGACCCTAAAAACTGATGGCACTCGTGGCACGTTAAAGCACCCTCCCTGCACATTAAGCGCACTGACTCTACAATTTAAATTTAAGGTTTGGCATCGTACTGCGCATGACCGAGTCGGAGCGAATGGACGGGAATAATACAGAGGCGGATATAAAGTTGGAATCGGATACTGAGCCAAGGTGTACAAATGACAATCCGGCGGATAGAACTAGAGTAATTCTATGTTTAGGTGGCGCTTTCAATCCTGTCCACAGCAGACATATTATGGCTCTTGTTGAGAGTAAACGCTGGGTAGAGGGAAATTTGAACTATGAAGTGATCGCAGGAAGACTTGCAGTTGCTCATGACGGGTATGTGTTTACTAAAACCAAACGTACCAATCAGAAATGCATTAAAGCTGAACATAGGATTAATTTATGTACGCATGCGTGTAAGGAATACAGTGATTGGTTACAGCCATATCCAAAACCTTGCGGGTCCGCATTTGAATGTGGGAAAAAAGTAAAAAATGAAATTTTAAAGAAAAATCCCGCAGAAAATGTCAAAATTGTTGTAATTATTGGCGCTGATCGGGCAGCAAATAAATCCGGATTTGCCAAGTGGAGCAAGGAGTCTGTTGATCGAATGACACTCTGTATCGGCAGGAAAGGCGAAACGAAACGTGTACTTGAGAAATTTGAAAAGGACAAACTAAGTGATAAAGTTAAGAATTCAGAGTTTTATATTGTTCCAGTAGAGCTAGAAAACATAAGTTCCACAGCAATCAGACGAGTGTTAGATCGGATGACGGACGAATGTACACAGGAAAGCGAAAAACGGGAAGTCCTCCAAAAACTTGTGGAGGATGACTTTATAAATATGGATTGTGCACACTATATCCTTAGCAACGAGGATTATCTTTATCTAACTTGACATTAAATTTTACAATACGCACAATGTAGAGTTATTTTTATTGATTGGTTGATTGATTGATTAATTAATTTATTTGTTTATTTATTTAATTATTTGAATTGAGTTTTACGCTCCTGTCAAAATTTTTTCTCTTATATAGAGACGGTCAATTCAGGGATGGTGGGAAAAACCGGAGTGACCGGAGAAAACGTTCGACTTTACAAACTTTCTCACACTAGGACCTATCCCTAGTAGGATATTAGTGGCGCTGTGAGCCGTCAGCGGGCGCTTTAGGTCATTCTACAAACGAGAACCATCTCGACTTATAATAAGTTGAAGAGCGTTTCATTTAAAAAAATAAATAAAATTATATCATCTCTCCACACATACTGGTGAAAAATGTTTCTGGATCGAATCTTTGATCAATAGTTTACATCATATATATATATATATGATCTTACATGAGTGCTTATGTAATATTGAATTTATTTAACGTTGAATAAATTATTCAACGAGTTTAATAAATTCAATATAACATAAACACCAATGTAAGAGTCTGTTAATTATATAATCTAGGAAAAAACTGTTTTCGTGAAAATACAATCCGTCTTCTCTTTAAGAAAAGAACTGATTGACCGCAATACACAGAAGACGAGCACAAACGTGTACATACACCAAATTTGGCATAAATACGAGGGGAGGTCAAAAAGTTCATAGAACGGGGTATATATTGCCATTCATTTTATTATTTTTATTCAATATAGTCCCCATTTACCCTAATGCACTTAGCCCACTTTTCTTTCAGACTGTCTATACCTTTGAAATAGAAGTCTTCGGCATGGTCCTGAAACCATGCCTCTGTGGCAGCCTTAAGTCCATCATTATCAGGAAATTTGATTCCATGTAAATGGGATTTCAAATTTCTAAATAGGAAATAATCACTGGGTGCCAAATCGAGAATGTAGGGTGGGTGATTAAGTTGTTCGAACTTGCATTCACGAACCGCTGCTTGTGCAATCCTTGACTTGTGCACAGGAGCATTGTCGTGAAGAAGCAATACCCCTCGGCTCAATTTTTCCCTCATTTTTAATTTAATATCAGCTTTCAGCTGCTTCATTAGATCAGCATATTAAGCCCCAGTGATAGAGATTCCAGCAGGTTTATAATTGATAAACAGAACACCCTTAGAATCCAAAAAACACAGTGGCCATGACTTTGCCAGCTGATGGTTGGGTTTTGAATTTCTTTGGTGGGGGTGAGCCAGGGTGCTTCCATTGCATGGACTCTTTTTTTGGTTTCTGGGTCCCAATGATGAATCCATGTTTCATCACCAGTTACTAAACGTAAATGGAAGCCCTCCGGGGGTTATCATTATAAATGCCAAGAAGCTTCCGACTTAACTGGAATCTTTGGAAGGTTTCTGGGGACCCATCTTGCGGATACTTTTGACATCCCAAGATGCTCGTGGATAACCGTGTATACACTTCCATGTGAAATGTCACACTCCCTAGTTATGTCATCAATCCTAATTCGACGATCATTCATGATTAGGGTCTCCACACGTGACAATTTCCTTTGTGATGGCATCAGCTGCCCGACCTGACCGTGGGTCATCCTTCAGTGAGGTGCGCCCACGTTTAAATTCAGCTGACCATTTTGCCACTGTGAAATAGGCAGGACCACTGTCACCGTACACCTCAGCCGTTCGCCGGTGAATTTTTTTGGCATTTGATCCCTCTACTGTGAGGAACTTTATTACTGCCCTAAACTCAACATTTTGATTTTCCATCATTGCTTGATAATGCTTTTGACTATAACAGAAATATGTTGCGACAAATAAACTTGATATATTTAAAATGGCGAAATGTTGTGTTGTCTAAATAAGTAAAGAAAATGTGTGTTAGGCTTGATTCAATACGCTGTTCTATGGACTTTCTGACTTCCAGTTAGGGTTTGAACCCACGACCTCCCACTTACGGTGCGAGCACTCTACCAAAATGAGCTACCAAAATGGTTTTTCTTTCTTTTTTTTGATATTGACATATCTATATGAAGTGTGTGAGTGAAATAATGAAAAAAGTCCTAGCACGCGCACATTGGAATCTCGCGCTCTGGAACCAGTTGCCCGGTTCAGGGATCGATCCTACGACCTTCGAATCATGAGACCAACGCCTTAACCACTAGGCCACGCGCTTCCACTAGAGTGGTGCCGGAAAACGATATTACACGTGTGTTATATGATTTTATTATATGTCTTTGTTGTATTGAATATTGGGATTATCTAATATGGCGTCGGCTCTTGAAACATAATAAAATTATGATGTCTAAAATATATTGCCGAGGGAGCTTAAGAGACCTACTGCACGATTTTAATATGGACGTAACTTAATTAACCATATATAGTTTGAACTGATAGATTCCTATAAAATCTTAATTTTCGGGATTTTTTAAAAAATCATATAGAATTTGGATGTATCGTCTAAAAAGAAGGAATTATACAATTTACTTACAGTGAAAATGTAACTAAATGTTGAATGAAGGAATGTGTAATTCATAGCATACGAGGATAAGTCAATAACTAACAAGCTAATTACAATGTATAAGTCTATTTTATCTTGACATAATTTATGGTATAGATACTGGGTAAACAAACTTTATTTAAATGCATTTATATTATGCGCAATATCCAAATATATACCTTATAGACACTGTCAAGGACAATTTGTCGAACTCACCTGTAATATTGAATAAAGGTTTAACTATTCTGATGAGCCATTAAACGATTACGGTTGCTTTATTAGATTTTACGTCTGCTTGTTTCGATTATATATTTAGTAAAATATATTTTGGTATTTTGGGTAGCTTTTCAACATCTTCAAAATAATTTGGTTTCATAATTTTGGTCCAAGCACTACTGATGTGGAATTGCATTCCGAAACGGCCGTCTAGTGCTGTAAAATTAAAACTGGTATAATATGTAATATAAGTGAGCTTGCAGAAATATTTTACCTCGGCTATGTACAGGGAGGGTTATTGAACGTACCGCGCATGCCGTGACGCGGGGCACTGTTGTAAAGTCTCTTCCGAAGAACCCTCTGAATTTTTATTTCTGAATACCGAGTGTTTGGCGAAAGAACAGTCACTACCATTTTCAAGTATTGGTCAATCCCCAGGAACCATGATCTCCCACATATGCAAAACGCCAAGCCATAGTTGTTAAGAACATTTCAAGAATATACATGTTTCAGTCCCTTCTTCTTTGTTAAAGTAGGAAAAATCACACCGAAACATTTGGTTATTTCATTTAAATTTTATTGAAATTTTAGCCTTGGGAACATATAATTGAGTTTTATAATGTCTTTGTAAACAGTAAATCATTGTGACATGAAACACTTTAATTTATATTACGCGTGTACAATTTGTACAGAATATACCTCATGAATTTCATGTACAGCTCCCTTCAAAAAGCAACGTCACCTCATTCTTTCTGTATTATTCTGCCTGATCCTAGCTTTTGCAATTGCCAATAATTTTTGAAAATCAAATTTTAACCCAACATTTTATAAAATTTGCATCACAGATCAACTATTTTCTAATATATTTATCTTTGAAATGATAAATGTATTTGATTTTAAGTGTTGAACTGTTTGAAGAAAATAATGTAGTTTTTAAGTATTTTAATTGTAAATTAAACAGTTCGAATTTTAAAAAAAATCACTTGACTCCATAGTATTTACTGTCTTATCAAAAAGTTTATCTTAATTTATAACAAATACTGAAGTAAAATAATAAAACAAATGATTTTAGAATTCTACACAAGGGGGTGACGTTTCTTTTTGGAAACTTAGGGGTGACGTTACTTTTTTATCGAACCTGTATATGAATACACGTCAACACGTGACTATACCCCAATCCAAATGTGCTACAGATATTTATTTTTTAACTTTAAATTTTAAACCTATCGAAAGACAAAAGAACGAAAAGGAGAAGTAACCGTCTGACACATTGGGTTTTTAAATAAAAATTAACTTTTTAAGTGTATTCTTGATCAAGCACTCTATCTAGTATTTCATTAAATTTTTGAAGGACGTTGTTTCAAAAATATCTTTAAAGCAAGGACAGATATTGCGCAAGTGGAAATTTTTTCATCAAATAAAATATAACATGTTTTGAATTATGTACTTAAAAGATATATCAGTATTGTGCTATTATAACATTTTATTAAAAGCAAGACCCAATACCTCCGTAAACTTATAGACACTCATTATTTTGTATTGGTGCAAAGATAAACGAAGATATTAAAATTGAAGCATTCTATCCAAGAAAAAGGTTTGTCGGTTAAATGTTGCGTAACGTCGCATTAGCAATTTTCAACTATTCGCGACGAGAACGATCTTTATGGATTAATCTTTGAACAAGTTCGTATAAGCATGTGAAGTGCGAGTGTGTTGTATGGGCTGCCTTGTACTAGGGCGCACTCAAGACGACTTCAACGTGCTAGTCAGTGCGCCGCAGACAAGCATACCACTTTACCAGTCACATTATACTAATACCGGGTGAACCAGTAAAGAGCAAACGGCATGGAAAATTCACTTTCCCATATGTAATCTGAGCGGGGCTCGAACTCACAGCGATGAGAGACCCTGGATTTGTAGACTGACGTTTTATCCAATTTGCCATCGCGGCCTCTACAAAGATGCTTCTGGAATGTAATTCGGACATGGATTAGTATGTTTGTTTTTGATTACATCTATTGGCGTCACGTGATTTGTTATGATTGTATAAGGTGGGATACTAGAAACTCCGGCGACCATGTCGTTATTGATTAATGTCATTTTAAATATTAATATAAGCATTGAACCGATGAGCTATTCAAGGCAAACTAATAGTAAAGCACTAACACTTTGTCTTGAATAATTGTGGTAGTTGTACGATCAAAAGTATCATATTACATCATTTCAGTTTAAATATTCAGTGTGTTAAGAATGATTTAATATATTGATTCTGCCCGAGTGCCATATATAGTATATATAAAAAACATACACGTGTAAGACGCAATAATTTAAATTAAATTAAATATACATTTAAAACAGCATATGCGCATGACTATTGCTAAGGTAAATCGTAAACTCCATGAGCCACATACATGTACAGATGAAAGTGATATATCGAGTGTTAGCCAACTACAAATTTATTAAGAGGTATGTTGTTTTAAAATTCTTCACTTAAAAAATGATTTTTTTATGTTGAATTTTATAATGATTCAGCACCAAAAGGTTAATATAGAAATGAAATACTATACTGGGAAGTAATATTGACCGTGACAGTGTTTGATTTTCGATTTCGGTGTCGTTCTCACACTACCCTAAGTAATAAAATTCTTAAGTGATAAAATACAATATTCAACAAACGCTCATCTGGCGGACCCATAGCTTTAGAAATTTATTAATAAAAAAACTCCTAAACTGGCCCGCCCTTAAGCTTATTATATGCATGACAAAACATAGCAAATAATTAACTTTTGCTTGTTCAGTGGTGACGCCTCAATTTTAGCGCATTATAGTTTTTACAAACGGCTTACATTCAGTAAAAGTCAATCGCATAACTTCATAATTTGTAAGTTAATCACACATACATTAATAACATTTGAAAGAAATTGAAAAACAATAGTAAAGGCATATTCTGATAGAACACCGAATATCATTACACTAGGTGACGATAGCCAATATGATCTCTTATGTCTTAAATTGTTTTTGATTAGCTGTAAAAATAAAACGATACTATATTTTTCTTACAGCAACATGAATGTAGTAAATGTAGTTATTATAATTTTATTAAATATACAGCTGTACATAATCAAAAACAAACATACTAATCCATACAAATCAAAATCCAGAAGCAAACTAAAAACTTTGAAACAGACATGTTAGGTTTAAAACGTAAACTTTCACCAGGGAAGTGAGGTTGACTGAACCGAAAGGATGAGCACGTCCTGTTTAGCGTGTGGAATCAAAATTGAGTAAAAGGAGCAAAAGGACGTCAAATATATCCAGGGCAATCCTAGACACTGAGGCATCACTCTTATTAACAATGCTGTGATGTTTTGAGGGTCCTGATAATCCCTTATATATCCTTATATAACTAAGGAATGAAGCTCAGGAGACCACAAAGTAAAACAAAATGTTCATGTTTGGTCTTATGACATAATCTATTATTATAATGTTTGATTTTATTGTTTAATTATACTAGTAGTTTAAATAGCACTAGTAATGTGAGAAATGTGTAATCGATAGCATACGAGGATAAGTCAATAACTAACAAGCTAATTATAACATGCAAGTCTATTTTATCTTGACATATTATGGTATAGATACTGGGTAAACAAACTTTATTTAAATGCATTTATATTACGCGCAATATCCAAATATATACCTTATAGACACTGTCAAGGACAATTTGTCGAACTCACCTGTAATATTGAATAAAGGTTTAACTATTCTGATGAGCCATTAAACGATTACGGTTGCTTTATTAGATTTTACGTCTGCTTGTTTCGATTATATATATTTAGTAAAATATATTTTGGTATTTTGGGTAGCTTTTCAACATCTTCAAAATAATTTGGTTTCATAATTTTGGTCCAAGCACTACTGATGTGGAATTGCATTCCGAAACGGCCGTCTAGTGCTGTAAAATCAAAACTGGTATAATACGTAATATAAGTGAGCTTGCAGAAATATTTTACCTCGGCTATGTACAGGGAGGGTTATTGAACGTACCGTGCATGCCGTGACGCGGGGCACTGTTGTAAAGTCTCTTCCGAAGAACCCTCTGAATTTCATTTCTGAATACCGAGTGTTTGGCGAAAGAACAGTCACTACCATTTTCTAGTATTGGTCAATCCCCAGGAACCATGATCTCCCACATATGCAAAACGCCAAGCTATAGTTGTTAAGAACATTTCAAGAATATACATGTTTCAGTCCCTTCTTCTTTGTTAAAGTAGGAAAAAATACCAAAACATTTGGTTATTTCATTTAAATTTTATTGAAATTTTAGCCTTAGGAACATATAATTGAGTTTTTTAATGTCTTTGTAAACAGTAAATCATTGTGACATGAAACACTTTAATTTATATTACGCGTGTACAATTTGTACAGAATATACCTCATGAATTTCATGTACAGGTCCCTTCAAAAAGTAACGTCACCTCATTCTTTCTGTATTATTCTGCCTGATCCTAGCTTTTGCAATTGCCAATAATTTTTGAAAATCAAATTTTAACCCAACATTTTATAAAATTTGCATCACAGATCAACTATTTTCTAATATATTTATCTTTGAAATGATAAATGTATTTGATTTTAAGTGTTGAACTGTTTGAAGAAAATAATGTAGTTTTAAGGATTTTAATTGTAAATTAAACAATTCGAATTTAAAAAAAAATCACTTGACTCCATGGTATTTACTGTCTTATCAAAAAGTTTATCTTAATTTATAACAACTACTGAAATAAAATAATAAAACAAATGATTTTAGAATTCTACACAAGGGGGTGACGTTTCTTTTTGGAAACTTAGGGGTGACGTTACTTTTTTATCGAACCTGTATATGAATACACGTCAACACGTGACTATACCCCAATCCCAATGTGCTACAGATATTTATTTTTTAACTTTAAATTTTAAACCTATCGAAAGACAAAAGAACGAAAAGGAGAAGTTACCGTCTGACACATTGGGTTTTTAAATAAAAATTAACTTTTTAAGTGTATTCTTGATCAAGCACTCTATCTAGTATTTCATTAAATTTTTGAAGGACGTTGTTTCAAAAATATCTTTAAAGCAAGGACAGATATTGCGCAAGTGGAAATATTTTCAAATAAAATATGACATGTTTTGAATTATGTACTTAAAAGATATATCAGTATTGTACTATTATAACATTTTATTAAAAGCAAGACCCAATACCTCCGTAAACTTATAGACACTCGTTATCTTGTATTAGTGCAAAGATAAACGAAGATATTAAAATTAAAGCATTAAAGATTTGTTGGTTAAATGTTGCGTAACGTCGCAGCAGCAATTTTCAGCTATTCGCGACGAGAACGATCTATGAACAAGTCCGTATATGCATGTGAAGTGCGAGTGTGTTGTATGGGCTGCCTTGTACTAAGGCGAACCCAGGGCGACTTTAACGTGCTAGTCAGTGCGCCGCAGACAAGCTTTCCACTTTACCAGTCACGTCACATTATACTGATACAGGGTGAACCAGTAAAGGCCAACGGCAAGGAAAGTTTACTTTCCCATATGTGATCTGAGCGGGGCTCGAACTCACAGCGGTGAGAGACCCTGGATTTGTAGACTGCCGTTTTATCCATTTGGCAATCGCAGTCTCTACAAAGGTAAAGGGGATCGCCTTAAATTTGGATCAATAAAAGTTATTACACGAGTTATGTGTGTTTTCATTGCTGGTATCAAAATATTGTTAATTATGAAGTTTTATATCCAAACTTATCATAGATATAGCTACTGTCACACAGTCCCGTGTTCGTTTCCATAACAAATTTGATCCGACAGAAGATGCTTACCCTGCCGAAGCAACAATCCTTAAATACCTGATGGAAAGTTTTGAATTTTTCTTATCTTATAACAATCCTAGTTTTTAAAGTTTTTCTTTTGTTTTTGGATTGTGGTTTAAACATGGATCGGTATGTTTCTGTTTGGTTATGTTGAAAAGTATAAAGGTAACTGTATCTAATCTTTTCTTTTGAATATGATCTGCACTCTAGGTTTCATTAAAAATCTGATAAACGTGTATGTATTAAACCTCTACTTTGATTTGCGCTAATGATTTATATAATTGGTTAGAAAAATGTTCTACTAATTGTATTATAAAAAAATAAAAACGCATTAAAAGAAATAAAATAATATATTTCTAACAGTATTTTTAAAACAATATTTAAGCATTGTCTTCAATTTTAGTTTGGAGAATTGAGAAATAATTTGAATTTTGTCTTATACCCTTTCTCACTTGTATACTTACATTTAATGTTTCTACATTATCTACTCTGTACAAAAAAAACAAAAACGTAGATCATAACTGTGTAGCAAACAATGTGACGTAAACAATACTTTACGCAACGCAAACTTAACGATTGCAATGCGATAAAATAGTCTAGCAAGTAAACAACATATATTTACAACATCACTGTATCTTTCTTCGATAAAACATACAGAAGCAATTGTATTTCAATTCCCGTTGAAAGACAATAGGGGTCATGACCCTTGATGTGTATCAATTTTCCCGCAATATTTCGTCATGTCCCGCACAAGGGGTCACGTGATCATGTGAGATACGACGATCTAGCATGGCTAAAAACCCTATTTCACGCGAGCAGATATGGAAAAACAAAAACATTATTAAAAGAAAGAATTGTAAATATAAGAAATGACATTTCAGCTCATTGTATTTCAAGAGGAAATGAAAGATAGTGTTGCGCGTGCCAAATTCAAAATCAAGGACTTCGCCCTTCATCGAGTTTGGCACGCGCCACACTATCTTTCATTACCCCTTGAAATACCATGAGCAGAATGTCATTTTTTAAATGAAGATACTATCAACAAAATGTTGGAGTTTTTGATAGACGACATATTTGTTGTGTTTGGTAATATAATTTTCCAGCAAAGTATCGGTATACCATCGGTACAAACTGTGAACCACTACTTGCTGACTTGTTTATTATCGATAGGAGACTGAGTGTATGCAGGACCTTGTTGAATTTGAAGAGAAGAGTGTCGCCAAATCATTCAATTCCGCATGCAGATATATAGATGACGTTCTGTCGTTTAACAATCCTAAATTAGGAGACAATGTGAACACGGGGGGTATACCAATTTCCCGAAAATCGCATCCAGCCGGTGGATACGCGCTTTATAGCATCCGTCCGATGGTTACTTCATACATTCGTGTGTTACAGCATCCAGCCGAGGAAAATCATCACGATCAGATACAGGTAAAGAGAGATTTTTGCGAATTTACAAGGTTTTGATTAAGTTAGGTAATGGAATGTGGTATAAGAATGGTCTTGCACTGTATTGATATCGTCAGATTGCATATGGCATGCAGAATAATCAAACTAACTCCAGAAATGTTACTCTGAGCAGACAATGTTGATTTTTTCAATATAAAAGGCTTCATCTTATGTGCAAAGGTGTAATTTTTTATGTACACACGCACAACACAACACTCTTTTTGTTCCCTTCCATTTTTGCTTGCAACTATGTAATTAAGTGCAATAAATCGGACGTTAAAGATTTCGTAGTACGGCATCCGTTCTGCAGTTTACAACAGTGGTACGGCATCCGTTCCTTAATGTTACGGCATCCGTCTTCAGATTATAATCAAGCAACACACCTTCACCACTACCAGGGGCGTAGCCAGGCGTACGTTTGTACGCAAAAACGTCCACATCGTTTTCGCAAAAAAAAAAAAAAAAAAAAAAAAAAAAAAAAAAAAAAAACGAGAGAGAGAGAGAGTATAATATAGTTCTTATAAATACCAAACCGTTGGTCTTCATCGGAAATGTTATATACGAATTCGGTTTATACCTGACTTCGATAGCCTCTGAGGTGCGGTTCCGATGTTGTCTTGACTTTGCCGGCATGGCAAAACAATTGAACTATCTGATTTGTTCTCGGCTTCAAACGCCGATAACTCGAGCGCAGTTAGTCCAGCAGCTCAACAGCAGATTAATTGAACTCCCATTTTAACTTGATTTTCTCAATTATTGATTGTGTTGTTTTCGTAGTGCTTATGCCATACAACATCAGATCCCCTTGTACCTCGTCTTCAAGTTTAAGAATAAACCAGTCCTCTAAAGAACGACAAAAACTACCACAGCATAGCATAAAATTATAAGAAAAATTCTGATAAATAGCGCCCTGGAGGGCCGAAAATTCGCATCAGAGCGGCCCCCAAACCCCCTGCCCTCTTTAGGCGTCCACATCATAAACACCCCAGCTACGCCCCTGACTACTGATGTGTTAATATTACAATCTGTATACTTATAAAATGAAAGTGACTTAAAAATAACCAGAGCTACGAATAACACACCACAGCAAAAACAAGAAACTTAAGAAAAAAGAAGCACGATACATGTATATGAGAACACATGTAGGGACCACTGATTATAAAACTCCCGACTGTGGACGAACAGTGTGTACTTTTGCAGGGCCCTAACTATTTAACAATTAAAATTATAACCAGTAAACCAACAATCCGGCATGAAAAATTCATATATGACTGAGTAACTCTTCTTTCGTTCAGAACTGTCATTATGTATTATTTCATAAAAATTCAAAAGTAGCACATGACAGAACATTGCGGTTCAGCTAGAGGGGGGAGAGGGATCATTTTTAGATTTATCAGAGATCCAACGAGAGGAGTTTGTAACGCTTTTACCACTGACATCAACTCCACTGAGAGGTAGGATTTGCAGTGGTGGGAAGGATTTCTTGGCAAATTCCACTCAAAAGTCCCATTTAAATGTACGACATGACCCAATTTTGTTTACAGTACAGCTGGTCTCAAGGGTCATGTCAAGGCAAAACACACTAGACATTGGATGTGCAGTAGCTGTGAAAATGTCTTTAAACGGCGTTAAGCTTGAACGAACACACGAAGGTCAAACATTCTGATAAGGGTAAAAGACTCCTTTGCAATATGTGTCAAAAGAAGTTTACCCGCCTCGGCCATCTGCATGATCATATGAATTGCCATTAATCAAGGGCGTCTTACAAAAGCCGATACCAGCGGAGCTTTGCGAATAAGTGCAGTTTTATGCGGCATGAGCGTGAGTGTAACGGTCAAGCGAAAAATGTTTGTTCTATCTGCAAACACAATTTCACTTGCAGCTCATCTCTGAGAAACCAATACAAATAATTCACGGGGGCAAGAGGAACATTTGTGAATTTGGTAACTCCTACAAATGGAGATCGGGTCTTCAGAGGCATCTAGGAAGTCTTGTGCATGATCCAGCATACGGGTTCCAACAGCGTCGGGTGACTAACTTTGATGTCTCTGGGATCCTAACCTGGCCAAGAACTGTCAATCAGTTTATGTTGTTGGGGCAGCTTCGCATAAATATATACACGGGTTTCATGTGCATTTTGTTTCAGTGCTACTGCAATTAGATGTTCTAATATTTCAGGGATCAGACATGTACTAATATTGCAACATATGGGACTTTTTTAAATTTTAATCAGACTTTGGTTCCAAATTATTATACTATTCACTGTATACAAACAAAGATGGATGCCGTACCTAATATTACTTAAAATATCTGGATGCCGTACCATGTTCCGTCGGATGCCGTACTACGAAATCTTTAACGTCCGATTTATTGCACTTAATTACATAGTTGCAAGCAAAAATGGAAGGGAACAAAAAGAGTGTTGTGTTGTGCGTATGTACATAAAAAATTACACCTTTACACATAAGATGGAGCATTTTATATTGAAAAAATCAACATTGTCTTCTCAGAGTAACATTTCTGGAGTTAGTTTGATTATTCTGCATTCCATATGCAATCTGACGATGTCAATACAGTGCAAGACCATTCTTATACCACATTCCATTACCTAACTTAATCAAAACCTTGTAAATTCGCAAAAATCTCTCTTTATCTGTATCTGACCGTGATGATCTTCCTCGGCTGGATGCTGTAACACACGAATGTATGAAGTAACCATCGGACGGATGCTATAAAGCGCGTATCCACCGGCTGGATGCGATTTTCGGGAAATTGGTATACCCCCCGTGGTGAATGTCATCTTCTAGTAAGGTTAAATTAAAAAATACGACCGATTCCTCAAGTTTTTCTATTAACCTCAACTATTACGACCACGAAGGCTTCATTTGAAACTGTATGATAAACGTGATGACTTTAATTTTTCTATTGTCAACTCTCCTTTTCTATGCAGCAATATACCTGCTTCTCCTGCTTATGATGTATTTGTTAGTACGTCATGGCAGAGGATGTTGATACGGAAGCTTTATACAACGAAGCAGCAGACTGCTTACAAATGAATTGTTGACCCTGTGATATTGCAAGCCTAGGCTTATTGATCAGTGCCCCTAAAATGTTTTATGGTCGTCATCATAATATTGTGGATTAGTTAGATATCTCTGTGTCCAGGGTTAATCTTGATATATTTGACGTTCCTTTTTCCTTTAACTCAATTTTGCTTACACACGTGGCGGGTGAAGCTAGTTAAACAGTAGGTACTTACCCTTCCGGAGCCCCGATCTCACTTTTCTAGTGAAAGTTCACGGGTTTAACCTTACTTGTCGGTTTCAAAGTTTTTTATTTGCTTCTGGAATGTAATTCGGACATGGATAAGAATGTTTGTTTTTGATTACATCTATTGGCGTCACATGGTTTGTTTTGATTGTATAAGGTGGGATACTAGAAACTCCAGCGACCATGTCGTTAATGATTAATGTCATTTTAAATACTAATATAAGCAATGAACCGATAAGCTATTCAAGGCAAACTAATAGTAAAGCACTAACACTTTGTCTTGAATAATTTTTGGTAGTTATACGGTCCAAAGTATCATATTACATCATTTCAGTTTAAATATTCAGTGTGTTAAGAATGATTAAATATATTGATTCGCTATATATATGCAAAAAACATACACTTGTAAGACGCAATAATTTAAGTTGAAAAAGTAATATCATCATGTTTGATGTTTAAATATACATTTTAAAACAGCCTATGCGCATGACTATTGCTAAGGTAAATCGTAAAATCCATGAGCCACATACATGTACAGATGAAAGTGATATATCGAGTGTTAGCCAACTAAAATTCATTAAGAGGTATGTTGTTTTAAAATTCTTTACTTTAAAATGAATTTTTCATGTTGAATTTTATAATGATTCAGCACCAAAAGGTTAATATAGAAATGAAATACTATACTGGGAAGTAATATTGACCGTGACAGTGTTTGATTTTCGATTTCGGTGTCGTTCTCACACTACCTTAAGTAATAAAATACTTAAGTGATAAAATACAATATTCAACAAACGCTCATCTGGCGGACCTATAGCTTTAGAAATTTATTAATGAAAATGCTCCTAAACTGGCCCGCCCTTATTATATGCATGACAAAACATAGCAAATAATTAACTTTTGCTTGTTCAGTGGTGACGCCTCAATTTTAGCGCATTATAGTTTTTACAAACGGCTTACATTCAGTATAAGTCAATCGCATAACTTCATAATTTGTGAGTTAATCACACATACTTTAATAACATTTGAAACAAATTGAAAAACAATAGTAAAGGCATATTCTGATAGAACACCGAATATCATTACACTAGGTGACGATAGCCAATATGATCTCTTATGTCTTAAATTGTATTTGATTAGCTGTAAAAATAAAACGATACTATATTTTTCTTACAGCAACATGAATGTAGTAAATGTAGTTATTATAATTTTATTAAATATACAGCTGTACATAATCAAAAACAAACATACTAATCCATACAAATCAAAATCCAGAAGCAAACTAAAAACTTTGAAACAGACAAGTTAGGTTTAAAACGTAAACTTCCACCAGGGAAGTGAGGTCAGCTGAACCGAAAGGATGAGCACGTCCTGTTTAGCGTGTGGAATCAAAATTGAGTAAAAGGAGCAAAAGGACGTCAAATATATCCAGGGCAATCCTGGACACTGAGGCATCACTCTTATTAACAATGCTGTGATGTTTTGAGGGTCCTGATAAGCAGAGTCTTGTAATCCCTTATATATCCTTATATAACTAAGGAATGAAGCTCAGGAGACCACAAAGTGAAAAAAATGTTCATGTTTGGTCTTATGACATAATCTTTTATTATAATGTTTGATTTTATTTTTCAATTATACTAGTAGTTTAAATAGCACTTTTTTAATTTTAAATGCCTGCTACAAGTACATAATAAAATAACAGAAATATGTTCTATTGAAAGAAAGCCTTTATTAATGATTTTATTAAAATTATCAAGCATAACACCAGAAGAGTATTAGAATTCATTGTGAATCCATCTGTTCCTGAATATTAACAAAACTTTAAAACAAAATTATTATTCAGTTTAAACGGATTCAAAACGAATGAAAATTATTGTCTACCAAATTGTAAATTTAGTTGTCAATATCTTCATTCACCTTATTGAAAGAGGACATTTAAGGCTTGTATGAACACATTCTCTCTTTTACGCTAATAAAACCCCAGTTTTACTAAATACTTCTGTATTTCACCACCTGTAGACAAGACAAAATGATGTCAAGGGGATATCTTATCTTTAATAATTTTTGCTATTTGGAAACGATATTGGTTTTCTTTAAAACTTAGCACCAGTGTTCGTGCGAAAAACCAGTAAAAACTAAAGATAGAAAAGAAGAGAAACAGAAAGAATAGAGATGCCATGTTGAACTAAAAAGAATGCAAGACGGACATGAGATATGTTGGAGATCTGATCTTTGCCTCCAACGTTTTTGCATAGGCTATATTACACGGCAGCTTGTCCATTGCAAGATGGTTCGTAGAGAGCACGGGTAGCAGTCGTTGTCCCATCTTGATGATAGTTGGATGTTGGATAAACTTAGTGTACACTGACGCCTTCTTGTGATAAATGTTTCAGGGTTGATCTAATCTTTCTAATTTAAGTCTTTCTAGCTTGTTATCAAATACTTGAGGTGTTATGCGATCTCTTGGTAATCCATTTGGCAGCCTTGCAGTGATTGATGTTAAGGATCTCAGACTATTTTAGAGTATTCCAATTTTAGTCAAACGACTTCTATAAACGCTTTTTCCTTTATAACCTTACTTTTAGATTTTGTTTGAGAAGTCTTGTTTGCCGCTGATGTTGTATTATTAATTTCATTTCCTGATGGATGGTTACGCAAAAATATTTTATTTATGAACCTTATTTTTTATTGTGAACATCCAGAGAGTACTGTTGTTTTATTGACTGTCTTTTACGGAATTTGCTGATGACTTCGCATTTTCAGAATAATAGCTCATTTGCAACTCTGATCCCCATCTCTCCAGATTCTTAGGTGGTTCTACATGAGTTCACAGTCTTTGTCAGATTTTATGGTTTAATAAAACAAAAAGCCCCAGAGCGCTATGTTTGACATATTAAGGCAAGTTGTTTATATTAACTAGGTATAGTGCTTGTCCTAGGACATATCCTTGCGATACGCCAGGAAGAACACGAAGTGCTGAAAAAAGATGACCGTCCAGGACTACTCGATGCTCTGACTTAAAAAGACTCTAACCGTTCAAGACAGTTTCCTTTCACACCATAGTAGTTTAACTTGTATAACAAACTGTTATGTGCCACTTTATGGAAAGCCTTTGAAAAACCCATAAGAACTACGTTATGGTGACCATATTACATTGTTGATGGCTGAACTGAAAAAAACTTGGTTTCATGATTAGGTTTTCTCCTGAAGCCATGTAGTAAGGGATAAAAGATTGCGTTGTTATTTAGATGTTGCATCATTGAGAGTATACTATTTGCTCTAACATTTTAAATCAAAGTTAAAGACACTTGTCTATAGTTAATAGCTGATGTCTTAGCCCCTTTCTGGTGTATATGTGTAACAAATGTTTTGATTCCAAATGGTAAACTGTTCCAGTGATTTATTATTGATTGGTATCTGTAGTTATATGTGGAGCTGTGGGTCATCATATAGTAAAATCCATTGAGGATACTTCAGACCGGTTGCTATAGACAGGTGGACTTTATATAGAGGTGGACTTTATAGCAGGTTATACTGTATCTTTAGTTATTTGTGGAGCTGTATCTTGTTTTACCACATGGTACTTTTAGTGGCATTGGTGTCTGTTTTGAAAAAGGTACAAAGCTGACGACAATAAAAAATAGAAAATAGCGTTGATTACTAATTAACAATATTAAAATTGATACAATACATAAAAATCTGCCTAGCAAATAACAGTACAAAACTAAGTCAATAAGAGTGAAAATGTTTTAATATGACAAATCTTGGCCAATATGAATAACTGAGCAAATATGAGGGCATGTTAAGATTAGGAGGAAGCCATACACTTAACATCAAAGTATGACCAAATGTAAAATATTCATTGTTTTAGTTACAAGTTACTTAAGTAAAATAAAAATAGATAAAACTGTTTTACAAAAACCAAACCATTTTACTCATTTGATGCCATTGTGTTGCATGCATTTTGACGTTATCATATTTCTGTAGAGATGGTCAGATAAATGTTGTTATATTATTTAACTATTGAATTGTCAATTATTTTAATTATTAATCAAGTATTTTCGTATTTTTTATGTATTTGGCCTCGGTGTATAGCGATTAAATAAAAAAAAAATTAAATAAAGATTAATTATATAATAATGTATATTTATGAACATATCCATTATTGTCTATCAGACATTTATACTCCTTTTCGTTTTGATATTCGTTTTTTACTAGCAATAGTGGTTGAACAAATTCTTGTTTTCTTGTAGAACTGTCCGAGAGGTATGGCGTCATTTAACTTGAAGGATGAGGCCGACACGAGTTCACGAGACATTGTTTTGGAATGTTGTTTCTGCAGTCATTTATTTGAAGACGAATTCCGGCATCCACGCCTTCTTTCTTGTTTACACTCCATCTGTTTTCAATGCCTACAGGGCAAGATAAATTCAAACGCCAAAATAAACTGTAGATTCTGTAAAGAGGAAATAGATTTTTCCGATAAAACCATCGAACAGTTTCCCAGAGATGAAACTAAAAGTAATTTCGTGAAACTATATAAAGTAAAACATTCTAAATATGTTCTTCAGTGCCAGGAATGTGAGGATGGACAGACTTCAGAGTTTCTTTGTGAAACATGCTCAAAGCAACTCTGTAAAGACTGCCATGAACATCATAAACGTGCAAAACGTTCTCATATTTTGTACTCTTTACAAGATATGCCATTGACATTTAACAGTGTTAAGAGGTTTGCTACTACAAGAAAATGTCAAATGAAAGGTCATGATGAAGAGAAATTAACATTTTATTGTAATAGCTGTAAGCAGACGGTTTGCTCTAGGTGTACTTTGATAGCACACAAAGAAGGACATCATGTTCAAGAACTTCACGAAGTTTATGAGACAGACGTTAAAAACGAAAAAATGCCCCTGGATGAACTTGAAATCAGAATAGACAATATAATTAATTCGGTTGAACTTGAAATTGGCAATGTGGAAAAAACCTCAGACGGGATTTTATCGCAAATTGAGGCAACCTATAATGAAAGAGTGGAAAGTTTGACACGTCGTAAACTTGAATTGATGGAAGAACTTGAGCAGGAAAAATCTGTCAAAACAGAAAGGTTATTAGGTCAACTTTTGCAGTTAAAAAACCAAAAGAGCATTGTATCAAGCACAAAACATTTCATAAATTTGTCTTTGTCAACAGCGGATACAGTGTCGTTTATTGACGCCTCACCTTTGATCATTCAAAAAGCCTCAAGCATTAGAGATACTCAAATCGATATGGCTCCATGTGAAAAACCGACTTTTGGTTTTTTCGAAACACCATTAGAATCTACGCCTTTGCTCGGAAGAATGACATCAGCATCTATTTACGGTCCTAAAACTATAGTAACCATTCCTGAAGAAAACTGCCTCGGAGAGGAAACAGAGATAAAAGTTGATTTATATGATTATGGTGGAAATGTTGTCAATGATGAAGCATTGGACGTTTCGCTTCAAATATATGATACAAACAACAAGCTTGTTCACAGCATTAGTTGTTATTTAACAGATGGCAGAACATGGTTCAGTAAAAGTATTTTGCCTGCCGCAGGACGATATGAGATTGCAGTTGTAGTACTTGGTGTTAGGCTTGATATGGAAACGGTGAATATTGAAATTAAGGATATGCAAGTTTTAGAATGTAAGTACAATAAAAATTATAATTCACTTTGTTGAATTTTATCAACAGAAATTTACTTCTGCATACTTTGCAACAAAACATAATTTTCCTATAACATCGAAAACGTTAATAAATTTAAATTTTCTGTATAGATACCGAATTTGCCTACTGGATATTAGCTTCCTACATTAAAATTTTGACATCCAGTTTCTTATTTCCGGTTGATTTTTTGTTTCAAAAATTACTTGGATTTTAGAAAAATTTTATGTTTCAAAATAACAAAATGTTAATAGTATGTTTTTGTGATGAAATATTTTCATCTGCACATGTAATTTCTATACATAAATGTGTTACTCTAAGAAGATAATAATTGCTTTGGTGTATGATTTTTATGAATTTCATATGATTTATAGACTATTTTTTACACATATGTTAGTTTGAATACATTTTAACATTTCCTAACAAACTTATTCGAAATTACTTTTTATTCTAAGAAATATAACATTGTCTTAATTTGCTAGTTAAAATTTGAAAACCCTAAAAAAACTACCGTATTTCCACATATTGAGTGGAAATTGTCTTTAATATATATTTCTTTTAATTGAAAACGTTTAAATTAGATTATAACTAAAATGCATTTAAAATGCACTGACCTAACCAAATTATATTTTTGAATGAAATCATCGTTATTCAGTTCTCCTGTATATTTAGAGTTGTCCTGAGTAAGAAGGTACAGAAAGAAATAAATAGTTACGGTACATTTGTTATTTTAATAAAACCTTAAAAAATTACTCTATAGCTAGCTAAACAGAGGTGCTTAACCTTCCGGCTTAGTGGAAGTTCACGTGTATAACCGGACTTGTCAATTCGAAAGTTTTTACTTTGCTTCGGACATGGATTGGCATTGTTTTTTATCTATGTACAGAATTAAAGGTCAAATGCATGCAAAGGTTATAAAATTCGTTGTTAATCATCTTATGGTTAAAATATACCCTCAAATTAAAATATAAATGAAACAAATTCTTAAAGTCACACATTGTAGATATATCCTATTATAATTTGGTTGGTATGAGTTACCGTTCTTGGTTGTGACGTCATCTGTGCTGAGTAGCAGAGTAGAATTGTGTCGCTTTGCTGGCCAACTTACTGAATGAGTTGAATTTTAAATTATTTAAAATAAATACATTTTTACATGTAATTGACCTCAGATGATATACACAGTGAGTGGGTTTATTATTATATTATTTTATTTATTTGTATTATTTTTTTTTGCTACACCGCTGTCATACTGCGTACTGTGACATAATATAAAGATAACACTTGACCACTTCGGCTTAGATGACGTCATAAAACGCGCCATCTAGCGACAATCGAAGGTCGTTAAGTTATGTAGAAAGAAATGTAGGTAATAAAAAGGAAATAGTTTTTATTAAATTTCACGAAATCTAGAGCACTTTTTTTTAAAAAAAAGGCATATATATTTTAAATAACAATGTTGTGGATATTTAAAATTGATAGAAACAAAACAAATACACAAAACCTTTGCATTTGACCTTTAAATTCACTTTTGGGTGAATAAATAATATTTTTTCCTATTAGGTCAGTTGATTTTGTATCAAGTTTTGACAATTTTTGTGAGTTTGTTGGAAATTACGACTTTATACTTGCATTTTTTCCATTTGCATTCAATTTGTGGATATGCAGTAATGTATAATTCCTCATGCTTAGTATTTCCTTTACTAAATTTGGTTAAAAACGTTAATCCTTTGGATATTAGTTTAACCCATTGAAACAGATTTGGTTTCACAACTTTGTTCCAAACAATTGGATATTTATTTTAACATGATTAATGTATACATGCATTTTTGCGAAAAATGAAATTTAAATTACATTCTTCGTTTTCTATAAAGAAAATCTATACGACAAACTGCTTATCAAAAATTAGAGAATGAACAAAGTAATTTGTTATGTTTCAAACAAGTGCAACTGGCACACCATAATTAAAATTGTGTAGTTATGCTTTAATGTTAACTTTGCACGAACTAATCGGATAAAACTGTAACAAAGAAATGATTCTGAATATATTTCCTTGTTTTAACTCTGTTACAAAGAAATGATTCTGAATATATTTCCTTGTTTTAACTCTGTTTTTTTCTTTTATTTTGTAGGTGCTCAAATACCAGTTTTCCTTTCCCAAAGAATGGTATGTTTGCACGTACATTGTAAATTGTTTATACTTCTATTTAATGTCACATTCATTCTAATAAACAAAATAGCTTCACATCTTTTCTTTCATGTCACAAAACGACCAGTTTACACTTTATAGTAGTATAAGACCAAACATTTTTCGTTATATACTGAAACGTATGTATATAAAACATAATCTATGCGAACAACACATGTTCATTGGAATATGTATTTTTACAAATTACTTAACGGGGATAAAATGTGTTTCAGGGAGAAGAGAAAGTCAATCTTATTTTCATATAAACACCTGTTTTTGAAATAAAATGCCGCTTGATACATTACCTAATCATATATATGAAATCATATTTAAAAATATTTGAAATTATGATTTGAAATTGTTATTTTGAAGTTTTCTGAGGCAAAAAAAAATTGTTGTTAGGGCTAAACAAAATTTAAAATAAAGTTACCCAATGAATAAGAAAAACAAAGGCTGAAATGGTGACAAGAGTTTGTTAAAGAAATATAAGGTTCTTTAAAATTGGACTATTTATGACTGAACTCTTCAACGATTTATATGCCATCTTTACGTGTACTAGACGTAGCATTCATAATATGAGGTCTCCAACCTTAAAATATACAACCACAAAAATAATATAGTCACACAATACTGTTCTTTATGACTTCAAAAGAATAATGTTAAGTTGTAACAATGTGGAACAATATACAACTTAACATGTCCCATAATAGTTAAAACTAAGCCATTTTAATCTATACGTGGACCGTTGGTAGTTAAAGAATATGAAGTATCGCTCTTGTGTAAACCATTGTAGAAGACGAATAAATCTAGATGACAAGTTGTCAGAGTATCCTAAAATCTCATATTTGTTTAAAATATAAAACTCCCATCTACAAGACTTCCCTGTTGATACCTGTTCAACTTTCACATTAAAAACTGTTTTGCCGCGTGATACCTAAACTGTTAATAAAAATGCATAATTCCAAAGATGTTACAAAAATGGATACACAGTTGTGTTATTCTATCATTAGGTAACATATCTAGTGGCCCTAAAATTAAAAAAAAAACAGGCTTATATATCGAAATTTTACAAATTTTTTTCCTCTGCTGATACCTACTTTAATCCCCATACTTTATGATGTGTTGTCACGTTGAAATACCGTTTACAAATAAAATAAGTTCCAAAATATGTTTCATTAGTGGAAATTGTAAATAAATTTAACAATTATTGTAATCCCATTTATCTTTGTGTAAAAAAATTATTAATGACAAATAGTTTTTTAGTATTGTCATTTTCAACTTCTATAGCTAAAACAGGACAATGATGTCAGCCAAATTATGGAGAAATTGGAGAGGTCTCCAGTCCCATATCTAATTTAGCATTTCAAAATTTTTTGATATAGAATTTTAGAATAATCTAACTAAAAGCAGTTGAGATGACATTGTTCTAAAACAATGAAAATTTGCAGTTTTTAACAAAACTTCGTCATCATTGATTTGTCCAAGACAAGAAACAAAATCTGTCAAAAATTTCTTAAGTTACACTGAAACATAGTTATTTGGCTGTCTATTTATTAAGATTCGCGGATCAGAAAACCGTATGAAAACAGTTTAATTCTGTAACTCTTTTTAAGAATATGCACCAAACATTGATTAAAAAGTTGACAAATGAGAACATGTCAATATATAGTTATATTTTCATGACCATAGCGAAGAATTAGTTATTTTACTGTCTAAATCAATGTTTTAAATTTATTTCTTTCGATATTAGGTAAAAAAAGTTAAATGCAAAGAATTTTGAACCCTAAGAAGAACACATCCGTAAAACATGTAGATATAACACAAACTAATCAGAAATCAGCAAAATAAGTTAAAATTTGACAATTTAGACAAAATCATATCAATAATTTAGCCAATAACGCATGCTCAGAGAACAGAGTGATTTGATTATAATTGACGAAAGAATGATTTTATTCCCTTTGTGTATTTTAGGATAATGACAGAACAATTCAGATAACTGATATACATACAGGTCTGTCAGATGAAGACATAATCCGATATTTTCAAAATAATAAACAATCTGGTGGAGGGAAAATACATAAATTTTCAAGGGTTGAAAATAATATTTTTATAACGTTTCAAGACGAAAGAGGTAAGACAACTACAACCACAATTATTGCAAATGACTGATATGTACCAATTCAAAAACAATCCTTATCTGGTGTCAGTAGGGAATGTAACTTATTAAAATCCGGAATAAGGAAAGTTATAAAAAATACAACACATGTTTTTCCCCTATTGGCTACTGTATACTGTAAACCGTATTTTAGCGGCAGTTTTATTTTAGCACAATTGGCGACCAGAGTGTCAGCGCTAAAATAAAACTGTGGCTAAAATTACAATTGTATGAATGACACTGGTGTAAAAAATGACATGGCTTCCATCAATATACTCGCGTATGATAAGTGATTAGGATTAACTTCCTAGTAGACTGACCACTGACAGGCGGATTAAAGGAATAATTAGGGAAAGTACTGAGAAAATGTTAATTACCGGCCATTGTATGTGATAAGTAAGGGATATCGCATTGTTTACGAGCCGTTAGGCGAATAAACAATGCGATATCAAACTTGTTGCACGTCTTGGAAAATACAATAGTTAATCGGATTACGTTGATTGTGTCCTCGGGTACTGTATGGAACAGATTCAAAATCACTACCGACCTACTAAGTAGTGAATGCTTCTCAGATTCTGCTTTTGTTGTTGTTTTAGTGTTAGTATTTTCAGCGAAAAAAATCGTATTTATTTTTTTTAAAAATCTTTCAACTCTTTGCTTAATATGTTTGCTTTGAATTTTTTGTATTGTTTGGAGATTTTATAAAAGTTTTCTAAAAGATTTTATAAAACAGCTCGATAGTGTAGTGGTAACACTGTAGTCTACATAGTAAGAGCATTTGGGTTCAAATCGCCGACGTTTTTTTTTCTTTAATAATTGAAGTGGAAAATATCTATTTGATAAATTATCACAAGTTACACACATTTAGATTTAGGTGAACTTTCGGAATAGATTACAAAACAAAAGAAAATTGCCATGCAATATCAGAAATATCACAGCGTTTAAAAGACGTGTTAAACCGGGGATCGTGCAACAAGTATAAATTTACCAGTAGTTGACTTCAATCATTGAAATAATAACGATTAATATCAACGCATTAGCCCTGTTATGCGGGAATTGTTTATTTTTTCTGTGATGTCGGCAACTTACGATAAATCTTATTATTGAACTCTAATAATCTAAGCGGCTGTTATCAGGGTTACATCGACATTGTTTCGAAACATTTGCATTTGAAATAAAAAAAAGTTGGTATTTAAATGAATAAATTACAAAAACACAAAATAGGTTATTGTTGATTAAAATACTTTAGTAAAATGTGTAATCGACGAGAGGCCAAGCTATGATGAAAGCTACGTTTGTCTCCTGGCTTCCTAGGTCAGTTACGGAGATTTTCTCTCAGTAATAGTCAAACAAATTAAAACACAATCACATAGTAATTTTTATTATTTTCTTGTAACCTGTCGAATACTGGCATCCCCATCTTAAATTTTATTTATTGATTTATTTTTTGCCAAAAAATCGCGGGTTTTAAGGAAGAAAATTGTAATATAAAGGTGAATCAAACTGTTCAGACTTGAATTGATTGCGCTAAAATTAAACTGCGCTAATATGTTTACCAGTCATCAACCGCTAAAATAAGTATGCGCCAATATAAAGCGGTTTACAGTATTGGATCCTTAATGAGCTAATTAATGGGTTAGGTAATATTATAAGATAAGTGTATTTATCAGCTGATAACCAACGAATCTTCTTAGTAATTGAAGTATTAAAAAACCCGTACTTTTAATTAGATATAATATGATTGACCCCGTATTTAAAAACGCATGAGTCACGGTATGATATCAAATTATTTTAGAAATATAAATAAGAATAATATAACATTAACAAAGTTTATCTCATATAGAAATTGGTCATTTTTTATCGAAAAGTTTATACTTATTATTATTATTATATTTTATCTCATATTAAAAAAACGATTTTCGAATGCAGAATTGGTTGTTTGTCCATTTTAAGTACACATAAAACTTAGAATTTAGAAGATATTGTACGAGTTTCGCCTAGAATAATAACTGTTGAATCGATAACTGTAATTGTAACTGGATACAGGTTTACTAACTACCTCTTTTTTTTTTATTAAATTGAATTTACTATTTCATTCTGTTTTTATTTTATGTTTCATTTTTATTTTTTATTAATAGATACCGTACCTTAGTTTCATATTAAAACACGTTAACAGGAAAAGCCCATTTTTACAATAGGTGACCTGTTATATCAATTCGATCAAAACGAGGCTAACACTGTAACTTCGTTCCATCTCACTCGGTCTATACGATTGTGCAATAAACCAGGGGTGTTGATATTATCGTTAATATTTGGCTATGATTTTGAAATATTATTTTCATGACAAAATTGCTTACAAACAGTCGGGAGGATATGTGTGTTATAATTATCAACAATATGATTTTTTTAAAAATGATCCATTGGAATTAGAAATTGTCTTTTAATTTTGAATTTATTGAGTTATTTATTTATTCATTTTGTATATATATATTTTTTAAATCCTTTGATCATACTAAGACTCATGTGTTTTGTAAGGGTTCATTACGCCATTTTCTAATTTAAACTTTCCTTTTTTATGCAGCAATATACCTACTTCTTCTGCTTCTGGTGTATTTGTTTTTCAATTAATACGCTATGGTAGAGCTTGTTCCCAAAGCGGGGACTTTGTGCAACGAAGTAGGCTGCTTGCATATAAACTGTTGACTCAGAGATATTGCAAGTCTAGGCTTAACAAGGCCCTCAAAAAGTTTTATGGCCGTCATCACAGTATTGTTAAAAAGTTTGATGTCTCTGTGTCCAGGATTGCTGGATATTTTGACGTCTCCTAGTTCCATGTTCCTTTCACACAATTTTGATTACACACGTGGCGGATGTACCTAACTAAACAGGAGATGCTTACCCTTCCGGAGCACCCGCCTCACTTCCCTTGTGGAAGTTCACGTGTCTAACCTAACTTGTCAGTTCCAAAGTTTTTACTTTGCTTCTGGATTATCATTCGGACATGTATTATTATGTTTGTTTTTATTAAATCATCGGTATTGTTTAATAATTTTTAAAAAAAAATAATCCCAAAATTTTAATCGTTTTTCAGAAAAAAATTCACATTTATCACGTATATCACATATACGGTTGTCTAATTATATGAGCTTCTCTTTATTTTAGCTGAGATCAAATATACTTTACTAACCCCCCCCTAAAAAAACCAAATACAAAAACAAAAAAAAGAAAAAACAAGAAAAAAGAAGCCGAGGGGAAATAAAATGTATATTGCTTATCTCCTAATTTTGTTAATTCAGTGCTTAAAAAGGTAGCATTCGATTATGACACTAAGTGTGGTTTAGTTTAAATTGGTATGTACCAATTTGCACTCTTTCCTTAAAATACACTCGAGCTTGTAATAGTTGTGTCATTCCCTAATAAACTCATGTGTAATTTTTTCGATACAGCGTTAGCCTCGTTTTGAAGTTAAAGGTCAATTTAATGGTATAAAGGGAGATAATTTACAGGCTTATATAATAGGCGTCCATTGTGTCGGGGATGGATTTTTTTATTGCGATCATTAAATAATCATTTTAATATCATTGATAAAAGTAACAAACATGTACTCAAAACTGGTCAGTTAGCACTTTTGTCACAAGAATAATAATCTATGACATCCTTTGCACTATAATCCTTGTTTTAATGCACTAGACAGTAACTGAATAATATCTAATATCGGGCAGTAATATAGTATCAGCCTCGTTTGGATCAAGTCTATTATATTAATCAAAAACCAGCATACTAATCCATGTCCGAATCACAATCCAGAAGCAAAGTAAAGCTTTGGAACTGACAAGTCGGGCTAGACACGTGAACTTCCACAAGGGAAGTGAGGCCGGCGGCTCCAGAAGGGTAAGCACTTCCTGTTTAGCTAGCTACACCCACCACGTGTATAATCAAAATTGTGTGAAAGGAACATGGAACTATGGGACGTCAAATATATCCAGGGCAATCGTGTACACAGAGACATCAATTTAAACTTATCAACAATACTGTTATGACGGCCATAAAAACTTTTTGAGGGCCTTGATACTAGTAAGCCTAGACTTGCAATATCCCCTTAATTTTCAAACAGACTGCTTTGTTGTACAAAATCCCTATAGTGGGAACATGCTTTACCATAGCGTATTGATTGGGAAATAAATACACTATTAAAATTAAAGTATTTATATTCCCACAAATAAAAATATTAACGTTCACTATTCCGATATGGCCTTTTATTTGGAATATATCGAATCATATCAGTTAAAAATAATCGTGTCTTTTTCTTTAAATCGCTGCAGCCTATTTGGGCCAAGAAAGAATATAAACACAAACCGATACGGAAATTTTTTCAAAACTCCCTTAATTCATTTCGTACGAGGTATAATTATTTTCAAATTACTTAATTTTTTTTCATATATTCTTTTTTATGCTTGTTTGTATTTCAACTTATTTCCCAAGCGTTTTTTGACATGGGAAATATGATAGCTTTGACAATTATGTATGTTTTTTTTTTCTAGTTTTAAGACGAGTTTTGTGTGGAACACACCGCATTAACTGGAAACTCCTAAAAGTATCAGAATTCAAAGGACCTGTGTTAAAAGTCCCAGACCCAATTAGTCAGGGGGCAGATCCCAAAAATGTGACACCCCCTGAACTTTTTTGTTAAAAGCAGGAAACATGGTGGATCTTATTGCCCTATATGCATTTAGTTACGCTAAGTATGTTTCCACCTTGACTTTTTCCGTTTAATAAAAATATGGATGCCAATCCAAGATGGCCGCCAAAAATATATAAAAATTCAATATTAAATCAACCACTTAACCTTTTGAGTTGAAATTTAGTATTTTATCAATTAAATATTTATACTAATTTTCCATGAATAAAAATGGTTTGTAAAATTCAATATAGCCGTCATTTTCAAGATGGCCGACTTATAATCATCGCGCTGTATTTTAAATCAATACGACAAAGGATGTATATTATTTATCACATAAAACCAATGTATTGTATTTAATATATGTACTAAGTTAAGCTAGGTTTGTTTCCACCTTGACTGTTTTCTGTTTAATGAAAATATGGCTGCCAAATCCAAGATGGCTACCAAAAAAGATGATTAAGTATAAAAATTCAATATCAAATCAACCACTTAACCTTTTGAGTTGAAATTTTGTATTTGATCAATTAAATATTTATACTAATTTTTCATGAATAAATATTGGTTGTTAAATTCAATATAGCCACCATTTTTAAGATGGCCGACTTGTAATCATCGCGCTGCATTTTAAATCAAATACAACAAAGGATGTCATTATTTTATGACATAAAACTAATGTGTGTATGTTACATATTATGTAAAAATATTATCAGTACTGCTCTTTAAACTTTTATGTAAATTAAATAATTTAAATAACGAAGCTGAAACATTTTTCAAGTTTTCAATAAATTTCAATTGAATTAATTTAATAGCTATGACTTTTGATGTCTGCAATAAAAACTAGTCCTCTTGCTTATTAAAACATTTAAATAGGTCCAACAGCAACATGATTAACATCCACAAGCACCTTGCAGCAATATATTCTATACGTATATCCCTTATATTTATTATATAAGTATGATTAGAATAAACATATTTCCCCGGTTCAACAATTCAACAGCTATAAATATAGGATTGAATAACAATCTTTATTTCCAAAATATTAATTGTTAAACAAAATCAAAGACCATAGCAAAAACATCTGCATGGCTACAAAGGATAAGCGTTTGACCATTATCTGTTTCTTTGGCTTCTTTGGCACAGATAACAATTCTTATGTCTGCTTATTTATGATTTGCTCAAAGACCTGATTTACCCCGGCCAGTACTCGAGAATGTAGTATTCGCTCCAAAAAACCCTAACTGAAACATAAACTGCTTGCCATATACTTTTTTGTTTATCTGATTTGATATAAAACTAAAAGAATTAGATTCATTCTTTATTCTCGTCCATATGTACGTACATGTATATTGAATTATTCCATTTTTAAACTTTCCATCTCTATTCTGCAGTACATGTATTATTCTTTAAATCGAATTATTCTCACTAGTTCTTACTGATTTTAATGCTCTTTGATTGTGATTTGTGGATGGATTGTTGTGTTTTTGATTTATTTTTTTTTCTTGTCAGGCTTTATAGAATGCTCAAAATATCAATCAAACAAAACATCTACTCTATCACTATTCCTGAAATGGCATTTTGTTCTATCTGCAAATCTACAAAGTTGTCAAAGGTTTGTGCATTGGCGTTTTCCGAATGCTGTTAACCAACGTCATACTCTCTAGTATGGTACAAATCTTTATACCTTTTTCTGAACATTTATGGATGACATCATCAACCTGTGGCTACATCATATGTTTGTTGATTGGCCGTAAACTACCTGATGCTGTTACGTAGACTACACTTATGTCTATTGGTCCAGTATATCACTATCACCGTTACCTCTTCCTGCTTTCACTGGCACAATGATATTAACCACAATATGCACTTTGAAGATTGTCTCGAAGCAACCACAAAAGTATCGTTTTAGAAAATAGTGTTAGAGTAGATTGTTTGCTTTTATAAAGGCTTGAATCGGACGAAAAGAATAAATTCAAAACAAACATATCAATCCATGTCAAAATCACAATTATGAAGCAAAGTAAAAATCTTTAAACTTTCAAATGAAGTTTAACACAGAAACATCCACCAGCGAAGTGAGAACAAGTGACCTAGAAGGATAATTTAGCACCCCACACTTTTTAGAAAGAAAGGAACATGGAACTTTGGGACGCCACATATCTATTGTATTTTCGGATACAGAGTCACAATACTATATTGTGATGACAACCATAAAACTTTATCAGGGCCTTAATAGGCCAAGGCTTGTGCTATCCCTGCATCAACAATTCATTTGTTAGTAGTTTGCACCGGAGAGAGAATGAATTCCATGTTGCCTGAGAATTTGAACAATTTTATAAATATGGAGGAGAACAAGGATTAACTGACTAGTTTTATATAAAATGATTTGAGCAAGGAAGTACTTGGCAAGGAGTCAGTAATTATTTGAGGGTTGTGGATATAAATACTACATTCTCGAGTTCAGGGCGAGATACATTAGGTCTTTGTGCAATCTATAAATACGCAGACTCAAGACTTGTTGCTTATTCAGAGTGAGATGGATAGTTGGGAAGTATTCAAACTAATCACAGAACTTTAAAACTCTGAACTGAAAGCTTATGAATATATGATAAAGTCGGCAATGTTGTTATCAATTGTAGATTCTTTTGTTTGTAATATATTTCAAACTACCAACCCTCAACAAAAACCTTCATGAACTTCACTGTCATATGTTCCGTCATTGCCACGTTACAAGATGTGTTCCGGCCATGCATATTAAACACATTAATTATCAGGAAATGGTTTGGAATCTGTGTTTATTTCCTAGTAAAAACTACCATTAACTCTTGTGAGCAGTTAGGAAACTAACCTACAATATTTATAAATGTGGAATTGTTGAATCTTTATGAAGTTTGTGCTTTTTTATTATTATTGTGAAAAACACATTCTACTGCACTGTTGTTTGTGGATATGAATCATATCTGTGTAAAAAGCTTTTGAACGAGTCAGTTAACAAGTACATATATTAAAAAATTCAATATATTGGTTTATTGTATTAAAACAATGAGCGCGGTGATTATAGTCGGCAATCTTAAGAAATGGCGGCCATATTGAATTTTACAATGACAGTTTGTTTTATTAATATAAATATTTAATTGATCAAATATCAAATTTCACTCAAATGGTTAAGCGGTTGATTTGTTATGAATTTTCATTTTAAAATTATCTTTTTTGGTGGCCATCTTGGATTTAGCAGCCATGTTTTCATTAAACGGAAAAAGTCAAGATGAAAACATACTTAAGCCTAACTAAGTACATATATATTAAATGCAATACATTGGTTTATTTCATAAAATAATGACATTCTTGTTGTATTTGATTTAAAATGCAGCACAATGATTTATACGTCGGCCATCTTGAAAATGGCGGCCATATGAATTTTACAACCAATAATTATTCTAAGAAAATTATTATAAATATTCAATTGATAAAATACCAAATTTCAACTTAAATGGTTAAGTGCTTGATTTGATATTGAATTTTATACTTAAATTATGTTTTTTGGCGGCCATCTTGAATTGGCAGCCATATTTTCATAAAACGGAAAAAGTCAAGGTGGAAACATACCTAGCCTAACTAAGTACATATAGGGCAATAAGATCCACCCTGTTTCCTGCTTTTAACAAAAAAGTTTAGGGGGGTCAATAAAGAGGCTACTTTTTGAGATCTGCCCCCTGACTAAATTGTGCTTGATGATTTAGACGAAACGAAGATAGAGTTTGTTAAAAAGTCAGGACATATAAGCCAACATCTGGAACAGGAGTTGGAAAAAATGTTTGCTAAAATCGTGTGGCCAGATGAAGCTCAAGATGAAATTGTGATTTTTTTGTATGCTTACGATTGATACGGAAAATTATGAAACATTTGCAAAAACATGGTCAAAGGATGTCAGTCATTTAGTTTTTAGCTTCATTGACAAATTTATTGTTAAGCAAATCACTGTCCCCGAAGAGATTTGGGAACCATTCGTCGATGCCTTACAATATATAGATGTCTCAAAACCGGATAATGTGTCTCTCGTATTGAGGAAAAAAAGTGCCACTGTTAACATGGTTGGTTACAGAAACGATGTAGATGAATTGGAAATGCACGTGAAAGAAGCACTTAAACATGTAAATGCACCTAAATTTCGACTGGCTAAAACGACGAGAAGTAATTTCAAATGGTGAAAATATTTCATAGTCATTTTAATGTTTTAAATGTGATGAATAACATAAACAATGAAACATTGGCTATTAGTTTATTGTTAAAAGATTATTAAATGCTCGTTTTATGGACGACTGGCTATAGAATAAGTGAGTTGTTCCCCCATCTTATATTACTATAACAACACAACTGAATTTTTACTCCAGCGCCCATGAAATCGAGAATCATATGCATATAACAAGTGGTTTGCCTTTTTCTTTTCTTGATAGCCTGTTTTCTTTTGCTACTATACTGCGCTGTTAGTGGTTGCGTCTGTAGTTGCCCAGTACTGCATATGTTTTACCGTTGTTATTTTTATATAATTATTTAAAAAAAACTATATTTAATGTTAAAAGAAATAGGTAGTACTGCTATTTTGCCACGTTCTCGGCAATTAGAAATGAAAGGCAGTGTTTTCCGGAAGAGATTTTAAAAACCAATGCCCCCTGTCACGATGTCCGTGGCACGTTACAGAACCCCTTACTACACATTGTCCTGGGTGCTTCTGTCACTTTACCTATAAATTGTGACTCCGATACATACATATTATATAAAGTACATATACAGTTTGCATGTTAGTAGCCGCATCACTGCAAGCGCGACTCGTAGTGATACCTGCTACTAAAACAGATAGGACTCATATGAAGGACTGTACATACACACTGTGTATAATTTTTATCTGACAATCTAACTAGATTAAAGACTTCATTTGAAAAAATATTTTATCACAGGGTAGTCCGACTAAAAGTGACCTGTACTTTACCACCAATGTAGTATTGTTGTGATATTAGATTCTGAATCATACGTGTGTGGTAAACAAAATCAGGTTGAAAAACTAGTATAATGTTCGAACTAAGTAAAATATTTCTGACTGGAATTTCAACACCCATTGAATCAATTATTAAGTTATGCATTAGTATAGATTCCATTTTGATTATATCCAAATCTCGTGTTGTAAAAATTTGAAGAGGAAAAGTACATGCAAAAGGGAATATGTTTATTTAAATGTCAGGTCTCCTATTCATTTCTGTCTATTTTATATTTTCTAAACTTGTGTGGTTGTAAATTTATTTAGCTATGTGTTAGCACCTTTAATAAAGTTAAATCTTAACTGTGTATTTTATAACATATGGCTTATTTTATTTACCTGTTTATGACGTTATTTAATATTATACATTTATTGCTTTGATTGAAAGTAGTATGAACATTTGTACACCTGCAACAACCATATTTCCCGCGGGCAAAGCTTTGATATATTCAACAAAATATAGGACCCTAAGATATTCCTCAGTCAGTTTTTTTAAATGATATTTTCTTTAAAAGGCATACCAATTTGGACTTTGAAATGGTGATTAATGTTTTGAGGGTATTGGTTTCGTTATAAAATATTTGAACAAACAAAAACAAAGATAACAATTAATGTCCAAATCACAATTTTTAAACTAAAGAAAAAACTTTGAAAACTGTCAATTTAAGTTAAACAGGCGTATTACCACTAGTGAAGTTAGAATTGGTGCACCGGAAGGGTAAGCATTCAATGTTGGACTAGCTACATCTGCCTAATGTGTTATAAATACATATTATATACACAGTGTGTATGTACAGTCCTAAGTATCAGGTCGAGTCCTTTTTGTAGTCGTATCACTACGAGTAGCGCTTGCGCGACTAGTAGTGATACAGCTACGAAAAAAGGACGAGACCTGATACGAAGGGTTGTACATACACAATGTGTATATAATATTTTTATCTAACATTTCCAATTAGGTTATTTAAAATAATAAAAAACAATACTTTAGGTGAAAAATTACATTTTACCACAAAAAAAACCACTGAACTATGTTATGACTGACAAATCGAAGACTCCCTGATGACGTCACAATGAGAAAGTGCACGTGCGTTTTACCGCCAATGTTGTATCACCACACTGTAGTGATACAAGATGCTGTATTATGCGTGTTCGATAAAACTTGTATTTCGTCAAATCGGATAGAAAAACTAATCTTATGTTAGATAAAAGTTAAGAATGAAAGGAAAATTGAACAATTGGATGCCAAATATACAGACAAGCCGAGTCATATGTATTTCTAAGCAGCTTCTTTCGTTTTGAAGCAGCATAAGTGTAGTACAGTGAAACCTCCCTAAACAGACACTCTCTAAACCGGACAAATCTCTATCCCGGACAAAACATTTGGTCTCGAATTTATCCTTGTTTATTTCAACTAACAAAAACCTCTCTAAACCGGACACTCTCTATTCCGGGCACCGGACAAATTTTTCAGTCCCAAGTTGCTTATGCCCTTAAAATTAAACCTCTTCTAAACCGGACAACATTTTGATTTTTTCTTTAAATTTCTTGTTTTTCCTTTGTAAATAGATTATTTGTAAACAGATTTATAAAAATATTCAATTATGTACACTCAAAAATTATATTGTTTTTAGTCTATTTTATTCTTCATTAAATTATTTGGTATTTAGTAAAACTAATTATGTAAAATTTTTTAAAATATTTTTTGATCTGTATGTTTTCTTTTGTACTTTCTTTCTGTGATTATTCTTTATCATATCAATTTATTTATTTTTGACACAATAACTTAAGATAATTACCACTGAGTACTTCTAATTAAGTTGCTATAGGTGTTTTGTTTATTATTAATTATCCAGTAACACCTTATGAATGAAATGGAGGTAAAGTCTCAAAACTCTTGTCCTGTCAGGAATTGTTTTTGGTTTGGTTTAACGACTGCATGTAGGCTCATGCCCAATGTGCGGTCTTTGCTTTTCGCTGTTTTTTTGGATGTCTGGCGGGTTGAGGTTGCGGTGGTGGTGTGGCTGGTGGCGCCTCAGGAGGTACTGGTTTCTTACATATTTTGGCCATTATTTTGTCGACTGTTTCCTCTATTTCTTTTTCTTTTTCGGCGCTGAGGGGGGGAGGAGATCTAATCTGGAGTGAGCCGTGGTGATAAATCTGGATATGTCTGCGTTGCTCATGTCAGATGGTTCTCTGGACGCCGAGGATGTGGAGGAGCCTGAGTAATTGCTGGCTGGGCTGGTCGATGGTCGCTTGGTAGGCTGGCGGCCTATCGGCGATAATTGGCTGACTTGACTTATTAATTCTTGCAACTGTGGCGACCTAGTCTGTGCTGGCTGGGTTATCCTGGCTGGCGCTGTAGCTGGCTGGGGGGGCCTGGCTGGCTCTGGCGCTGGCTGGGTGTTCCCTGCTGGCTGTGGAGTTGGCTGGTTGGTCCTCGCTGACTCCTTCCTATTCCTCTGCCTCCGGCGAGTTCTATTTCGCCGGAACGTGGCGGGAGACTTGTACTTCTTCTTTTCAACGGCCATCCGTTCTTGGCTGGCAGGATCGGCGTGGTCCTTATCCTTCCTAGCCTCTTTACTCCATACCAGGGTACAGGTATATCTGGCCTTGTCTTCTTTCAGTAGAAAGGTGACTGGTTGATCTTTTAGTACGGATCCTAGTAAGGCGGTGAAAGCTGGCGGCAAACAGGCGGTGAATTCCATGTTACTTGTCCAAGCTGTTCAAAGAACTTTTGAAGTGTGAGTCAGGAATTATAGTGTTGTTTGCCTTAAGTACTCTAATTATAACCCTATTAAGAAAGTAATTTAAAAGTGATTTTAGACCAATCAACGCTTCTAGATATTGAATATCATATAAGACGAATACGTAGCATTAACATGTACAGTGTTGTTGATTATGGCTTCTGTGACATGTATCACATTGAAAGTCAATTTCAAGTTGAAAGCCTCTAGCGAAACAAAGTTTCACATGGACTATTAGTTTTTTAGGATGCGTTAAATCAGTTTCATCATAGACATATCTGGTTTCATTGATGTTTTACCTTTTAAGTCAATCAGATTAATTAATTAATAATTAAAAAATAATTAAATTATTGATTAGCACATACATTGTATTGTTTTACACATAAGATAATGTTTAACAGTGCTTTTATATCGAGGGAAAAGATATATCCGGTTCATTCTAGGTTTATTAAGTTAAGGGGAGATTATCCAAGATAAAAATATCAAAACCTAAACCGGACACCACCCTAAACCAGACAAAATCTATGGTCCGGAGCTTGTCCGGTTTAGAGAGGTTTTACTGTACTTTGTTTAACCGGGAGAGGATACTGTCACCAAATTATTTAACACCAGACACATAGATATAATGAATACGTTTAATCCCCTAATAATCCTTGATTTGGGGACTTTGTGAATATCATGTATTGTGTTAAAAATAAAATAAAAGATACGAACGATTCTTCATGTTGTGCTTCATATATGTTCATTCTTCGAAGGTCGGTTATTTCTGGGCGCTCTGGTTTTATCCTCATTACCTATCTCTAAAATACCTAATCATAATACCGACTGAGTAGAGTTGCTACTCAGAATTTATTTATTAAATGAAAAATAAGCACATATATTCATGTCGAAATCACAATTCCAAACCAAAATTAAAACTTTTAAACTGGCAAGGTAAGTTAAATATGTTATTTCCACTATAAAAGTGGGGCCGGTGCTCCGTAAGGACAATCACATTCTTGTTAAAAAGCTAAACCCACTTCTTGTGAGTGTCGAAATTGAGAATGAAATGGAACAATGTGACCTCAAATAAACCCAGTATAATTTTAGAGAAAGAGAAATCATGCATATCAACAATATTGTAATAATCAGTATAAACTCGTTTATAATAATCTCCAATCATTCCTACAGTATTGTATTATCACACAATAATTATACATTATACAATCATTTTGTTTTGATTAGGTGCATATGGGGATATAGCATTACTATAATTATCTAAATTTCCTGCAAGTTAAAAATTTGAAATTTCTCAAAACCTAAGGTATCTCCCAAATGCAAAGTATTTCCTTAGCTTAATTTGGTAAAATATATTTTGGTCCTTTGGGTAGGTTTTCAACATCTTCAACATAATTTTGGTTTCATAATTTTGGTCCAAGCACTGCTGATAAGGAATTGTATTCCGAAACGGCCGTCTAGTGCTGTGTAGCAACCCACTTTGAAATTTTTTTTTCAAATCGCGTTAAATTCGGGACAAGCTCAACGCACTTTGAAAAAAAAAGTGCGTTAAAAAATTGTTCAGCTTAACGCACTTTGAAAAAAATATTTTCTTTTATTTCAAACAGCGTTAAAAACACCTGTGACAACCCACTTTGAAAAAATTTCTTCTCAACCATAAAACATCTTTGATTTCAACAATTTTCTTGAACTCTTCTTTACGGGAGACCCGATAATAACCAACAGGAATAAAGTGCACCAGGCAGTTTGATAGACAGTACGTTCAAAATGGCAAAGCACACACACACACACACACACAAACACACACACACACAGAGAGAGAGAGAGAGAGAGAGAGAGAGAGAGAGAGAGATTTTATTAAAAGAAAACGAATTGCCAACTTGTCAACCTGTGTACTTGCCTATTTGTCAATTTGGTGTGTGTGTGTGTGTGTGTGTGTGTGTGTGTGTGTGTGTGTGTGTGTGCTAGCATATTCTAGTAATATAAACAGGTCTGGAATACAACTATAAACGACATGAGAAGAGTTTAGATCCTTGATAGTGAAGCAGTCAGGATGTCGGAACAATGGCAATTATAGCCGATATAACTGCAATTGATGTAGCAGTCAAAATTAATAATGCGCTTTACTACATGAAAAGTGGGAGGTTTGGCGCGTGTGCCCCTATATGTAGTAACTACCACAAATGTAGTAACTTTTACAAATCTGAAATGTAATAAAAAAAGTGTCACATATGTAGTATCGAACCACTAATGTAGTAAGTTTGGTCACAAATTTAGCAACATTTTACCACAAATGCAACAACTAAAGTGTGATTTTTTTCACAATTGGTAATATCTCGGCTAGTCATGGTTCATGTATTTGTGATCAATCATTTTCGGCTGTGACAAGGCTACTACAAGGGAGTTCCGAGATGAATTTAACGTCCCCAGGACATTTATTAGTCGCCGCTTCGAAGATATCATTTATTTTATTTGTTATTGGTCACTCCCGCCCCATCTTCGATGGGTTGAATTTTTTTTATTTGTTATGGTATGTTTAAAGGTCACCGGTCACCAAATTTATAAATTTTGTATTTTGCATTCCAATCGGTAGAATAGTCAATATTGATGTGTATGACGGTTTCCCACACCTTACATTTACCTGAAATACACTAAAACCTTACCTGAACGAACTGCTAATACTCGGTAGTTTCCGACACCGCTCGTAACTTTCCGGCGACCTAATTGATGACGTACATGGTGTTAAGCTGCTGAGGAAAGACACATTACCTATATATGTATCCATATATTACATGTGGGTTTGTGTGGCGTTTTGAAGGGTTTTAAAGTTTGATTTCAAGTCAAAATGATATATTTTGTGAAGTTTGGAGATAATAAAATCACATTGACCGATGAACATGTTTTTTTCCACAAATTTCAGAACAAATTTACCCAAGTCCTTCATGCAGCTTTTTAGTTGTTTTGAATGTATTCAGATTAAATATTACGAGATAAGTCAGGAAAACATGAGTGGTATAATCATTTAAGACAATTCTAATTATTATGAATGAATTCAGTCTAATAAATAGATTTTAAACAATTTTTATTTTCAAAATTAATTTAATTCTGTTATTAAATCAGTTCACACATTCAAACAAAGACGTGTATGTCTTGTTCAAATAACAAATCTAATTTGACTTTAATTTATTCGATTTTCAGAATCTATCAAAAATGACAAATAACATTTACCGGGTATATCATAAGGATAATAACACGTGTCAATTAATGTTGCATATTGTAAGGTAAACTCTGTTGATTAAAGGTGGTAGATGTCTACTTCTAAACAGGATGTTTCACAGTGTACTGTAGCATATTGATAATCTCTTAATTACTGGTATGTGAGGGGTGTAAATCACACTTTGAACGATATAAATTTATTGTGAATAAAAGAAAGAAAGAAAGTTTCACTCGAGTTTTGAGTCCTTAGTTAGTCGAGCATAATCCCACTGGTATCACATTAAAATTAAGCGTAATAAAGTTATTATATGAATTATTTTTTATTTTACCATGAAAACAATAATAATAATAATAATAATAATAATAATAATTATTATTTATATTATTATTATTATTAAACTTACTGAAAATAAGGATTAGGAAGCTATTGAATTGAAATAGTTTTCATATTTATGTAATACTGGGGTAAAATATTTAATTTGAGAGACAATAACAAATTATTTTTTAAACCTTTATTTTGATATTTTCGTTTTACAAAAAACTACAGGTCTTGGACCCAGTTCTACCCGAAAACGTGTTTTTTATTCATTACATGGGTAAATAATAATAATAGTAATAATAATAATAATAATAAATCTTTGATTTTAATCTAAAAAGGAATTAAAAGTTGGACAATTTCTAAAACAAACATGAATCAAGATTATTATTCCTTATGATAAATAGATAAATAAATAAATAAATAAATAAATAACGTAATTAATTATTTAGTTAATTATTTAAATAATTAATCAGACATATGTAAAAATAATATAATTATATTAACTATTAATAAAAATTAATGTGAACAATATTTAAATAAAAAACGGAAATTTGTGTTATTATTATTTGTTGTGAGAAATAAATAAATAAAAAAATAAATAAATAAATACATAAATAAATAACGTAATTAATAAATTAGTTAATTATTTAATTCATTCATCAGAGATAAGTAAAGATATTAAAATGATATTAAATATTAATGAAAATTAATATGAACAATATTTAAATAAAAAACGGAAATGTGGGTTTTTTATAATTTGTTGTGATAAATAAATAAATAAATAAATAAATAAAAAAATAAATAAATAAATTTCAAAAGAAATGTAAAATTATGTTTTGTAAAAATATTAGTAAATAGTATATCATACTTAGAGCAAACACAAATATAGTTTTTTTCTTGATTTTTTTCTTATTATTGTTTATTTTTTATTAATTTTTTCTGCTGAAGGAAACTGAAATACCCAATGCTAAATAAATAAATAAATATATAAAACACTAGAAGTTATTTCCGATTAATCTGGGTAATAAATGCAGTTCACTATACAAGCTTCATTTCCTAAATAGCTTGGATAACACCTTCTGCGTCACTTCCGGTTTTGTGCCCTTTACTACCAAAGGGAGATAATACAGATTTTCAACAGTTTCAGGGCTTTAATTTACGCTGTAGAAAAGGACAGAAATGATTAAAAAATGTTATTTGTGGCTAAATCGACTTTTTATGATGTAATCTTTCGGAAAATAGTACTAAAAAAAATCGGTTTTTGGTGACCGGTGACCTTTAATAATCTACTTTCTGTCACGGAAGGTAATTGTGTGAGAGATCACTGGTTCGAACCCTGGCAGGATCTGACTAAGACTTCAAATGATATTGTGAAATGAAAGCCATTAGGGTAATTTGGATAAGACCTTACAACTGTAACGGTAACGTTACTTTTTAAACCCAAGATTCAACAGATTAGAGAACAGTATAAAAATTAAATACCAAATTTATTCGGCAAACAATTAATATGTAAATAACAACTACAGGCCTAAATGCTAAAGCTATATTAGCGTGTGTGGGGATGGTCCTACCTGAATGTAAATATAGTGGACTGTGGAATGTAATATAAGCGTCGCTGGCCTTGTCTGTTGCCGTCGGGCAGATCTCTCCCCGACTCCCGGGCACGCGCTTTTATACTGCATAGGCAACCGGACGGTCCAACCGGGATGACGTACCCGGCTACCGGGTCAAACCCGTAACACAAACTTGAAATGCATGATGGCGGAAAAACATCGCCTAAAGTACTTAGACTAAACAGATAATGACCATCCCCGTCACACTCCCCCCTCCTTAAGACCTAATGTACCAAAGGTACATTAGTCAAAGGCAATATAATAATTTACAGATATTAACATTATTCAATTATAAATATTTACATCAGAAATATACAATATACATACATTGTATTCACATGTTAATAAAATAAAACAATGAAGCATTTGAAAGTTCGTTAACCTAAGAATGTTTAAAATCATCCTGTCTAAATATAGGTTAATATCACCGTCCATCGCTTCTTAATATCACAGTTAAAAAAAACAATTTTGTATATAACGCACTAAGATAACACGCGGCTTCACAGTCTATGGCTAAGTCTTTGTATTAAATTAAAGTCCTTCATTTTCAGAATATGCAACAAACTAGGATGATAAACATAATAAGCATAATATAAAAATATAGTGTTGTAGAATTGTGATTTTTAACAATAGTCTAGTCATATGTAATGTTAATTTGCTCCAAGCTCTTTAATACATTTATTGGATTTGAAACTACGGCTGATTTTAGTCTTTTAAAGGCATACACTTTGCCATTCTTTTGTTAAATATCCACTGTCTCATCTCTTAAAATTGAGTTTCCTCAAAATCCAAATGTTACATTTCTTTGGAAATTTTGAAGTTCCGTAAGTTGTCTCCTTAGTTTTCTGTTTTCCTTCTCCAGGATTCGGCGTTTATCTTTCTCAGCTTCAATATCCTGTTTCACTTTGATTTCTGCTAGCTTAGTTGTTGCTGCTTCCTTATGATGCCTTAATGAATCAATATTTGAAGAAATGCAAACAAGATAAATCTCCAACTCTTCTATAGTATCCGGTATTGCTGGGATATGCCATGCAGGCAATCCTGCGCTGTCTGAATTCTCTTAGATGCTGTATGTACATTAGTCTCCGTCTGAGAATCAGTTTCTAATTGTTGAGGTTCACTCTGATTGTTGCTTGTTGTGATAGCAAATGACTGGTTTTCTGATTCTTTGGTAGGAGAGTTTGTTAATGAAGTCTGTAGCTGAGTGGTTTGAGTTGAGATGGCTAGAAGGTTCACAGACTCTGTGTTGACAGGAACTGGTTGTGGAGAAAGCACTTGTAATGTTTTCCTTGAAATGAAAAAAAAACCAGGATCAATGAATCCTATATTTTTTCCAACATCTTTCATACATTTGGATAAGATTTCTTCCACCCTGCTTGTATTTTTCTCATGTCTGTTAGTAATATGCATTTTCATATCATACTTTCTTCGGCATGTTGCTCTACATCCTGCTACCGAGCAATGATATCTGACATTGGTATTAATGTGTCTTTCCTCCCAGTGTCTCCTGTATTTTGCCTTTGATGTGAATTTGTTCGCGTAGCACCCGTCAATTGGACAGGACATGCTATGAGAATAGAAGAATTCTATCTTATTGTCCTTGTCAACAACGGATTGGATCTCCTCATCCCCAACTGTTATCTGTAAGATGTCATTCATTTAGTCTCTGTAAGTATAGGTAAGTGAAAGGAAAATTAAGTACACAATCATTTATAAATATTTAACGGCTTGTTAATATAAACACAACATCTATAATATGCTCCTGAGTATTTCCCTCCCTCCCCTTTAAAATGTACATTATTTATACATGTAAAACATACTTTTATATATAATTCTAAGGAGAAAACCGTACTGGAGGCTTAACTTGCCTCCCGATTTTAGTGCGAACAGGAGATTTGTTATGTTCCAACGATTGAGGTTGGTTGGAAAATGAGAGTTCAGTGTCTGTTATCATTTCTAGATTCCAAAAAAGAGGGTTCTACAAACGTTGGGGTTGTATTTTCAGCTTGAAGTAACTGAGACTGATAAACATTTTCAGAAATTCCATCACCAATCACAGGCTTTAAATGTCAACGTGTACTATTTTACAAGTTTTATCCCTGTACGACTCGATTTCATAATTATATCACTTTTTTTCGGGTTACCTGCACGGACCTGTCCAACGCAAACCTAACTTTTGGTTGCTTTAGGGGATACCAATACCAAGTTAAACTTCCTATTTCAAAAGTTCGTAATTTTAGATTGACATCATAATAACTTTTTGTTTCTAAAAGCTAGATTTAAGGTTTCATTAATATTCATATGCTCTATAAAAAGCATCTTCATACACAAACATACTGACTTGGGCACTGGAAGTGAAAGTCTGCATTAGGAGGTGGTCCTACCATAACATCTATAGGAAGGGCAACTTCCCTACCAAGCATTAACCTGTTCGGTGTATACCTGGTACTCTCATGAATTGATGAACGATAAGCCATCATGAGATATGGTAGATGGTCATCCCAATTGGATCTATTTTCATCAACAAACATTGCAATCATTTGTTGTAATGTTTTATTAAAACGCTCCACCATTCCATCTGATTGGGGGTGATATGGAGTTGTTCTGGATTTTGAAATGTCTAGCAACTTGCACATTGCTTTAAAGAGTTCTGATTCAAACTCCCGACCTTGATCAGTATGAATGCGTGTTGGTGTTCCAAATCGACAGATAAATTCTGTCACAAGTTTGTCGGCTACCGTTTGGGCTGTGTGATCTGGAAGGGCATAAGCCTCCTTCCACTTAGAAAAATAGTCTCCGATGACCAGAATATATTCATTCTGATTAATTGTCATCGGCAAGGGGCCTATAATGTCTAAGGCAATGCATTCCATTGGGTTATATACCGATTTGTGGTGCATAGGAGACTTCCCTACACCAGGTCCTGGTTTCTTTCTTGCACAAACCATACATGACTTGCACCAAACAGCAATATCTTCGGTCATCCCAGGCCAATAAAATCTATTTCTAACTTTATTAAGTGTTTTGTCTCGTCCAAGGTGACCTGCGGTTTTGCTGTTGTGCAAGTGCTGCATGATGTTTCGACGAATTTCCTTAGGGGCGACAATTGGAAGGTAACTGTTTCATCTCCGTTTTTCCATTCGCGATATAGAATACCGTCCTTGATCTTCAATACGTCCCATTGTCGTGCGAGGATATTAAATTCTCTATTTGAGTTTTCCTTTGGTGGTTTTGCTAAAGATGTTTTCATCAATTCTTTAATCTGATAAAGAGTCAAATCGTCATCTTGTAATGCTCGAAGAGCAGCATGGTCCCAGTTATCCAACAGTTAGCTTCTATAAGAGAAGCTTCTCTGTAATCTTGTGTTTCCACTGAAGTTGACTCTTTTTGGTTGTGATTTTGATTGCGAGTTATCACGCTCACATGTGTGCAAATGTCAGCTGCACACTGAACACAGTCTTCTCTTTTACATCGACGTTTTGGCCTACGAGACAACCCATCTGCATTGCCATGAGAGATTCCTTTTCTATGTTGAATCTCAATATCATAAGCATCGAGTAGTGATATCCATCGTGCTACCATTCCCTCAGGCTCTTTAAAATTTTTCAGCCATGTTAAAGCTGAGTGATCCGTCCTTACTAGAAATTTTCTACCCCAAAGGTAATGATGGAAGTTTTTGACAAAAGTTACAACAGCCAGAAGTTCACGATATGTCGTGCAGTATTTTCTCTGAGACTTTGAGAGTGTTTTGCTGGAGTATGCAATGACTTTTTCAACTCCATCTTGAACTTGTGACAAGACGCCACCAATTCCAAATGCACTGGCGTCTGTATCAAGAATAAATTTACCAGTTCGAGAAGGGTAAGAAAGAATGGGTGCAGAAGTAAGTAAACCCTTCAGGGCTACAAAAGACTGTTCACAAGCATCTGTCCACTTAAATGGTTTATTCTTTTGAGTTAACTCGGTAAGAGGAAATGCCACAGAAGAAAAGTCTTTGATGAAACGCCTGTAGTAGGAGGCAAGGCCTAGGAAACTTCGCACATCAGTGACGTCATTCGGAGTTATCCATTCCTTGATGGCAACCAGTTTATCTGGATTGCACTTGACGCCATGTTCTGAAACAACATGCCCAAGAAAGTCCACTTCATCTTGAAAGAGAAAACATTTTTTAGGTTTTAACTTTAGATTGGCTTTCCGAAATCGATCAAAGACAGCAATCAAATTTTCTAATGTATGTTCAAAAGTGGGACCAAAGACAATAATGTCATCTATATAGACCAAACATCTTTCCCATTGTAGACCACTTAGTATAGTCTCCATCAGCCTTTCAAATGTGGCTGGGCTATTAGACAATCCGAATGGTAGTACTCGGAATTGAAAGAGACCCTTGTGGGTAGCAAATGCTGTCTTAGGCTTGGATTCCTCATCCATAGCCACTTGCCAGTACCCGCTAGCTAAATCTAGTGTACAAAAGTATTTGGCCCCTGACAAAGCGTCAAGAGAGTCGTCGATCCTGGGGAGGGGATAAGCGTCTTTAATCGTAACAGAATTAAGTTTTCTGTAATCCACGCAAAATCTAATAGACCCATCTTCTTTTTGACAAGAACAATCGGCGACGCCCATGGTGAGTTGCTAGGTTCAATTATGTTTTTATCTAGCATCTTGGCTATCTCTTGTTCGGCCATTTCGCGTTGAAGTATTGGTAATCTCCGCGGTGGCAATTTAATTGGTTTGGATTGGCCCGTATCAATCTGATGTTTCACTTGTTCCGTGTGGCCAAGTGTTCCATCTTGACTGACAAAAACATCAGTGTACTCAAACAGAGTTTTAATAAGTTTTTGCTTGTCCTTTTGGGGAATCTTTTTGGACATTTTATCCACCATAGGTGTAAGATGGACAGGAAGTTTTATAAATTGTGTGTCTTCCCTTTTCTGCACCTGTGTTTGTTTTAGGGATTTCTGGTTCTTTATCGAGTGAAAACACAGTTTCCACAGGTTGTAGAGTTGCTATTTGAGTATGTTTTTTCATAAAAACGGGTTTAGATGTTTTTGGACATTTTATCCACCATAGGTGTAAGATGGACAGGAAGTTTTGATAAATTGTGTGTCTTCCCCTTTTCTGCACCTGTGTTTGTTTTAGGGATTTCTGGTTCTTTATCGAGTGAAAACACAGTTTCCACAGGTTGTAGAGTTGCTATTTGAGTATGTTTTTTCATAAAAACGGGTTTAGATGAGAGAGTTGCCACAGAAAACTTAACCTTAGAATCTTCTGTTCTGACTAACGATTTGGGCAGTAGAATATGCCCATTGCCCCTGAAATTTTGTAAAGGTTCTATTAAGCCTTCATTTTCAAAATTGTCTTGACCTTTTACCTCCCCACAAACATACATTTCAGAATATGGAGGGATTTTTAGTGCATTAATCAACTGCACTTTAGCACACTGCGTGCTATTCTCTCTATGAAGTTTCAAATGGAAATGCTCAGTCTTCAACAGACCGTCTCCAGTGTTAATGTCTATTCTATTTTGGCTTAGAAAATCCAGTCCTAATATACCAGAAAGTCCCTCTAATTCGGCTACCATAACCGACTGTGTGAACCTTTGCTCACTTAAAGATATCAACATATCTGTCTTTCCATATACTAACAGAGGATCGCCATATGCCGTTGTCAGAATAGACTCCACTGGACATAAATCCATTTTATTTTCGATTTCCACAAGCTTCTCTTAAGAGATTAGGGTCACTGCTGACCCTGTATCGATAAGCATTTCTAATGCTAAACCATTCACGTTTGCTGTCGCAAACCAACATGAGTTGGTTATTGCTGACAGTCTCATATATGGCCTATTTATTTTCTCATTTTCAACATCATTTATTTTTGACATGTGGTTTAGGGCCGGACTATTGGCCTCTAGTGCGACCCTTCCACGTTTAAACCTTCATTTGGTCTATTCAAGTTAGCCTTATTTCCACTGCTCCGATTTGGAGCATTTTCTTGAGACTGTCTCAAGGGACAATCGTAACTGAGGTGCCCCTCTTGTTTACAAACAAAGCATTCTTTGTTTTTATTCCCACCCTGTTTCTGGTTCCTGCTCGAAAATGTGCGTTTATGGTTTTTCTCTTGCATTTTAATGAGAGCTTCCATCGATTTCTGCATTTTACTTACAAAATCTGTAAGCTGACTCAAAGTGTCGGTTTTTAAATTCGGTTGTTCTGGAGTGGGTTGCAATGATCGCACCGCTGCGTTTTCCACATCCTTTGGCTTTTTGTAGCCAAGTTGGGCGCCTTCAAAAGCCTCATATTCAAGGACTAAAGAAATTGCGCGATTAAGTGTCATTGGGTGAGAGAATTGTACATATCTCTTTAGTTCAGGATACCTAAGCCAGTTATAAACTGTTCTATTATAAGCGTTTCGCGCATAGAAGCGGGATTGTAGGAAAGGCATGACTGGCCAACCTTTTTACAATGTGCCCGTAGTCAGAGACGGGTTCTCCCCGTTGTCGTCGCCTGCAACGAAACTCACAACGATATGCTGTTTCCCGTTCCGTGGGACAAAATATTTGTGTGAGTGCACTTCTAAGTATGGTGTAATCGGACAACTGGACATTGGACAGGTCACTAAAGACCCTTTGAAGGCTCATGGCCAACTGAGTGGCTTTCTCCTCATCTGACCACTTGATCCACCTTGCTACTTGTTCAAAGTGGCTTATGTAATCGGTCCATTCAGCGGTTTTTGCGTCGAACTTATCTGGTTCTTTTTCCCTTCGCTGTTGAGGTATACAGAATGACCTTGAATTCTGATAATGAGGGCGAATATCTGATGGAAAATGAATAGGTTCATTCATATATATTCCATGTGGACTTCTATCAACATACTCTTTGGTTGCTTTAGAAGTCATTTCATTGTTTTCTAATTTGCTTACTTATACTCATCATTAGTTTGAGTAGCTTGCATCAGTTTGTTTTCATGCGGAGTAAAGGAAACTCCATTTGTTGTCATTCCACACCTAGAAGGTATGATTTCACGAAGTTCTGATGACCCTGTCATGCAACCATTTCCGTATGCATTTAATGTATTGACGGGTGTCAATATGCTACTATTAGGTACGGCAGAAACTTTATGTGTCTCATACCATGAAGGTATCACTCTAGAGTGTTGTGGCACCCCTGCTATACTATTTGTTTCACTAACACGTCTACCAATGACTGGTGTCATTGTATTTCTAGTCGGTATGAAGGAAGTTTCATATTGTGTTTCATACACCGAAGGTGTATTTCTAGGATGTTGTGAAACCCTTAATGTATTACTAACTTGATTCATATTCATGTCTACCATTAACTGGTGTCAATGTATTTATACCAGATATAAAGGGAGCTTCATCTGGTGTGTCGTTCCGAAACGGTATGTTTTTAGGGTGTGTAGGTGCCCTTAATATACTAATTTCGTCACCCGGTCTACTGTTAGTTGGTATCACTGTCGGGTTGTGTAACGTATTTGGGGAAAGAACCTCACTTTGTCGAGAAATATTTTGCAAGTTAATAGGAACAGATACAGGAATCTGTGTGCCAATAGGTGATTGCCTGGAACCGAAACTGTGCAAATGACCAGTGACGTAGTTAGAAACTTTTTCTCCGAGAGAGTTACCGTTCGTGTCGTTAGCATGATAGACCCTTTCTTGATGCGATTTAATTTCCTGTCCAGGAGAAAAATATCCGCTATACTGATTAACATAAATTGCAGAGTTATCGTGGTAAGGGTGAGTTTGATAATCAGGAGAAAACAACTTTTCCCTTTGATTTTGCGTATACGTCGTTTTCATTTCACCATAGACGGACCGGCTATTGGTCTGGCTTGGGCATGAATGTCCCCCATTTAAATCAAGACCAACTGTGCTGTTAGTGTTAGAATTATTTTCGAAATGCGACAATTTTGGCAAAGTGAAGTTTTCATTAGTTATAATACTAGGAAATGTCCCCCTATTTATTGTACTGGTGTCGTGATTTTGTGTACGCATTTCATTTATTGATTTATCTGAATTTGTGCGTAAAGACAATTCGGCAAACTTATGCTCAGTG
>CM037857.1:9118313-9345813 GCA_021292105.1 Anadara kagoshimensis | reverse complement strand
TGTAGGTCCAAGTCGTACCATGATGGCAACGGGCCTTAAATTTTTATTGTATTGTCTATTGTTGTTGGTGTGTTTTTTTCGGAGGGGGGGGGGCTTTTGGTCACTGGCATTTGTACAGTTCCACAATTTTTAGACATCTTTAACACCAATTAAATATTTCTGTTTCCTCTCTTGAACATACATGCAACTACTGCCATAATGAATGCCAGGCGATTGTCGCATTGGAGCAGGAGATACTACTCCCGGAGCACCTGATCTCACTTCCATGTCTGTCTGGAGATCCGCGCTTCTTTTCTTACACATATTTGCAAGCTATTTAGTTTCACGAGAAAGGAATACACATTGGTATTGTGTGGATTTATGTGTTCAATGGCCAAACTTATATATATATATATATATATATATATATATATATATATATATATATATTCCATGTTTCAAATTTGAACTAAATCGGACAACAAATAAGACTAAAACGGCCGATTATGCGTTTATAGTAACGGCGGGTATCTTGGATATGGCGCGAGAACGCCAAACACAACTTTTAATCTTTACAAACCATGGGCCTTCCATACTAAATTTGGTTCAAATTGGCCCAATGGTTTCATTGTAAATATACATGGTTTACGATCAGGATATATATGGTATAGGTGTCACATATCGCAAAGATAGGTGTTTTCCCAAAATGTCCCTCCTTGTAACCCCCTCCTCCTCACCCCAAAACCCTACGGGCTGCGAACCACATTTTGAAACTGGTTTTCACATTCTGCGACACAAAAACGCTAACCCTGCTATTAGTTATGTTGGTTAAAACTTGTGTTGGCTGTTGTAGATCGTTCAATCACAAATGAAAATATGCGTTGAACGAAGTGAAATAAATTTAAATGTACCTCATTAACGCAGTTTGATTATTATTTCAATTCGCGTTGAACTTGTTCCGCATTTAACACAGTTTGAAAAACAATTCAAAGTGCGTAATTTTTTCAAAGTGGGTCGAATTTTATATGTACCTCATTAACGCACTTTGAAGTGTTTTTCAAAGTGCGTTAAGCTGAACCAATTTTAACGCACTTTGAAAAAAAATTTCAAAGTGCGTTGAGCTTGTCCCGAATTTAACGCGATTTGAAATTTTTTTTTTTGGGTTGCTACAGTGCTGTAAAATTAAAACTGGTATAATATGAAATTTGATCAGATCCTTTTAACTTTATATCCAGCGACATCAAATGACAGTAAGTGTTTTTATTATATGATACATCTAAATGACATTTTAAAAATTCAGATTTTGTTGTAGTGAGCACAAGTTGATGGCGATGATCATTTATTCGGTAAAGCTTCTTTTAATAAATTCTAATTAGTTGTAATATCTGTTATTTCCTTTGTGTTGACGACATAATTATTGTGATGCTAAAATCACCTCGTCCTGAGGTTTCTATAGATGCAAACGTTTGCACTGGTTGTCGTAGGATGTAGGACAGATTATGTACTGCTTGCTTGGTCCATACACGCCAGTAGTTTGTACCACTTGATCTCTCAATACCAAATGGAATAAATCATTACAAAACTTACAAGAAATAAAATTATATATTGCATGGTGACGTTATGCGACATGGTTTCCATTCATGTCTATCTTATTTTTGACTAAAAATAGCAAATTACTGTTATATACAAGACTTACGTTAATTGACTTGTCGAAGGTCGGCAGTTTTTCGACACTCCGGTTTCTTGACATGTCGCCTCGATATAAGTGAAATAATCTTTGCTGGTCGGAGGGGGGGTGTACAACGTCATTACACCACATCTCCATTTAACTGTGTTTTTGTTATATACACAGCCATGCGTTGCCCGGCTATGTTGAACACAACCTAAATCAATAGCTTATCAGATAAAGTAATAGAGATATAAAAAAAAACCCTGTATTGAACCTATAGAGTATGATATACCGGGTTAACAAAATATTAAACGTAACAGTATGCGCATGCCTAAACTGTCTACCTGGCGACATTGTACTTAATGCACCGATTGGAATTTACGTCCAATGTAATTTAAAAAGGTAACTATGACTAATTTTCCTCTTTGTTATTTGACACTAAGATTTTTACTGTTCAAGAAAAAAATTAATGGTTTTTTAACTTTTTTTTTTAGCTTGATTTGTGTTTATATAACTTCATATAATACGTAGTTTGTTGATCAGACCCGGAAGTAAAATCTTGTGGTAGTATTATAAGGTTGAAATATAACTGATAACTTTACTACTCCAGCATTTTTAGACAAACAACTTTGACCTGTCCGTTTGACACTTCATTCACGTATTTATTAAGTAGGAGTATATTTATGTATAGGGATCAAATAGGTTTATTTTGTCTACATAATGGGAACAATAGTCATATAACTTAACAAGAATCATGTATACCATCAATAATCCTTGTGTTCAAATTATTAACTGCGAATAGACAGTGATCAGGCATGGGGTAATGCTAATTTGTAATTGTAATGCCCTGTAATGCATTACATTTTCTCAAAGTAATGCATGTAATGTGTAATGCCCTAATTTTTGCATTACATGTAATTGTAATGTAATGCATTACATAGACAAAAATGCATGTAATTTAAGCATTACATGGCATTACATAGCATTACTTCTCTGTATTAAATGTTAGATATTATTACCATTACAATTCAGGGCTAGTAAACACCTACATGCTACTTTTTTCCCTAATATAAAATATGAAAATCGTTGTCTAGAAAAATTGTAACTGTGAACTGTTGTCAAACTAATAATTTATTTCATTCAACCTTAATACTAAAACTATATAAAATGCTAAAAACTTAGTATACTTCAGATCATTTTGAATTGCCATCAAATGTAAAGGATAAAAATACATTTTAAAGCAAAATGCAAATGCTGTTTTTAGTACTATCGGGAAGTCTAAAGATAACATTAAAATTTGCAACATATCTAAATATAAGTTTCAGTAACTACAATAATTTGTAATTTTGCCTTAACTGATAACCTGTGATGAAAACAATTTTATTTTTACAAGAAATTGTTGTTTTTTTTTTTTTTTTTTTTTTTTTTTGTAATCCTTTTTATATGCTATTAAGGTAACCTATCTTTAAAGATTAAAGAAGTTATTTGTTAAAGGTATGGTTTATAAATTACACCTGACAATACCACTAATTAGTTGTATACCTATCAACTCCTTTTACTGTTTTGATTTAATGGTAATTAAGAAACATTCAGTGAATAAAATAAATAAAAAATAAAAACATATAATATGAAAAAATTCCTTACAGCATCTTTGGTTTTTAATTCTTAATTTTTAGAGTAAAAACAGAAATGTATATTTGGATAATAAAAAACCTGACATACATGTAGATGAACAATCAACTTTGACAAATTTTGTAAAACCTACTGGTAAACAGCAGAAATATCAGTTGAATGACCCAAAGCAAAAAGAATCTATACATGCACTTATTCACTATATATACTCCTGTTTTCAACAGTTGAAAATCAAAACATAAGAACTTTGTAGAAAAAGAACCCAAAATTTTAATTTCAAATTCTGAATCCGAAACATATCGTATTTATATGTTTGAATTCTTTATGAAATGTAATGTGTAATATAATGCATTACTTTGGTAAAGTAATTGTAATGTAATGCATTATTTTTAAAAATACATGTAATTGTAATTGTAATATAATGCTACTTTTGTCAAAGTAATTGTAATGTAATGCATTACATTGCGATGTAATTCGCCCCATGCCTGACAGTGATAGACCCCTTTCACATTCCAATGCGCACACGCTAAATTTTGCCAAACGCGGTTATCTCCCCTAAAATCGGAACTCTTTTATCAGCTCGGGGGCAAGTCTACTTTCGGTGGTCACGAATTTGTGTACCATTTTGGTAGCATTTGTGTACCATTTTTAAATATTGATTTCACCTGAAGTAATGCATATTTTTACTTTATATTTTATATAAACGTACTTATATATGTATATTTTGCATATATTATAAGAATTTTTATTAACACGATACTTTTAATAAAGAAATTGAACGAAATCGAAGGGGTGTCTACTGACTTTAGTTGAGGAAATATATCGTAGTCCGGCCATTTTTTAGCATTTTCAAATGTCCATTTCTCTAAAAATACAAAATGTCATGCCTTTATATTTTATATAAATGTGTAATTATATGTCCATTTTACACAGATTATAAGAGTTCTCATTTATATGGCGGTTTTAATAACGAAATTGAACAAAATCGTAGGGGTGTTTACCGACATCGGTGGAGAAAATAAATCGAAGTCCGGCCATTTATCATTTTCAAAAATGGCCGGACTACGATATATTTTCTTAACTGAAGTCAGTAAACACCCCTACGATTTTGTTAAATTTCTTTATTAAATTCCCCATATAAATGAAAACTTTTAAAATATATGTGAAATAGACATATGATAACACGTTTATATAAAATATAAAGGTCTTAAGAGAAATGGGCATTTGAAAATCCTTAAAAATGCTACCAAAATGGCCGGACTACGATATATTTTCTCAATCGAAGTCAATAAACACCCCTACGATTTCGTTCAATTTCTTTATTAAAAGTATCGTCTTAATGGAAATTCTTATATTATATGTAAAATATACATATCATAACACATTTATAGAAAATATAAAAACGTGACATTTTGTATTTTTAGAGAAATGACCATTAGAAAATGTTAAAAAATGCTACCAAAATGGCCGGACTATGATTTATAGTCGGTAAACACCCCTATGATTTCGTTCGATTTCTTTATTAAAACCGCCATAACAACAAATATTCTTATAATATATGTAAAATAAACATATAATAACACGTTTATAGAAAATATAAGATCACAGTATTCGTTACTTCAGGCGAAATTGATGTTTAAAAATGGTACACAAATGCTACCAAAATGCTACACAAATTCGTGACTACCTCTACTTTCGCTTTACATAGTAAACAGCATGGAAGTTTGATGTTCACTGGTTTAAACATAAATGTGTCGCCGATTTGGCTATCCATCGACGTAAAGCCAAAGCGAGAAGAACGATTATGTTCACCTGTAAAAGCGGTAGCCATTAAAACTTATATTACTCATTTATTTCCATTCCAGATAGTGTCGTCTGACAAGTTAGGATACCCCTCCCCCGATATTGGTTTAGTTGTGACGGGACAGTAACAGACTAACCACGACAGGGTGAGACTGTCTTTTCCTATCCCTCGGTATCGACAAGTGGTCATTTGGTAGAACAGAAAGAAATTATTTGATCCATTGTTAAATAATGAATCACAGAACATAAGAAGGGCGGTGTTCATTCTAGAAGGCACATTGACCCCCTTATTTTGCAAAATGGCACTATTGTTAAGACCGTAGTAGCCATATTTGATAATACATTAATGCAAAAATTAATATCATGATGTTTTAGACAAAAGTTTTGAAATGACCCATTCTGAAAAATCTAAGATTCAACACTGAATCTTTCAGTGAAGGAGTCCACTGTCTGAACAGTACTTGTTACAAGTGCCTTCAAAACTAAAACATCACTTAATAATTTTTATTTCATTATATCCATTGTTTTGATTTTTATAATTTTTATAACTGGTGGTTAGCCTGTCAAAAGCTATACCATACATAGCTGCTCCCACTACACCAGTCTATTTTGGCCTAGCAGTATCCATGTAGCCTTATTCTAGCTGCTAAGATATATGTTTATCATACACCACTGCCCAACCAAGATTTACTAAATCTTGCGCTAGCTATAGCCTGACAGTATCTATATAATATAATATTATACTGACATACCAAGAGCTAAACCATGCTTACACTTCTTTTTCAAAATCTACCGAGTTTTACACTGGCCAGTCAAGATTAATGCACAATTGCACTGGCCAGCCATAGCTGTACTGTGTACATACTGACCCGTCAAAGCTATACTGTGTAGTTACTGACCCTTCAAAGCTGTACTGAATACATACTGGCCGGTCAAAGCTAAACTGTAAACATACTGACCCGTCAAAGCTGTACTGTATACATACTGGCTGGTCAAAGCTAAACTATAAACATACTGACCTGTCAAGGCTATACTGTCTAAATACTGGCCTGTCAAAGCTATACTGTATACATACTAGCCGGTCAAAGCTAAACTGTATACATACTGGCCCGTCAAAGCTGTACTGTATACATACTGGCTGGTCAAAGCTAAACTGTAAACATACTGGTCTGTCAAAGCTGTACTGTTTACTTACTGGCCAATCAAAGCTATACTGCATCCAAGATGTATGCATGCTTGCACTGCCCTTACAAAGATTATTCCATACATGTACTGGCAGTCAGGCTCCATATATGCTTCTTAGTATTTATGTAAGCTTATATTGGCAAGTCAGTAATGTATCTATTTACAAGTGGATTGTTAATACATACTCTTCATGGTATTTATATACAATATTTGTGTGAAATACATATAGTGGTATTTTTTATCAAATTACAAATAGAGAAGCTTCTTTGGTAGAGTATTTGTTCTGTAAATGGCTTTTGTGTTTGAATACAAGACCTGAGTAATGGAAGTGGTTATATTGCATCTAGATTGAAAATTCTGCTGGTTCCAGTCATTCCTTATTTGAGATTTTCCTCAACTTGAATTTAGCAAATTTGAAAGCTGAATATTTTATTTAGTATTCAAGAAATACATAAATTTAAGTTGTCATTTAGAAGATCATTCTTAAGTTTTTTACATTTATATTCCAATTTTGTTGAAACTTTATTTGTATAAAATTATTGTCAAAAGTTGTCAGATTTCAATAAAGGAAAATCTTTTAAGTTGAGAAATGATTGTAAAACTGGAATCAAATATGTAAATCCAACACTATATTTTTAAAGAATCCCCACTTAAATTAAAATTAAATGACAATCATGTCCATTTAAATTCAGTTGGGATTTACTAGTTCCAGTGATTTGACTGATTATAAATTTGTTGATTTTGGAAGCAGAAAATGTCAATTTAGAATTATTTATGAAAGCTCTTTTCTGTGTACCTTTGTGTTTGGCATAACTGAGATGTTGAATTTGTTAATAAAACAAACTTTTAGTGAATATGGATGGGAATTTTAGATTTAGATACAACCCTTCTATTTGCACTCCTTTGTAATGTAACACTACTGATTTTGAAACCCATCTTCTTGATTTTCAGCTTGGTTCTTGCTATTTTGCACATTTTGTTGTACATACACTTGAACAGTTGAGCTGCATTGAAAAACATAAAACCAAATTTGCATTTGATTTTCTGCCAATGATAATGCCTCATTCAGAAATGGGTGACCAAGGAAGACTGATTAGTGTGGTGTATACTGTTATTTTATATTCAAACTGATTACCACTTTGTCTGTGTTCCATATAGGCTTATTCTTTATAATAGATTGATTATCTCCATACAACTGGTAAGATGGTTTGGTTATCTCCATACAACTGGCAAGATGGTTTGGTTATCTCCATACAACTGGGAAGATGGCTTTATTCAGTCATAAATAATTAAAATACAATACTTGACAGAGAATGCAAATCTAGACTCCTCTTTGCACCAATATATTGTATATATGCAGGTGGATAAATAAAAAATAAAAAAGGTTGTTGCAGTTTTGGAAATTTCAGCTGATAGCCCAGCACTGTCCCAGTGTCTGTATAGGTTCATGTTCTAACCACTGTTGGCAGTTTGAAGGTGATCCTTTGATACATGCCCAGGAAGTCATTTGGATTTTTAGCCCACTATTTTAATTTTATTAATTTTCATTATTATTTATTTATTTTTTTTGTGGAAAATGTGCTTATTTTAAATATTAATATGTATGGTCCAACAGTTTTTGTTTTTGCAATAGAATGAAACAAAGTATCATTACATGTACCCAGCCCTAACTCTGTGTACACATGGAGTTCTGATGAACTGATTTAATACTCTGAAGAAATAAAAAATTTAACCTAAATGTTGCTGATTTGGAGTGGAAAAATAAGTTTTGTATAAAAGGAAGGAAGATTCCAAATATCAATTCAACTTTAAAATAAAAAAAATCTTATTTGTACTAGATCTACCTAAATCAGAAAAATATAACTTGTCTCTGGCTAAATCATCATGATGCAGTATGACCTAACCAAAATTATTCCACTAACAAGATTTAGCGGTAGTGTTGTTTTGTGACAATTATCATAAAGATACGCCATAAGAACTTTAGTTCGGTTAACGTTCACGTGTGTATAAAGTACAGTCCTGTCGAAAATTTAACACTAAGTTACCGAATATTGGTCCTAAATCTGACTAATTCCTGTAGTTTCTTACATATATCTGTATATCAGCTGTATATATCTCGACAATTTTGGGCAGCTGCTATGCTTATCTCAACAGCTTTTTCTTTCTAGCGTCGAATCAACTTCGTTAGCTGAGTGTTAAACTTTCGAAAGGTCTGTAACGTAGTTCTAATCACTACTATTACTACTAGCTACTAGTAGGCCTAGTCCCCACCCATCTTGTTTTCGCCAAAACACATGGGCGCCGCCATTATTGTTATTGTTTTTGTGTGAATCACGTGGTCGAAAATAGTACTTGAAAATACAGACCGATCTAATCCGAGTCGTTTTGCGAGGAAGGACATTTTTTTTTATTTTTGCCTGGCACCCCATTTTATGCCATTGTCTCACTCGCGCACTTGCCCCCTGGAACAAAATCCCGCGAGGTTTTGTAAATTCGCGCGAGACTTAGTCTAGAAATTTCGCTGTCGTCAGTAGATACAGGGCATGCGCATTTGAATGTGAAAGGAGTCTATTATATTATTATCCAAGGACGTAACATCATCCATTAGACAGACAAGGGGGCACAACAGCATCAGCTTTATCCCAATCAGCTACAACACCGACACCTACGAGTATAGCTTTTTTCCCTCGCACCATCCCAGAGTAGATCTTGCTACCAGAGAAGGTTGTCACACAGGCAACTGTGGAGCCATTTAAGATCATGCTCCACAGTTCCAGTGCAGAGTAGAGGGAAGTGGCAACTAGTATAAATAGTTTTAACTGTTTTTAACACGTTGAAAAGACCTTGTGAGAAGCCACGTCACACAAGTACTCCTGTGAGTTGATGCTGATAAGCCCTTCACAGTATTCCAGTAAATATAAAATGTAAATGTAAACCTATGTATCGGGTGGTTCTACAACATATATCCCTGATGAAAGATGACACAGGCAGGTCAATGTTACTGGTCTATATCTTTAATTTCAGATAATAATACAAAGGGAAAATAAAAACATTTTTCAAATAAGAAAAATCATCATTTTAGTTCTTATTTGTATTTTATTGACTTGACATACTCTTCTCGAACAGGAACATGCTTATCCACAATTTGGCCCTGTAATGTAGACGGACTGGAGATCTTTCTTTCAGAAGCAGGTGTACAACACTTGTGCATAGAAAATAACACTGACGACCAGGGATAATATTCCCTAGTGGAAGTTAATATTAACTAAATTTGCCGGTTTCAAACGTTTTATTTTGTTTTAGGATTGTTATTTGGACATGGATTTGTATACCGATATTTGTTTTTATTCAACCTGAATCTGTTAAATGATTGACAGAGCATTGGAAGTAGACCAGTTTAATTTTCCCATTTACCTGACCTAATGCCATCAGCCAACAACAAAAATAAAATGTCACATTAACGTAACTTATTTTACATAATTAAGAGATATTATATAATACATTTAAATGCCATTTTACATTTATCTCTCTAAATGCAGATAATTTAATATAAAATTTATTTTTTACTTTATTTTCAGTTTTGAACATGGCATCAAAGAGTAAGACACAATTGAATTTCCAAATTGATGTTTTGAAATGCTGTTTCTGTACTACTTTATTTGATGAAGATATACGACACTCACGGCTGCTCCCTTGTCTTCACTCAGTTTGTTTCCAATGCCTACAGGCCAAAATAGAGTCCAAATCCAATATCAAATGTAGGTTTTGTGAAGAGGAAACAGATTTTTCTAATAAAATCGTCGAACAATTTCCTAGAGATGGAACTAAAAGTGGATGTTTGAAACTATACAAACTGAAAAGTTCTGAAAATTTCCTCCAGTGCCAGGAATGTGAGGATGAGCAGACTGCAGAGTTTCTTTGTGAAACATGTTCAAAGCAACTCTGTAAAGACTGTTATGAACATCATAAACGTGCAAAACGTTCTCATATCTTGTACTCGTTACAAGATATGCCATTGACATTCGACAGTGTTAAAAAGTTTTCCACAGCGCGAATGTGTCAGATGAAAGGTCATGATGGCGAGAAGTTAACATTTTATTGTAATAGCTGTAAGCAGACAGCTTGCTCTAGGTGTATTTTGATAGCACACAAAGAAGGACATCATGTTGAAGAACTTCACAAAGTTTATGAAACAGAGGTTGAAAAAATAGAAATGAAAAACTTAGCCCTGGGTGAACTTGAAAACAGAATAGACAATATAATTGAGTCAGCAGAATTTGAAATTGTCAATGTGGAAAAAACCTCAAATAAACTTATTTCCGAAATTGAGACAACCTATGAGAAGCAGTTGGCGAATCTGCTTAGTCGTAAAAATGAACTAATGAAGGAATTGAAGCAGAAATGTACATTGAAAACCACCAAGTTAAATGGCCAAATTTTGCAGTTAAAAAGGAGAAAAAGTATTATCACTGGTACACAAAGTTCTATACAGTTGGCACTGTCAACAGCTGATTCAGTATCGCTCATTGATACCTCTTCATTTATAATTCAAAAGGCCTCAAGAATAAATGATACTCAAATTGATATGGCACCATGTGAAAAACCAGCATTGGAGTTTTTCGAAGTACCTTTAGGATCTACCCCATTGCTCGGAAAACTGATATCAACTTCTATTTATGGTCCTCGAACTAAAGTTACTCTTCCTAAAGTGGGCTACGTCGGAGAAGAAATGGAGATAAAAGTCCAATTATTTGATTATGATGGGAATGTTGTCAACGATGAAAAATTGCATGTCTTGCTAAAAATACATGCTAGCAACAACATCGTTGTAGATAAAATTAGTTGCCAACTTACAGATAAAAGAACCTGGTCCTGTAAAAATATTTTCCATGCTGAAGGGCGATATGAAATTAAAGTAACAGTGCTTGAAATGGAAACTGTGAGAATTCAAATTGAAAATCTGCCAGTTGTAGAAAGTAAGTTTGTGTATAATAGCTATTTAGTATTATTAAACTACCAAACAAGTAATTTATCTAATGTGTTACTTTTTGTTAGATCCATTGATGTCATCAAAAATCTTGTCAATCATTTCACAAACCTTCTTTATAACATGTGTATTCACGCAGAAATACATACTGTGTACAGGCAAATACAGCATTTCTGTCTTGCTCGCAGTTTATTCACGAACCTAAAATTAGACGAAAGAAATTTATAACTAAAAATGTTGTATTTGGCAATGACCAACTCAAATCAAGGACACGACAAAAGGTTGTCTTAGAAATACCCTAATAGACAAAAAGTAATAACGCACTGGGACCATTAATTACGAAAATGTCGAATTAGAGGTTGCTGGAGTTAATGTCTAGTCGTGTGGCTGTCAACCTGAACTTGTCAGATAAAAATCGTAATAAAATCTAAATCTAAATAAAAACTACATGGAACATATTACGTTTTCAAAATGTTTTAAACCTATTCATTTCCTTATTTTGCAGGCGCCCAGGTACCTGTTTGCGAATTCCAAAGAATGGTATGCTATAAGTAAATTAATTTATAATTTTATTTAGGATCTTATTGACCATATGTCGTAAATTATCTTAAAATACTCCCTTTCGTGTACCAAAAAGAACATACTATACTGTATAGTATGATTGTAATTCAATCATATTGGATGTAACCTCTGGAGACAAATGTGTGATCTTTTAGAAATAATCATTGAGGTCTATATTAAAATCATCATTTCAAAAGCAAAGTAAAAACTTTGTAAGATAAGAACATCGTGTCTAGCTACCTTCACCCGCCACATTTGAAATCAAAATTGAGAATAAAAGGAACATGGCACTATTCAGAAGACAAATATTTCCAGGATAATTATGAATACAGACCCTAAGACAATTTTGAATTTTTTGCTACAGGAACAGGACATACATGCATAAATAATTAATTTTGCACTTGAAGTGACGAAGACAAAAAGAATAAATTGTAGTACATTTGTTGAATTTTGTTTTTATAGTAGACTTAGAGTAATCCAGTCGGCATAGTTTAAATGACACAAGTCTTATAGATTCCTGCATACGCCAGATAAACGTTTTACACTTCAGACTAAAAATGAAAATTTCATTATCATTTTCTTTTTTGTGTTAATTTTCAGAACAATAATAGTACAATTCAGATAACCAATTTAGTAACAGGGCTGTCAGATGAGGATATAATCCACTACTTTCAAAATAACAAAAAGTCTGGTGGAGGAAAAATACATAAATTTTCAAGAGTTGAAAATGTCGTTTTCATAACGTTTCAAGACGAGAGCGGTAAGAGGCCTTTAGTAGACATATATTTGCTTTATTGTCTTTTGAATTATAATAATTCTTAAACATGCACATAACCTTATACCGAAAAGTTTAATCTGGGTTATGAAATTTCATAACTGAAAATGTTCCTTAATTTAAATCTAGAAAGTTTGAAACCTTGGAAATGTTTAAGTTATCAGTATATTCATGAATTATAGAATGCCATTTAAAACCTCATTTAAACTAACTATATACTTACTTTTCCTTTGAGCACATGTTTATCTTTGAAATGTAGTGTTTGTGACAGTGACTAGTACCCCGGTAATACCGTAGCCGGTGGTTAGTGCTATGCTTATGTCTGCATTGTACTTACGCATACCAAGGCGACATCCAGCCCAGACAGAAGCTGCAGAGTTTAAAAATTATTCGTGTTAGGTTTTATCAAATCGTTGCGAAGAAACAACAAGTTGTGACACGAATTTTTGTAATCAGTGGTCCAATAACTGTATTTTTTTCTGTATTGTTCGTTCTTCATCAACTGTTCCTGTTGTTGATTATGTTCACTGTTGACAAGAATATGCGATTTAAGTACAAATTTTCTTTTTCTGGCTTCATAATTTTGAACGATACTTCCCCATTATATGGTAGAAAAATGGTTCAAATTATTTCTCCACTATTTTTTTCTTGTATGATTTTGCCTTTATTCGACATATATTATTGTACATTTGCAATTGAGTTTCTTGGTATGAACACATTTTTTATTGCAATTCAATCTCTTATGAATACAAGGTGGTTCATGACCTCTGATTACGTAACGTCATAAAATATTACTATTTAATTGGCCAGCATTTAAACCTAAACAAATGTTGTTTTTCCCTTACTTTGATTTTAATTGCCGGATTTTTGGATGAAATTAATTATTGTAATGATAATTTTACATTTCTGTCACGTTTAAAGATTGTAAATATAACAGGGCTGTCTATACCCAAAACTGAAATGTGAATAGACAATGTGAAATAACATTTATTTATTTTTCAGTTTTAAGAGAAGTTCTGACAAAACGACACCACATTCAAATGAAATTACTTATTGTTTCGCAATACAATGGCCTTGTGCTGAAAGTTCCAGATCCGATTGTGTTGAAAAATTTAGACAAAACGAAAATGGACTTTGTACAACATTCAAAATGCACCAGAAAGTATTGGAAACAGAATTTGGAAAACATGTTTGCTAAAATCGTGTGGCCGTATGAAACTCAAACCGAAACTATAATCTATTGTATGCTTACGGTTGATATTCCAAATTGTGCAACATTGGTGGAAAAATGGCAACAAGACATTATTGTTATGGTTTCACGTTTAACGGGCCAATTACTCGTGAAACAAATGAGTGTTCTCCCATACCTTTGGAGGCCTTTTATTACAGTCTTACAAAGCATCTCTATCGCAAATCCCGAGACCGTGTCTGTTGTGGTGAGAAGAGAAAGTCATAGCATTCACATAGTTGGTTATAAAAATAATGTACCTGAATTCGAAACAGTTGTGAAAAATGCATATGAAAAGGTAGAAGAATCTTATAAAAGAACGCTTAAGACTAGAAAATTATCTGAGGAAAGATAATTAAGATAGTAAACATACTTTAAACCACCACTATAAATATGAAAAACAAAAACTTAAGCATGCATGTTTTTGGATATCTGAATTTTTTTAATTGATTTCGTCAATAAAATGAAAGCTATTTTTTTTTTATTGTTTTAAGTGTTATAATGTTTTACTTACTGGTGGTAAAAAGATTCATAGAAAAGACAAACACATAGTTATTACAAATAACAAAACTTTCAACGAGTAATGGTCGAGCTGTGTGGTTATAGTACGAACCTTTTTTGGCAAGCATGTTTATGAAATAAGAAATACGTAATACATCAGAACATACTGAACCTAAAACCGCTACATAACACGTATATGTGTTATAAAATCTTACAGAATAAGAAAACAATTGAGAATAAAAGAAACATAGAACTATGGGATGTCAAATATACCTAGAGTAATTTTAGATACAGCGACTCCATACTTAACAACTAAATTTGATGACATAATCTGTCATTAGGCCATGCATGCCTTGCAGTATATGGAACTGTTTACCAGATGAAGGACCTAAGTTAGTCTTCAGTCTATGTCTTTCAATCACTTATTCTCAAAACAATGACCAAATTGGCCTTTGATGACAATATATTAATATAAATAAAGTTAAGGCCTTGAAGTTTGTTACAAAACTTCTATAAAAATCTGATATATATATACACTAAATACATTCATTTTAACATCCTTTCCGACCTTTTGACACCAAATAAAGTATATAAATATTACCCACACATGTGACATGGGAATCTCTTGTTTTATTTCTCTAAGGTTGAGACGTGATACACGCTGAATTTCCCGCGCAATTATACCTTGTCTCAACCACCCAACTATTTCTCAACGTCACTTACACATGCTTATATGATGTCGTCATAATCATTTAACGTAAAAACGTCATTTTCAGTGTACACAGATGGTGACATGAAAACTGAACATGTGATGCATTGTTTTGTTTACAAATCATGCATTATGTTGCGAATATGTGGAAAACATACGCCTAAACCAGTAACAGGATATGATAGAGATATCTCAAATGGTGTCAGATACCCCTTTGTTCATAGTGTAATCTATTCTTATGAGCTTGAAATAAATTATACGAATGCTTCTTCAATTACTACTTTAAACATAACAAAATACAATCTAAAAAACAAGGTAAAAGTTTTAATAACTGAAAAGTTTAGTTAAACCCGTTGATTTCAACCAGTGAAGTAGGTATGGGCGCTCCGGAAAAGCAAGTACCCCTCCTGAGCTATGGATGCTTTATCCGACACATATGTTATTTTGAATGGTAGATGGAAGTCCAAAATATAGTTTTTATACAGAAGCATCCTAATAAGATTCAACATTTTATTTGTAAATAACTTCTTTCTTCGTTTTAAAGTAGAATAAGTGCAGGACTTTGTTAAATTTTGAGAGAATTCCACATAAAGATATATAGATGACGCTCAACCTTACACAATCTTAAATTTGGAGACTATTTGAATGTCAACTGTCCTTTTGAGCTTTAAATAAAAGATACGACTGATCCTTTAAGCTCAGCTTCATATTCGGACTATAACTCAAACATGACACCATGAAACATGTGCAAAGCTATATTTGAGCTGTATGACAAATTTGATGACTTTTTCAATGAATCAATATAGCAGTTTTTCCTGCTTATTTTATTTTTGTTTCACAGTTAAAACGATATGGTAAAGGGTGCTGTAAGATAAATTGTTGACTTGGGAGATATTGTATGCCTAGGCGTATCAAGGCCGTCAATAGGGTTTGTAGTTGACATTATTTATCCTGGTTATATTTTCCGTCGCATAATCCCATGTTTCTTTCATTCTCAATTTTGAGTTTACATGTGGCTAGCTAGACATTGGGTTTTTCCTTCTGAAGCACTCAGTCTTACTTCCTGGGTTAAAATTCATGTGCATGTATCTAACTTAAGTTGCCAGTTTTCAAAGCGTTAAATTGGTTTTAAGGATTTATTTATTAAATCAAATACAAACATACCAATCCATGTCCTATATACAATCCCAAAACAACATTAAAATTTTAAAGCTTTGCAAACAAAGTTAAATATGTAAACTTCCACCATAGAAGTGAGGCCAGGTGCCTCGTAAGGATAAGCACTTCCTGTTTAGGAATCTACATACACCCATGTTGTGTGGAATCGAAATTTAAAATAAAAGAAACATGAAACTATGGGACTTCAATATATCCAGAGTAATTTTTGGATACAGAAACGCCACACTTATCAGCAATATTGTAATGACTAGGCATAACTTTGTATATAGACTAACAAATAGCCAAAAGTTTGGTAACATGCAATGAATTTTATTAAAAACACAACAGCAATAAAATATAAATAAAAATGTGAATCTTTAATGTCCATTAATCAAGCAGTGTATTCAAAAAACCAATTACAGTTTACAATAAGATTTTACCATTCACATATTATAGCATTACAACACAACAATATGACATCAGTACTTATGGTATAGGTAAACCATTGACCTGTCCGTTTGACCTTTAATTTAAATATTCATTATGGACAGGTAAATGTAAGTAATAGGGATCATGCGTGTATATTTCGTCTACCTGATGTGAACACTAATCATGGGCAATGTGTATATGTATTAACTGCGAAACCTAACGCTACCCATGTATTGGATGGACTCTCCTCTATGAAAATTCCTAATGAGAGGTCAAACGGAAAGGTCAATGTTGTTTACCTATATAATACCTTCATGATGTATTTATATATTTTCATATTGATGTGTTTGTTGTAAGCTTTCCGTTTGCATGCTCACTATGTGATTTTGATCACATTTTCAGACAGCATCTTGAAAGGTCCACGTAGATGATCAATATACATGTCACTTTTATATAAACATTTTAAAGCATCATATGGCACACTGGTGAAACTGATTCCATAATGCTATGCTATGGACACAGTTTGATTATTTTGTTTAAATTGGAGTTTATACAAAATGTGAAACTTTTTTTGTGAACACTTTTTAATTTTTATCCTTTATCAAGTTTAATTATGCTAATTTTCTATTATAGAGTATTTTCAAAAATTGTAATATTTAAATTGATTTTACATAAATATTATTTAGTTTGGTTCTTAAATAGAAAGAATGGAAACTGTTAAATCAAATACACACATTTTTACATATTTTTAAAAACTATTTATCTTAAAGAGAAAACAGAAAGAAAAGTAAGTTTAGCAAAGTAATTCACAAAAATAGTTTAAACCTTTTTTGATATCCCATTTTAATTCAGCACGTTAATGAAGGCAACCATGATAATGTTCTCAGTATGACACTTAATGACATTTATCACAATTAAGTACAATCTTCATACCATTGCAAAGTGAGCTGGGGTCTTAAAATTAGAAAAAAAAATGAATGTTACAGGCTTTTAACCTTTCATTTTCTCTCATGATAGATTTAATGGCATCGATTTTCACACGGTTTTCAGAAGAATTATTTCTGTAATGGAAATAGTTCCTTTAAATTATCTAACATGGTACTGTTATTATATATTAATTGAAGGATGATCTATTGCTAAATAAGCGTATTTTGAGGATAGTATTATGCAAACTAGTGCTATTGTTAACCAGAGGCTCAGAGGCTCAGTTTGGCTGAGCCTGTATCGCTCACCTGACTAAAATGCTTTTAAAGCAAATTTGTATTCCAGTGATGAAAAAATGCACTGTTTATATCAGACAGAATGGCTAAGGAAATCACTGTAGAACTATATGTACCATTCACAGTTTTTCAATCTGATTAAAATCACATCTCTCACTTGCTCCCCCATTTTTTATATAGGCGCGGAGTGGGAGATCTAACAAAACACCGTCTAGGGGCATATGTGAATGAGCCATTGTTGTAACATTTATTGTCCAATGAAATTTCAGCTTCCGAGATTTTAAAAGTGTTTTGCCTTTATTGTAAATGAAACGGGCAATTTGAATTTGTCAATCTAAGTAAAGGACCTTCCATACATCATTCCCATAAAGTTTGGTTCAATTTGCTTCAGTAGCTTTAGAGGAGATAGCAAATATATGCTATTCCCATAGGGTTAAACTATGTTCTGTGCTGGCAGCCATCTTTTTTGGCGGATCAAAAAAATGTCCACAATCTAAGTAAAGAACCACTCATACATCATTCCTGTAAAGTTTGATTCAATTTGCTTTAGTAGCTTCAAAGGAAATAGCAAATATATGCTTTTCCCATAGGGTCCAATGTGAAACGATGTTCTCCACTGGCAGCCATGTTTTATGGCAGATCAGGAAAATTTTGGCAATCTATGTAAAGGACCTTCTATACATCATTCCTGTTAAGTTTGGTTCAATTTGCTTCAGTCATTTCTGAGGACATAGTCAAAAATGCGTTTTTCCCATAAAGTCCAATGTTAAACTATCTTTTGCGCTGACAGCCATTTTTTGGCAGATCAGAAAAATTTTGACAATCTATGTAAAGGACCTTTTATACATCATTCCTGTAAAGTTTGGTTCAATTTGCTTCACTAGCTTCAGAGGAGATAGCATATATATGCTTTTCCCATAGGGTCCAATATGAAACTATGTTCTCCGCTGGCAGTCATGTTTTTCGGCGGATCAGAAAAAATTTGGCAATCTATGTAAAGGACCTTCTATACATCATTCCTGTAAAGTTTGGTTCAATTTGCTTCAGTCATTTCTGAGGACATAGTCAAAAATGCGTTTTACCCATAGGGTCCAATGTTAAACTACCTTTTGCGCTGGCAGCCATGTTTTTTGGCCAATCAGGAAAATTTTGGCAATCTATGTAAAGGACCTTCTATACATCATTCCTGTAAAGTTTGGTTCAATTTGCTTCCCAAGCTTCAGAGGAAATAGCATATATATGCTTTTCCCATAGGGTCCAAAGTTAAACTATCTTCTGCGCTGGCGGCCATGTTTTTTGACAGATCAGAAAAATTTTGGCAATCTAAGTAAAAGGCCTTCTATACATCATTTCTGTAAAGTTTGGTTAAATTCACTTCAGTCATTTCTGAGGAGATAGCCAAAATGTGTTTTTCCCATAGGGTCCCATGTTAAACTACCTTTTGCTCTGGCAGCCATGTTTTTTGGCCAATCAGAAAAATTTTGGCAATCTATGTAAAGGACCTCCAATACATCATTCCTCTAAAGTTTGGTTAAGTTTGCTTCAATAGTTTCAGAGGAGATAGCCAAAATGTGTTTTTCCCATAGGGTCCAATGTTAAACTATGTTCCCCGCTGGCAGCCATATTTTTAGGCGGATAAGAAAAATTTCGGCAATCTTTGCAAAAGACCTTCCATACATTATTCCTGTAAAGTTTAATTGAATTCGCTTCAGTCGTTTCAGAGGAGATAGCCAAAATGTGCGTTTTCCCATAGGGCCCAATGTTAAACTTTGTTTGGCCCTGGCGGCCATTTTTATTTGGCGGATCAGGAAAATTTGGGCAATCTTAGTAAATGACCTTGCATACATTATTCCTGTAAAGTTCAAATTGGCTCAGCGGTTTCAAAGAAGATAGCAAATATATGCTTTTCCCATAGGGTCCAATGTTAAACTATCTTCTGCGCTGGCGGCCATGTTTTTTGACGAATCAGAAAAATTTTGGCAAACTAAGTAAAGGACCTTCCTTACACCATTCCTGTAAAGTTTGGTTAATTTTGCTTCAGTCATTTCTGAAGAAATAGTCAAAAATGCATTTTGTTTGGTTAAAATTGGTTCAGGGGTTTCAGAGGAGATAGCCAAAATGTGAAAAGTTTACAGACGGACTGACTGACTGACTGACAGACTGACGGACTGACAGACTGACGGACGACGGACGCCGAGTGATGGCAAAAGCTCACATGGCCTTTAGGCCAGGTGAGCTCATAAAAAGTTTTAATACTTAACCAGAAGTGTTATTGCCGTTGCATAGGTAAAGTCAAACAGTATTTTAAAAAACCAGCAAACTATAATAAAAAAAATTGAAACAAAGCACAAAAGTCAATAAAAAATAAAACAGATTTGAATAAATTTTCTCTCATATCAGAGAAGGAAATCCCTTATTTTACATATTTTGCCTCATCCTGGCGTTGAAACAACCCTACATGTGTAATGATATCACTTATTCTGACGTCAACAATTAAGATTGAGACGTCGTCATTGTTGTTAATGTAAACAATAAACTTCTTTACAAAGCATCAGGATAACTAATACCATAAAAGGTTTACAAAATAGGAGTATAATTGATATGAGAGAAACAAATCAACCCCTGTTTTGAGTGAAGATATCTCAACCTTCATAAAGTCTCTTGAAAAACAAGAATCTCATCCCTCAGGTTGACATTTCATTTCTCTCTAACAAAGCAAGGATAGATTCTATAAATCTTGCACTATGATAACGAAAAGTGACAAATTAACAAACAATAAAAAATTAAACGTAAAATTATTATATCCCACAATCTAAATGAAAAATAAGAAAAGTTTAAATTAAATAAAAATATAATTTCGGTACTTAAATTTTAAAAAAGGTAAATATTTAAGAAATATACAAATTATATTTGCATGAACTTTAAATTGTTTCATTCTTTATACAGAATTGGGAATAAATAAATGTGTAAGCTTATAATCCTGTGAGGCACATAATCATGTACATTAAATTACTATTTTAATATTAACATTTATGATATTTTTTTATTTCACATTATTTAAAAACAGACCAAATTAAATTTTACCATTGACAAATATCAGTTGAATGATTCAATATTTGATAATTACTATAATAACATGTATGGACATTTATTCGTTCTCATCAAAAGTCATTGATTTTACAACCATTGGTCCCAACATTGCTTGTATTTTGTATTCTTTAGTGGTTTTGACATTAACGTGTATTGCATAGCGTTCTTGGTTACATCAGCTGTTGTCAAGTACATTTTTTTTATTTGCAAATGATTTCTTCTGTTGTTTTAATTTTTGACAAATAGTTTTTTATTTTAAGTTAATATAACAAACCACTTAGTTATACTATCTACAAAATTATATCGTTGTCATATATATTGTTTTATATTTTTGACATAAAGGAATGTTCATCTGAACCAACATTATAATAAAGAAACATTGTCGAAGATGTTGACATAGACTGTCATTCTTTTAAGACCATTGATTTCAATAATTGTTTACAACATATCATGAATGTTACAATATATCAAAGTCAGGAGAAAAATAATTTATGGTTAATCAACTATCAAAAACAATTTTATTTAACAGGTAAAACATATTTCTATTTCATACATGGCAGGCAAGAGTTGCCTACCCTTCCCCGCTTTCCTGGTACAAGTTCACATATTTAAGTTAAATTCTCTATTTCAAAGTTTTTACTTTGATTTGTGATTGTCATTTGGACATGGACTTGTATTTTTGTTCTTTATCAATATTAATTATCTACACAGACTACCAAAACCGTTCAATTATGTTATCTCGGCTTGTAACATTCTTCATAGACAACATGAATCTTAAAAATCTTGATAACAATGTTGTTGTAATGTTACCCTTGAAGAAGTACAAACACAGCCAAGGATTACAAATCCACCTGTTATTGTTTTTACTTCAACTCTTGGAGGACTTGCTGTTGACCTGTATACAAACTAAGTCAACATTTTTGTTTTAAAAATGCTTGCACTATCAGTCAACCATATTTGTGTTTTTTGTTGTTTTGTAATTTTTTTTTGTCTTGTTTAGTCTTTCTTTGACTTCAGTCTTTTATTTTAACACACGGTTTTCGTTAGATCCTTTAGACTGTTTTTCTTTGTAATTGAAGTATGTTCCTGGTATGTCAATAGAAATCTATCGTGTTCATACAGTTTGGCTATTCATATTTTGAAAAAGGCCAACTTAACCCTTGGGTGCCAAGGGTGATATGAATTACCAGTTAATTGTTTAATATAAATGTTAAAAATCAAGCTTTTGAGTAGCATAAAACCGAGTATTTGATAGAAAAACCATCTGCTAATTTGAATGTACTTTTAAACTTAAAATAACAATGCAGTATATTAAAACACAGGCCCATCAGTTCAGAACTCCAGGCCAGCTTATTCTTTATCATATATTCCCTTGGCTTCTAATTCTTCTGTTACACGTTTTAAATAGTCTTCATCTGGATATCCAAATCTGAAAGCAAACAAAATATAGAAAAGTCTGAAAATTGATGTTACAAAAAAGAAAATGTAGTTGGACCAAAGAGCCAATCATCGACCCCAAGATTGTAGCAAGTACCCTTCCAACTGCCCTACCAAAAACTCTGCATTTATTGCTTCAAATGTTTTTAATTAATCACTAAATCAAAACAACACCAACCTCTGAACACATACATGGATCAACAACTTTCATGAGTATGCAATCTTTTCAATAGGAAAAAAGTAAAAATCTAGGATGGCATCAAAGACCTTCTGCGCTTTAGAAACATTCTATAACAGGTCAGCTATCAAGACAGCTACACACTTTCCCTCTAATATTTCAACTGCTAAATTAGTACCTGGCATTATCTAGAGCCACCAATAAAACAAAACAATAACACTGGAACAAGCAAACAAGACTGACGATCAGCACAAAATAAGTACAAAACTTTGGATAGATAGATTGAATGACAAAATGGTGGGAAGTTATGGGATTGTAGTACAATTGGTGGACCCTTATGTGGTTAGTGTGAAATTATTATTTTTGTGGTTTTAGCAGACAATTTGATCCACAGATTTACGACCACCAAGAAATATTAACCACAAGTGAAAATGATACTAGTATGGAAACTGAAGGACATGAACAGCATAATATTATTGGATGGTCAATTTTAACCGTCAATTTTTTCGCTATGAAAAAACAAGACAAGAAAAACGCCATTTTTAGAACAGCAATTATTATTTCTATGCTTTTTATGGGTGCTGGACATCAGCTAAAATGGCATCAAGATGTTGGGTTAAAGTAAAATTAAGTTATCTTACTTTTCCAGGCCACCTAAATGACATTAAGCTGAGTGATTAAAGTAAAATGAAGGTATCTTACTAATACAGGCTACCTAAATGACATTAAGCTGAGTGATTAAAGTAAAATGAAGGTATCTTACTAATACAGGCCACCTAAATGACATTAAGCTGAGTGATAAAAGTAAAATTTTACCTTTCTGGTCCACCTTCACGTCTTGTTTTGTGATGGATGTCATTCCATGTTAGTACATTTTCTTCAACAGTTGTTCTTGATCTGCCAATGGTAAAAGTTAATCCTTGTTCAAAAGCTTTCCTTAATAAACCCATAACTTTATTCCCCTCCATATTATCTGGTAAATATGCCTGTCTTCTCAGTCCTTTGTACTTGGTTCCAGGATTTGGATGACATTCCTATGGTAAAAAATTAAATATCATACAATATTAATTTTACAGCATTAGATGATTGTTTTAGAATGCAATTCCTCATCAGCAGTGCTTTGACCAAATAAGTGAAACCAAACTTTTTCAAGAGGTTGAAATAATACCCCAAAAGACCAAATTTGCTAAAGAAATACTTTGAATGAATTCCTTAGTTTTTGTGGATTTTCAGATTTTAACAAGCAGCAAATATAGACAGTAACTTATATTGACAATACCAAAGTATTTCCCACTGAGTTTATGATATCCCTGAGAATGCTTAGTCCACAAGCAGAGACACAGGCCCAGTGGTTTAAATTCCATATTACATTGTTAAACCACTAAGTGTAGTGATCTATTGCATAGTGATATCATGTGGTATAGGATCTATTTTTTTACTTAAAAGTCCTATATTTGCTTTATATACACAACTTACAAACTGTTTAAAGGATGACTGATTTTACTTATCATACAAGAATAACAATATTTTACTGATAATACATGAACATACCTCCTGCACTCCATCACTGAAGTTATAATCTATTATGAAAGTGTCGCAGCTCTTGTAACCTGGCAAAGAAGAATTTTTATCCCGATAAACCTTAGCTGTTCCATACTTTGGTTGGTTCCCATAAACAATGCCATATATGGTGTTGCATACTGGACAAGCTGCTTTAGTACTGAAGTAGTAAGCAATACATTCCCTACAGAATTGGTGCTTACACTGTTTAAACTGGACCGGATCATTCATGTCATCCATACAAATAACACAATCATCCATGACATCTGATTCTTCTTCATCCTTAGTAATGGAGGCAGTTGCACCATGACTGTTAGCAAGGCCTTGGCTACATGTTGGACAGACATTGCCATAACCAGGCTTACAAACAGTGCAAATTGTATGGTTACAGGGGAATGAGTAGCCATTATCTCTTTTCTTTTTGCATGCTATACATTCAATTTTTCCATTTACTTCGGGTAGTGAAATTGTGGTGTCTTGTCCCTGCGATGTACAGGACATTGTCATATCAGAATTGATAAGTTTTAGATTTCCTTTTTTACCAGATGATGGGGAATTTTGAGAGCTGCCAAAACTTTTGGTCTTTCTTACAGGTTCAATAAATTCATTAATGTCTCTTCCTCTCAACCTAGGTTCTGGTTTCATCCTCCATTCATCTATTTGCAAATATTTTTTCTGGATCAAACTTGTTGTAACCATACCCTGCATTGGAATATGCATTCCCTCCTGAATTCCCTTTGTCATAACTTCCTTGGTGTACTGGTCTATCAGTGGGCGGTTTCTTGCGGACTGAAGACTGTGACTGTTTTGTAAAAACATCAGTCATGATTTTGGTCATGACCGGATTCATATTGACCAGGTGTATATCACTGAGACACAGGGTATGATACAATGATTGCATATAAGAAAATTCCGATATAGCTTCATAGACTTTTTCACAATGGCGTTCTATATACACTGGAATTGTCAATTTTCCTGGAATAGATTAACATATTAACATGGATTTAAACAAAAATGCCTTGATAGTTATTTTAATCCTAAACAAATATAAATAATGCACAATCCCACAGCAAAGCAAAAAACTTTGAAAATTGGCAAATTATGTGACATGTGAACTTCCACAAGGGAAGTTTGGCCCTGTGCTTTGGAATGTCAAACACTTAGTAGTAATACAATATGATTCTTACGCATCCTCCGGATTATTCTCTTATATTTACAATTGCTGATTTTTTTCCTACATAAAATTATTGACAAGAATAATGTTTACATTTCAGCAGTGGTGTAACTCCCTATACGCCACGACGGACAGGTGTGCACATCAATTTTACTTTATTAACCTCTAATCAAGTTTGATTTTGGACGGGGCTAAATGGTTTGACAGTATAAAATGATGTAAATAAAAAAGCTAAGCTAAACGCCCTGAAAGGATCAATGATGCTGTTTCATTCACTGACAAAACCAGCAGATGATAAATGAAAACCAGTGTCTTGTAATATTAAATGTTTGGCTTTTCGAAAATCTTAGCAGATATGTCAAAAATTATTATTGTAAAATTTATATAAGAAATAATGTTCAATTTGTTGAATGAATAACAAGATTTTGGAAGTGGCGATTCTATCATAAATTGCTTCGCTGACAAACATAGGAATATAAATGTATTATTGCAGAAGAAAAAGCATTAGTGTAGGAAATTTTTGCAGTTTTTATCTTCTTAACTAATTAACAGTAAGAAAATTTCAAGGGCCCATTTGTAGGTAAAGTATACCAAAAGAAAAAAGATATATAGGTATTCCTGGTAAAAGAGTCACCGTGAAAACTGAAAACATTTTTTCCCTGCAATTTTTTCCATATTTAAACAGTATTGGATTGTATTGCAAATATGCTAAGCTAACAAATATTTACCAGAATTAAACAATGCCATGGCAACAGCTGAAACTCCTCCTTTTTTCTGATTCTTTTTCTTATTAGATTTACTCAAAGGCACCATATTGGCTTTTTCCAGCACATTTTTCACAGACAACTTCTGTTTTTCGAGTTCATTATGTGTTGGCAGTATATCACATTGAAACTGCTCGATAACAACATGGTAAATATTTCTGAACTGCAATTTACCTGCGTGTGTTATCAAAACTGACCCAACTCGCAACTGTTTGTTTCCACTTAATAATGCTGTGTGTGCCGTTGCATACTTTTTGCCTGCATTCTCCAACAAAGCCCTTGCCAAATCCCCTGTACCATTCACTGTACAATTTTCTGTTGACGCTATGACATCCACAATATTTTCTAAATTAAGAAGGTTCCCAGTATAAATCCATACTTTCAAATTCCCATTGAAATTGAAACTGGTGCCACCACCCTTTTCAACTGTCATTCTTGGTTGGCTTCTCAGTCCAGCTCCTGTGATGTCTTGATTCCAGCTGTCTGATTGATCTGGCCTTTGATGTGAACTTGAACCTTTGGAGTTGTCTGACCTTTTACCCTGGCTCCTCAACTCTTTTTCTGACGAATCCGACCTTTGATATGACCTTGAACCTTTGGAGGAGTATCCTTGAACCAGTTTATCTGGATCAATGCAAGAAGGGTCTTTTTTCCATTTTATATACATCATGAATTAAATTCAGCATTTCATCTTTGATATCGATGATATGAAATTCTTCACCTGTCTTTTCCCTGTAAATTTCCGACTGAAGTCTATAATACCTTTCAAATACATTGCTGCACAATATGGTTGTGGAACAGCAAAAATACCTGTAAAATTATAAAATACAACAATATTATGTTATATTATTAACCAGAATAGCATATCCATAAACAACTGTTTGCTAGGTCCTTTAAATGCTCAAACCATTCATGACATTTCCAAAGCCAGGATTTTAATATTAATTCTTTTAACAAAGTCAAGTAGAAAAAAATAGTTTCTTTTGTGGGTAATGAGATATAATTAATGGAATAATACTCAGGGTCTTTGTTTGGTGTCTCACCAAATCACAGGAGTATGTGAAACATGTTTTAAGTATAATTTGCCAGGATACCATGGCACAGGTCACTCATAATTTATTCTATTTCTTCCATTTTGAGACCAACGTTTGGCTTAAAAATGAGTTACTTCGACATTGACGTCATGTTTATAAAATCAAACTGTTTTATATTAAAATAAATATATACCTAATTTCAGTTTTTAGAGAGTGTAGAAACTAAAACACTTAGTAATTGATCCTAAACTCCCACAATAAACATTTGAAATGCATTTAAAATTTCTAAATTTTGGAGACTTAGGTGTCATTTTCCACAAGACGATGTCATGTTTCCATAGAATGACGTCATTCAATTGTCCTCTGATTATGACATCAGTGAAAATTTACAAGGGTAGGTGAAGATTAACAGTGGTAGATAAACGCACATAGAGGTGAAGATAGAAATTTCTACCATAGTTTTTTCAATTTGAAATCTTTATCTCAAACATAGGAAAATGCGTATGTGCCTGCTTTGTATGTTCATCTTGCAGCTGCCTGCTGTATGTGGCCATCTTGCAGCAAGATGTGTTTTACTCAACAGTTTTTCATGTTTGAATGATAATTTCAAAAGAATAATAAATGGTCACAATAAATTTTTGTCACATCCCCTTTTTTTATTTTTGATAAAAGAATTGGAAATGTTGAAAAAAAGTTAATAACTGATAATAACAATGAATGAATATTTTTGCTTTTTTACAATTTCCCTGTGATAGTTACAAACTTGTGTATCAGTGGGGTCATTGATGCAGCTACAAACTTTAATCTACATCATCTTCCGAACCAAAGTTGTTCCAAGTTCTTAGTGGCTTCAGAGAGAATTTTCACTTGAAAAAGTGAAAAGTAAACCTCATTTCATTTCAACTCAACAAAAAAGAAACTTTTGCATTTTTAAAACAAAAGCTACGAACTGATAATACTAACCTGAACTGATAGGTGGCATTACGACAACTTTAAACTTTCTTTCTTGGCTTGTCTCCAGGACGTTCACAACAGTGTCACATAAATCAATTAAGCATTTCTTTTTATCACGATAATCATGCCAATTAGGACCAACAGCATGAATAACAAATCTACATGGCAAATCTCCAGAAACGGTGACACAATTTTCAGAAACATGTATCATTTTTCTCTGACGAATTCGCTCACTGCATCCATCTTCCAATGCTTTTCCAGCTGCATTTGAAATAGCTTGTGCTACACCACCAATATTTCTAAGATGCTCATTTGCTGCATTTACAATAGCATCAACATTTAATTTTGTGATAGACCCCCTGTATAACTTCACTTTTAATCCTTCTTTTGTGGAAAATTCAAATGTCTCTCCCACAAATCTTTTATCATGGCTTGTCACAGAATCTTCATATAATTCTGACCAATTATATGACTGTTGATACTTTGTTTCGAGCTTTCTGTTGCCGTGAGAAGAAGATTTTTTTCTCTGAGGAGACTGAAATAGTTAAAACTTACTTAATATATGGTTTGAAATAAATGCTGTATATAATAAACTATAAGACAGTTACTTGGTTTGAGTTGAACATATAAAATACTCGAAATTAATTTTGCATTCAAACACTATTTAAGCAAATGTTTGCCCATTTTAAAATTAGTTTATAATTGATTACAAGGAATTTGAAGTAAATCTTTTAAAATAGATGAAATATCAGCATTTACTGTCTGGTCTTGTTTATATATAAGAAATTAATATTATAATTGCAGATTGAATGCAACAAAAACAAATTTTATAAAGTATTCAGAATTCGGTGATGGTATTAGTATTTTAGTATTTTAGTACATTTAAAACATCCAAATATTACATCACCAATGTTTTGATCAAACAATTTTAAATGAAAATAAAAAAACGTTTTGAAAAAAGTTTCAAAAGAGTACTCATTCCCTTCTATATGTTATGTAATCGAATGAAACTTGGGAGAAGAAATAAACCAAATAAGTAAAATTTATTGATTATAATTTATAAACGAAATATAAATTTTAAAATGGAAGATTCCACTAACACCACTAGGTACTTATTTGATTTCCCCATTTAAAATATTCAAGTTGTAAGTAGTGGTCCAATATTTCTATGTCGTTTCTTACTTTGTCATTTTATAATTTTCTTTTATTGTGGCTTGTTTTGACTATATTGGATGTTATTTTTCCATCATTTAGGTTTATAGTTTGAATGTAGGTCAAGGCCAAGGTTAACCAGCTTAACAGTTAACGCGGTATGCGCTTATTCCAGGCAGGGATTGCTTTATATAATTGGGCAAACAGTAAATTATGGTATTTTGGGTTTTTAAAAGATGAAGATCTGAGAATCCTGAAATGGCAACTTTATATATGTCGTTGAGCTTCATCAAACTATAATCATTACAAAAATTAGTATACATACCATATCCTTGATGTTAAGCTCTACCTGTGCACCTATAAATGATAAAATGATATATAAAAAGTTATGTCAGAAATAAATATTCTGGAAATACCTAGATTCGCACATAAATACAGGGTTATATACAAATTGACATTCGATATAATCTCTCGATGTTGTAAAAAATTAGATAGGTACTTGCTTACTATTTTAGAAAAAATTACAATGATCAAACGCAAAAATAACCGTCCATGTTCAAAGCACAATTCTAAAAAACATTTTAAAACAGGAAAATTAAACTGGGAACTGAGGGCGCATGCTCCGGAAGGGCAAGCACCTCCTGTTTAGCTACCTACATTCCTACGTATCGCTGATAAACCAGAAAAATAAATATATCTTGCATTTATTTGTTTATCAATTGCTCACAAATATATGCGTGCAGAAGAAGCGAAGATGAAAATCATCATTCTTAGATTATTGAATTTAGGGTCTAAAAAGGTACAGTTAAACTAATTTGTTCATAATGTTTTACTGGCTATAATATTTTATATTATACTTTGGGAAAACACAATTATACAAAGTTTAAACACGCTTTAAGAATCATATATAACACTAACTTGCCATAACTGGAGAATTTTCAATATCAATTGTTGTGGTAGCCATTTCAAGTTTAACGCCAAGTACAACGACTACAATTTCATATCTTCCGTCTGTGTTGAAGATGTTTTTGCCGAGCCAGGTTCTGTTTTCTGTAAGGTAACAGCTGATCGTGTGAACAAAAGTGGTGTGGCTATCAGAAATTTTTAGACAAACATCCATCTCTTCATCGTTGACAACATTGCCGTCATCATCAAACAGATTTACTTTGATCTCTGTTTCTACTCCAACAAAACTAACATCAGGTGCAATTACCTGGGATCTAGAACCGGAAATCGATACTGATATGAATTTTCCAAGCAATGAGTCATGTCCCAAAGGAGTTTCAACAAAAGCTAAAGTCGGTTTTTCACACGGTTCCTTATCAATTTGAATGTCTCTTAAACTCAAAGTTTTTTCAATGATAAATGGGGCAGCGTCTATAAGCGACACTGAATCATAGGTTGACAAGGCTAACTGGATATAACTTTTAGTGCTTGATATAATGCTAATTTGCTTTTTCAAATGAAAGGCTTGATCCTTCAATCTCCTGGTCTTGATTTTTGTATTGTGTCTTAGTTCATTCATTAGTTCCTGTTTACGGCAATTTAGAGTTTCAATTACTTTTTCGAAAGCTGTTTCGATTTCAGTTGATATCCCATCTGAGGTTTCTTCCACATTGACAATTTCACTTTCTACTAATTCTTTTATATTGTTCATTTTGTTTTCTACTACGTCTAGGGCTCTGTTTTCCTTTTCTATTTTTTGAACCTCTGTCTCATAAGTCTTATGAAGTTCCAGAACGGTATGTCCTTCTTTGTGTGCTACCAAAATACACTTAGAACAAACGATCTGCTTACAGCTATTACAATAAAATGTTAACTCGCCATCATGACCTTTCATCTGACATTTTCTCGCACTAGATAACTTCTTAGCACTGTCGAATGTCAATGGCATATCTTGTAGAGAAATTAAGACGTGAGAACGTTTTGCACGTTTATGTTGTTCATGGCAGTCTTTACAGAGTTGCTTTGAGCATGTTTCACAAAGAAACTCTGCAGTCGGCTCATCCTCACATTTCTGGCACTGAATAAAATGTTTGAAAATTTTTATTTTATAAAGTTTAACAAAACCATCTTGAGTTCCATTTGTAGGAAACTGTTCGACGGTTTTATCATTAACATCCGTTTCCTCTTGACAGTATTTACATCCGATTTTGGCTTTGACGTAATGTTTGATTGTAGACAATGAAACAGACAGAGTGTAAACAAGGGAGCAACCGTGGTTGTCGAAACCTTCATCAAATAAACTACTACAGCAACAACATTTCAAAACATCAACTGGGAAGTTACACTGTGTAACATTCTGCGATGCCATATTCAAAACTTAAACAAAGAAAAATAAATAAAATAACTTTTCAAATCATAAAAGTAAAGTTTCCGTTATTTCATAAATCTTTTTGCAGATACATGTAGAATGGAATTAGAGTACATTATAGTATATCTCTAAAAAGTGAGAAATTAGTTCTTTTGAGTTTTTGATAGACAACAAATTTGTTGTATTTGGGAATATATTTTTCAACAAACATATTCCTTAAAGAATACGCAGTCACATATGGTGGAATGAATCTAGATCTAGAAAATTATTTATAATTTTGCTAGATATTTTAAAAGAGGGGTACATTCACCTTAAAATTATAATGAAAATATATACCTAAATAATAAAACGAAAAATAAATGTACAAGCTTCCATTTATAAAATACAAAGTGCATAAAACGTGAAAACTACTGTAAAAAAGAAAAGGGCGTTGACGTGTGATCCGAACCATGAACGTTAGAAATACAGATTTTCTATAATTTCCTGTGCGTTTATGTCATACATCTATTTACTGTCGTTGGCGACATTTATAGATACCCTTACACATTTGTATTTATAATCGATCGTTCCTGATATTCAAAACAATGTAAAGGGGTAGGATCAAAATTGACAAGTTATACTACCACAAGAGTTTACTTTCCTGTCTGATCAAAAATCTATACAATTACACAATTATACAGCGTCATATAAACAGAGAGAAAACTAAAATAACATAAATTATTTTTTTGAAAGGGAAAATCTTCGTGTCAAATTACAAAGACAAAAATAAGACACTGTTACCTTTTCAATTGACATTGGACGTAATCCCCAATCTGTTCATTATGTGGAATGTCGCTAGAAACCAAGTTTAGTCATATACATACTGTTACATGTCATATTTTGTTTACCCAGTATGTTATATGATGGCAATAAGTTCAGTTTCAATACAGGTATCATGACATATTTCAGTTACTTTTACTGATAAGCTATTGATTTAAGTTTATGATCATGTTAAACATAGCGGGGCTGGGTATATACAACAAAAATAAAGTGAAATGGAGGTGAAGTGAAATGGTGTTTTTTTTACACCACGCCATCCAAGATTACGTATTTCACTGGTATTGAGGCGAATGATCTAGTGTCTGGACAACCATCAATTTTTGACAAGCCAATTGACAGACTTTCTTACACTTTTATCTGCATGAGTGGTAAAATGTAAAACGCAACAGAATGTACCACAAAAAACGACTAACTCTATTTTCATCTCCGGTTTGATTAGATATGTTCATCTATTCAGTGTTTCACCACATGACTAGTGGACAACACACACTACAGTATAAGGATTATTATGAAGGTAAAATATAATACAGGTTTTAATTGATTTTCAAACACAACCGTTTTATAAAAATCTAGCAAAATAGAAACCATTTAAGAGGCAACAATAAGCAATAACAGGCTGTAACTGAACCGCCATAGAAAAGTACCGTGTGAAAGGTACCGTACCACTAAGTTACTTTAATATTTTAGAAAAGAAGCTATGAAAAAATCAACATTGTATTTTTTCGCATAATTAAACAAATGCCAATTTAGCAGTACTATTTGGACACATGTACCCGTTTACGTGACTTCTTTGTAATGCGGCCAATCAGTTCTTATCTTATAAAGGAATGGGGTGGCATTTTTACAAAAAATAGTTTTGTTCAGGATTATCAAAAACAAATATACTAATCCATGTCCTAATCACAATCCAGAAGTAAAGTAAAAACTTTGGAACTGACAAGTTAGGTTAGACACTTGAACTTCTACAAGGGATTATTATGTTTGTTTATGATATATTTTATAGCAAGAGAAAATTATTTTTTTCAATAAAGTATTTTTATCCAAACATCAAGAGACCTAAATCAAAATGGCGTACGGAATTCAGAAATTTAAGAATTCATAAAACCCTAACAATTGAGTGTAAAAGATGGAGTCACCTAATATTTCTACCAATAGGTAACCTTATTTACCTTTAAGTATATGTATATTTAATGGCACTTGAAGTACAATTGCTATTAGTTTTAGAATGTTTGTAAGTTCTTTCTTCGAAGGTCGGGACTTTCTCGACACTCCGTTTTCTTCCTCATTACATATCTTTTAAACACCTAAGATTTAATTAAGTAAAAAAATAGCATACAATGTCGAAATTACAACCCCAAACTAAAGTTAAAACTTTGAAACTGGCAAGGTAAGTAAAAATACTTTATTTTTATCATAGAAGTGAGACCGGGTGCTCCGTAAGGGTAACCACCTCCTTGTTAGAGGGCTACATCCACTTCTTGTGAAGTCGAAATTGAGAATGAACATGGAACAATGTGACCTCAAATAAACCCAAGATAATTTGAGATAAAAAGAAATCATGCCTATCAACAATATTGTAATAATAGGTATTACCTTGTTTATAATGAGCTCCAATCATTCCCACAGTATAGTATTATCACACAATAATAATACATTAGACAATCATTTTGTTTTGATTAGGTGCATATGGGGATATAGTATTACTTTGATCAGATCCTTTTCACTTTATATCCAGCGATATCAAATGACAGTAATTGTTTCATTATATGACAAATCAAAATGACATTTAAAAATTCAGATTTTGGTGTAGTCAGCACAAGTGCATGACCGTGATCAATAAGTCGGTAAAGCTCCATTGAAAAACTGTACTATCTGTTATTTCTTTTGTGTTGACGACATATTGTGATGCTAAAATCACCTGAGGTATCTATAGACGCAAACGTTTGCACTGCTCTTCGTCCGCCATTTTATTTTTTGTATCGCCGAATTGTGTCAATGACGACAGCATCTTTTAATAATTGGATAAATGTCGTCAGAGTATATATGAAATAATGAATTTGGCTTTGTATTTTTAGCTTTTCGTATTGATGTAGGACAGGTTGTGTACTGCTTGCTTGGTCAAAACACGCCAGTAGTTTGTACCACTTGATTTCTCATTACCCTATGGAATAAATTGTTACAAAACTTACAAGAAATAAAATTATATATGGCATGGTGACGTTAGGTTATATAGTTTCTATTTACATATAGCTTTGTTTTGACTAAAAATCGCAAATTACTTCGCGGTTTTACACAATTTGTGATAATTTTCACGTTGTTACACCCCGATAACAACGTAAAAAGTGCAATTCAATTCTTATAATTACAAACCAACCTTGAAAATTAAGTTTTTAAGCTGGCCTACATTTCCGAACTAAGCAGCTGATTTTCAGAAAATCGACGTTACAAGGTTGAACTGCGTATTAATAAATAAATGACATCTTTATGAAACAATAAAATATCCGATAAAAAAGCTAAACTATTTTTGAATTTATATCTTTTTATTTATTTCCTAGTTATTTTCAGTCAACATATAAATTATGTTACATTTAAATCCATTGACAAAAAGGGACTATATTATGTCTCGCAATCATGAAAACAAAAAACACTTTGTACAACGTCATACCTGACGGCCATACGTTTGTAGGACAGGCGTGTTTACATGTTGCTTTTACCCATAACATAAAAAACTGCATTAATTGAATGAACAGTATGTTAAACAAAACCTGAAATCAACTGTTGACATGGAATTAATGTTTTCTTGGATGAATCAATGTTTTACCACCTATGGACTTGATGTGAGATGAGAAATTCTGTCACCGGTGGTAGCTGTATGTGGTGATCAGGGACATTTGGAGATGGTAAACAAGTGGTATTTACGGGTGAATTTTGGAATATAGTATGTGATTAATTTTATTGAATTATTATTGGCAGGCCTACCAGTGTTATTATCATTAAGATCCAGTTCAGGCTCAACAATCTGACTTATCTGCATACTGACATTGCATTCCTCAAAATATTTATCTTGATCCCGTCCATACATTGTCGGGGGGGGGGGGGAGAATAAAATGTCTTTGCTTTTAAAAGGATGCCTATGTGACGAATTTCAAACAAAACTACCCGCACTGAGGTTTGTCATCCGAGAACACCATAATGCGTGTCATATTGTTTATACTTAGGCCTATAGACACGTAAAATGTTTGGTGACGATAAAATGTCGATTTTGAAAAATATTTCATAAATATACAATCTTAAAGGTAAATTATTCAAAATATCGGTGAAAAATAATCAGAACATGTTTGAATTGATTCGTCAAAATTTAAATTGATAAAAAATCGAAGTATTTTAATGTTTCTATGTTAAATCGTACCCGATCTCCCCATTTGTTTACAGTTATTAATAGAATTCAGGGATGGGTAATCCTCGAAACGGGCTCAAAGTAGTTCCGGTAGAAAACGTTGTTATTGGAAAATAACACCGTGTTTTTGCAAGACAACAACCAATGAAAATGCTCTAACAACGCGAAGTTTGTAATTATTGTTATATACAAGACTTGCGTTAATTGACTTGTCGAAGGTCGGTAGTTTTCGACACTCCGGTTTCTTGACATGTCGCCTCGATATAAGTTAAATAATCTTTGCTGGTGAGGGGGGCGTACAACGCCATTACACCATATCTCTATTCAACTGTATTCTTGTTATATACACAGCCATGCGTTGCCCGGCTATGTTGAACACAACTTAATTCAATAGCTTATCAGATAAAGTAATAGAGATATAAAAAACCCTGTATTGAACCCATAGAGTATGATATACCCGGTTAACAAAATATTAAACGTAACAGTATGCGCATGGCTAAACTTTCTACCTGGCGACATTGAACATAATGCTCCGGTTGGAATTTACGTCCGATGTAGTTTGAAAAGGTAACAATGTCTAATTTTTCTCTTTGTTATTTGACACTAAGATTTTTACTGTTCAAGAAAATAATTAATGGTTTTTTAGCTTGCTTTGTGTTTATATAACGCCATATAATACGTAGTTTGTTGATCAGACACGGAAGTAAAATCTTGTGGTAGTATTATAAGGTTGAAATATAACTGATAACTTTACTACTCCAGCATTTTTAGACAAACAACTTTGACTTGTCCGTTTGACCTTTCATTTACGTATTTATTAAGTAGGAGTATAATTATGTATAGGGATCAAATAGGTTTATTTTGTCTACATAATGGGAACAATAGTCATGTAACTTAATAATAATCATGTATACCATCAATAATCCTTCTGTTTAAATTATTAACTGCGAATTATATTACTACCCAAGGACGTAACACCATCCATTAGACAGACAAGGGAGCACAACAACATCAGCTTTATCCCAATCAGCTACAACACCGACACCTACAAGTATAGCTTTTTCCCTCGCACCATCCCAGAGTGGAACACGCTACCAGAGAAGGTTGCAACACAGGCAAGTGTGGAGTCATTTAAGATTATGCTCCACAGTTCCAGTGCAGAGTAGAGGGAAGTGGCAACTAGTGTAAATAGTTTTAACTGTTTTAACCCATTGAAAAGACCTTGTGAGAAGCCACGTCACACAAGTACTCCTGTGAGTTGATGCTGATAAGCCCTTCACAGTATTCCAGTAAATATAAAATGTAAATGTTAACCTATGTATCGTGGTTCTACAACATATATCCCTGATGAAATATGACACAGGCAGGTCAATGTTACGTGTCTATATCTTTAACTTCAGATAATAATACAAAGGGTAAATAAAACATTTTTAAAATAAGAAAAATCATCATTTTAGTTCTTATTTTTATTTTATTGACTTGACATTCTCTTCTCGAACAGGAACATGCTTATCCACAATTTGACCCTGTAATGTAGATGGACTGGAGATCTTTCTTTCAGAAACAGGTGTACAACACTTGTACATTAAGATGGACACATAGAAAATAACACTGACGGCCAGGGAATATATTTTATAAACATTTTTCAGATTAAGTTTCTGAGATTTATACCTGTACTTGATTTGACGAGAACTTTTTTCTATATTATGTTTAAACTATATATAAAATACTAGTAGTATGAGCATGGCCAAACTTTGCTAGTTGTCGGTATGTGAAACATATATGTTAAAATGACAAGTTTCTAAATTTATAAACTATCTCTTGTAAGTTGTATGTTTATCAATGATAACGCCAAAAAGTGAAGGCGATTTTCCCTGTTTTTCATTGATCATGTTGACAATTTGAATTTGTAAATTAAAATGTCTCAAATATAATGCTCAAGCCTATCTACTAAGAAACACCAACTTGCTTATATGTACATGTGAGATAATAAACAATAATTATAACAATTATAGTTGATCAGATGAAGTTATTGAAATACATCAAAGTTCTTTTAATGCGTTTGTAATAGTGTGCTCATACCTAAATTTGCACAAATAAGAACATGGTTCTTCTAGTTGATCAAATATTTTTCAGACCATTTTAAGTTGAACAATTTGAGTCAAATATACAGGCTGAAAATGAGGGGGTCTCGTACTTGACATTATTAAACACGCTGATGTTCATCATCACATAAGTTTATCACCTGTATTAGTTTGATAATAAACCAAGTCTCTTTTGTTTCAAGCATTTTGAGTGGTCATATTCGTCTGTTACGTTTGCATGAATACATTTGCTCTCAGTGATGTCACCTTATTATGGATGACGCAGACGCAGAGACATTTGAATTGCTAAGCCATAGCAATGCTATTTTTACTTGCTACGACAATATTGTAATTTCAATTGTTGATTCGTTTTTGAAAAAAAATCTATAAATTGAATTATAAAAAATGAAGTTAATTTCTTGTTATCATAGAAGTTTGAAAGGATTGAACATTTTGCACACTGAATAATTCGAGTAATCCTTTCATACTTTAATAACAAAAAAGTTAACTTCATCCCTACATTAACGTGCGTAGGCTGAACATCCCTAGTGGAAGTTAATATTAACTAAATTTGCCGGTTTCAAACTTTTTATTTTGTTTTGGGATTGTTATTTGGACATTGATTTGTATACTGATATTTGTTTTTATTCAACCTGAATCTGTCATATGATTGACAGAGCATTGGAAGTAGACCAGTTTAATTTTACCATTTACCTGACCTAATGCCATCAGCCAATAAAACAACAAAAATAAAATGTCACATTAACGTAACTTATTTTACATAATTAAGAGATATTTTATAATACATTTAAATGTCATTCTACATTTATTTCTCTAAATGCAGATAATTTAATATAAAATTTATTTTTACTTTCTATTCAGTTTTGAACATGGCATCAAAGAGTAAGACACAATTTTATTTCCAAATTGATGTTTTGAAATGTTGTTCCTGTACTACTTTATTTGATGAAGATATACGACACCCACGGCTGCTTCCTTGTCTTCACTCAATTTGTCTCCAATGCTTACAAGCCAAAATAGAGTCCAAATCCAATATCAAATGTAGGTTTTGTGAAGAGGAAACAGATTTTTCTTATAAAATCGTCGAACAATTTCCTAGAGATGGAACTAAAAGTGGATGTTTGAAACTATACAAACTGAAAAGTTCTGAAAATTTCCTCCAGTGCCAGGAATGTGAGGATGAGCAGACTGCAGAGTTTCTTTGTGAAACATGCTCAAAGCAACTCTGTAAAGACTGTTATGAACATCATAAACGTGCAAAACGTTTCATATTGTACTCGTTACAAGATATGCCATTGACATTCGACAGTGTTAAAAAGTTTTCCACAGCGCGAATGTGTCAGATGAAAGGTCATGATGGCGAGAAGTTAACATTTTATTGTAATAGCTGTAAGCAGACGGCTTGCTCTAGGTGTATTTTGATAGCACACAAAGAAGGACATCATGTTGAAGAACTTCACAAAGTTTATGAAACAGAGGTTGAAAAAATAGAAATGAAAAACTTAGCCCTGGGTGAACTTGAAAACAGAATAGACAATATAGTTGAGTCAGCAGAATTTGAAATTGTCAATGTCGAAAAAACCTCAAATAAACTTATTTCGAAATTGAGACAACCTTTCAGAAGCAGTTGGCAAATCTGCTTAGTCGTAAAAATGAACTAATGAAGGAATTGAAGCAGAAGTGTACATTGAAAACCACCAGGTTAAATGGCCAAATTTTGCAGTTAAAAAGGAGAAAAAGTATTATCACTGGTACACAAAATTCTATACAGTTGGCACTGTCAACAGCTGATTCAGTATCGCTCATTGATACCTCTCCATTTATAATTCAAAAGGCCTCAAGAATAAATGATACTCAAATTGATATGGCACCATGTGAAAAGCCAGCATTGGAGTTTTTCGAAGTACCTTTAGGATCTACCCCATTGCTCGGAAAACTGAAATCAACTTCTATTTATGGTCCTCGAACTAAAGTTACTCTTCCAAAAGTGGGCTACGTCGGAGAAGAAATGGAGATAAAAGTCCAATTATTTGATTATGATGGGAATGTTGTCAACGATGAAGAATTGCATGTCTTGCTAAAAATACATGCTAGCAACAACATCGTTGTAGATAAAATTAGTTGCCAACTTACAGATATAAGAACCTGGTCCTGTAAAAATATTTTCCATGCTGAAGGGCGATATGAAATTAAAGTAACAGTGCTTGGCGTTAAGCTTGAAATGGAAACTGTGAGAATTCAAATTGAAAATCTGCCAGTTGTAGAAAGTAAGTTTGTGTATAATAGCTATTTAGTATGATTAAACTACCAAACAAGTAATTTATCTAATGTGTTACTTTTTGTTAGATCCATTGATGTCATCAAAAATCTTGTCAATCATTTCACAAACCTTCTTTATACCATGTGTATTCACGCAGAAATACATACTGTGTACAGGCAAATACAGCATTTCTGTCTTGCTCGCAGTTTATTCACGAACCTAAAATTAGACGAAAGAAATTTATAACTAAAAATGTTGTATTTGGCAATAACCAACTCAAATCAAGGACACGACAAAAGGTTGTCTTAGAAATACCCTAATAGACAAAAAGTAATAACGCACTGGGACCATTAATTACGAAAATGTCGAATTAGAGGTTGCTGGAGTTAATGTCTAGTCGTGTGGCTGTCAACCTGAACTTGTCAGATAAAAATCGTAATAAAATCTAAATCTAAATAAAAACTACATGGAACATATTACGTTTTCAAAATGTTTTAAACCTATTCATTTCCTTATTTTGCAGGCGCCCAGGTACCTGTTTGCGAATTCCAAAGAATGGTATGCTATAAGTAAATTAATTCATAATTTTATTTAGGATCACATTGACCATATGTCGTAAATTATCTTAAAATATTTCCTTTCGTGTACCAAAAAGAACATACTATACTGTATAGTATGATTGTAATTAAATCATATTGGATGTTATCTTTGAACAAAATGTGTGTTCTAATTAGAAATAATTATTGAGGTCTATATTAAAATCGTCATTTCAAAAGCAAAGTAAAAACTTTGAAAAGTAGTAGGATAAGCACATTGTGTCTAGCTACCTTCACCCGCCACATTTGAAATCAAATTGAGAATGAAAGGAACATGGCACTATTCAGAAGACAAATATTTCCAGGATAATTATGAATACAGACCCTAAGACAATTTTGAATTTTTTGCTACAGGAACAGGACATACATGCATAAAGAAATTATTTTGCTCTTGAAGTGATGAAGACAAAAAGAATAAATTGTAGTACATTTGTTGAATTTTGTTTTTATAGTAGACTAAGAGTAATCCAGTCGGCATAGTTTAGATTACACAAGTCTTTTAGATTGCTGGATACGCCACATAAACGTTTTACACTTCAGACTAAAAATGAAAATTTCATTATGATTTTCTTTTTTGTGTTTATTTTCAGAACAATAATAGTACAATTCAGATAACCAATTTAGTAACAGGGCTGTCAGATGAGGATATAATCCACTACTTTGAAAATAACAAAAAGTCTGGTGGAGGAAAAATACATAAATTTTCAAGAGTTGAAAATGTCGTTTTCATAACGTTTCAAGACGAGAGCGGTAAGAGGCCTTTAGTAGACATATATTTGCTTTATTGTCTTTTGAATTATAATAATTCTTAAACATGCACATAACCTTATACCGAAAAGTTTAATCTGGGTTATGAAATTTCATAACTGAAAATGTTCCTTAATTTAAATCTAGAAAGTTTGAAACCTTGGAAATGTTTAAGTTATCAGTATATTCATGAATTATAGAATGCCATTTAAAACATCATTTAAACTAACTATATACTTACTTTTCCTTTGAGCACATGTTTATCTTTGAAATGTAGTGTTTGTGACAGTGACTAGTACCCCGGTAATACCGTAGCTGATGGTTAGTGCTATGCTTATGTCTGCATTGTACTTTCGCATACCAAGGCGACATCCAGCCCAGACAGAAGCTGCAGAGTTTAAAAATTATTCGTGTTAGGTTTTATCAAATCGTTGCGAAGAAACAACAAGTTGTGACACGAATTTTTGTAATCAGTGGTCCAATAACTGTTTGTCTTTTTTTCTGTATTGTTCGTTCTTCATCAACTGTTCCTGTTGTTGATTATGTTCACTGTTGACAAGAATATGCGATTTAAGTACAAATTTTCTTTTTCTGGCTTCATAATTTTGAACGATACTTCCCCATTATATGGTAGAAAAATGGTTCAAATTATTTCTCCACTATTTTTTTCTTGTATGATTTTGCATTTATTCGACATATATTGTTGTACATTTGCAATTGAGTTTCTTGGTATGAACACATTTTTTATTGCAATTCAATCTCTTATGAAGGTGGTTCATGACCTCTGATTACGTAACGTTTAACAAACAGATTACGTCATAAAATATTACTATTTAATTGGCCAGCATTTAAACCTAAACAAATGTTGTTTTTTCCTTGCTTTGATTTTAATTGCCGGATTTTTGGATGAAATTAATTATTGTAGTGATAATTTTACATTTCTGTCACGTTTAAAGAGTGTAAATATAACAGGGCTGTCTATACCCAAAACTGAAATGTGAATAGACAATGTGAAATAACATTTATTTATTTTTCAGTTTTAAGAGAAGTTCTGACAAAACGACACCACATTCAAATGAAATTACTTATTGTTTCGCAATACAATGGTCCTGTGCTGAAAGTTCCAGATCCGATTGTGTTGAAAATTTTAGACAAAACGAAAATGGACTTTGTACAAGATTCAAAACGCACCAGAATGTATTGGAAACAGAATTTGGAAAACATGTTTGCTAAAATCGTGTGGCCGTATGAAACTCAAACCAAAACTATAATCTATTGTATGCTTACGATTGATATTCCAAATTGTGCAACATTGGTGGAAAAATGGCAACAAGACATTATTGGTATGGTTTCACGTTTAACGGGCCAATTACTCGTGAAACAAATGAGTGTTCTCCCATACCTTTGGAAGCCTTTTATTACAGTCTTACAAAGTATATCTATCGCAAATCCCGAGACCGTGTCTGTTGTGTTGAGAAGAGAAAGTCAAAGCATTCACATAGTTGGTTATAAAAATAATGTACCTGAATTGGAAACAGTTGTGAAGAATGCATATGAAAAGGTAAAAGCATCTTATGAAAAACAATGGAAAAATATCTGAGGACAGACTTGAATAAAGAGAATGAACATACTTTAAAAGCACCTCTATAAAATATTAAATAAAAGCTCCAGCATGCATGTTTCTGGATATCAGGAAGATTTTAAATCATTTCGTCAATAAAATAAAAGCTATGTTATTGTTTTAAGTGTTATAATATTTACTTTCTGGTGGTAAAAATACCCGTAGAAAAGACAAAAACATAGTTATTAAAATAATAAAACTTTTGACGAGCAATGATCTAGTGGTGTAGGTATAGTACAAACGTTTAACAAGTGGTATCCTTGTTTATAAAATAAGAAATATATTATATATAACCACACAATAGACCTAAAACCGCACACATGTATATGTGTTATGAAAGCTTGCAAAATAAGAAAAGCAATATTCTATAGTCTGAACTAGTTTTCTACACTATAGTAAGTTTGGTAGAGCTTGTTCCCACTATGGTAGCTTTATATTGTACAACGAAGCAAACTGCTTACTAATCATTTGTTGACAAAGGGATGTTGCAAGCCTAGGCTTATCAGGGCCTCATAAAACTTTATGGACAATAATGCTGATATATTTGCATCTATGTCCATGATTACCCTGGATATATTTGACGTCAAATAGTTAAATGTTCCTTTAACTCAATTTTGATTACACACGTGTCGGATATAGCTAGCTAAACAATAGGGGCTTACCCTTCCGGAGCACCCGGTCTCACTTTCCTGATAGAAGTTTATGTGTTTAACCTAACTTATCATGTTCAAAGTTTATACCTTGCTTCTGGACTGTGAGTTTGACATGGGTTAATGTTTGTTTTCTATCATTTAGTCAATATTTAATTTATTTTTCTTTTTTATTTATTTGCCACTCGCAGTTTACCTATAAGTAAAATTGAAACTTTTATCAATTATTATCATTTGAATAGCACTCTTCGTAGTGGATAAAAATAGTCTTTTGAGAAATGTAAGCAAACATACAGTATAATGACCGTCAAATCTGTTGTTTTTAAAAACTTATATGAAAAGGCCTCCAACTTGTCGCTCTACCTGATATTGGTCCCCAGTTTGCCTTTCAAATTCTTCCTCTCAAGAACTTCCAAAATGTGTCCGTTATTACTGTTGTTAATGATATCTATATCCACTAAAAGTTATGGATTAAACTATTAAACTGAATTAGACTTTGTAAAGAGTATATCAAAATCAAACATACTAATACATGTCCAAATCACAAGCCCATATTACAGTAAAAACTCTGCAATATAAGTTGCTTGCTGTATGTGGACAATTTCGGCAGTGCTAACAGGATCACACAACTACAAAATACACTGGTTTTGTTAACTGTAGAGTTGACACAGCTACCAGTATAAAGTTTCCGTATATAGTGTGATATGGACAACATGTACACGTAACTGTGCCGTATTTTAATACAAATGTGTTACAAAACGTAGAAATTCATGTCCAAATCATAAGGTAAAGTAAAACCTTTATAACTGGTAAATTAGGTTAAGCACATGAAGTTCAACCAGAGAAGTAAGACAGTGTGCTCCGGAGGAGACGGGTAAAAACCTCCTGATTAACCAACTACACCTGCGAAAGTGTGTTATCAAAATTGCGAGTGAAAGGAACGTCGAACTTTGGAACATGAAATATATCCAGAGTAATCTTGGACAAAGAGATATCATAATAATTGTACTTATTAAACAGTTTTGATGACGGTCATAGAGTTTTTGCGGGTGTCTGGCCGCTTGTTTTGCACTTGAGCGTACTGGACATTTCATAACGACCGACTGGATGAACATTTCCAATCAAACCGGAGATGGTTCCATTTTTTGTTTACATAACTAGCTTTTGTTCTGGTATATCAAACATTTAGATGTGTTAGTTTTAAAGATGTTGTGTTTACATGTACATTATAAGCTAAGTTTACAATACAAGATATGTTCTAGTCCATACACCATTATTCACAACGTTTTATCTGAATTGTTAAAATCAAAATAACACTGATTTGATGATTATTAATATTTAATGGTAAGAATTAAAACAAAACAGAAAAATATTGATTAGCTTACACTGTAGACTTATTTTCTATCCAACATTTATAGAAAACTCTCTAAAAAGGAGAATATCAGGGTTGGTCTTCAAAACCATTACTTGGTTATTAAAACTGAATATCATGGATACTTTTGCTGTCCTCAATGTGAAATTCTAACACACTTTCAACAAATACATATTCTATGCCGAAGTATTTATTTGAATTATAATAGTAACTATTGATTAATATACAATACAATATAATTCACATTTACGCTGACCAATCGGTTATGGTAACCGTAGCCAAGTCAAATTCTTAATTCATTGTGTGACCGTAATTTCACAATCAATCCCCATTCTTCAAATACAATTTTAATAATCTTTTCTGGCAATTATTTTTACTCTTTACAAGAAATTCGGAAATTTAGGTGACATTATTAAAGTCACTATTAGCTAATTAGTATTATCATTTTCTATTTCATTTGCTCCAGATTTGCTGAACCAAAGGTAATTGCAGTTATATATTATACAAGTGTAAATTTTACAGCACTAGACGGCCGTTTTGGAATACCAAAATTGTAAAACCAATTTTTTTTCAAAGGTTTGAAAAAAAATATCCGGAGAACCAAATTTAACTAAGGAAACCACCGCCTAGTATTGTAAAAATTAACAATTGTATAATAGTATATAGTGTATTATGTAATTTGCTATTACTATTCCTATGCTGTAATTTTCTCTTTTTAAAATATTTACAATTATAAATGATCAATGTTGTTAATAAGTATTATTGCAGTGAATACAAAGAAAAATAAAGTGAATTTAGATCCCCTACCAAGAGGTTGATTTTGATACATGCTATTATGTTTAAACAGCCAATTTTCTTAAAATAGTACTTCATAGTTTTGGAGAATTATTAGGTCAATAAGTGTCTGTACAGACGGAAATACGGATAGAGTTTGAATATAATATCCTCGGTGGGGGATAAAAATCTTGAAATAGTCAAAGCTTGAGGATAAATAATGTGGTTGTTAATTATCTTGGGTAATAGACTGAAGTCACTAGTTTTCACAATTTTACTTCTTTTACCGGAGAACTCATATTACTGCTAATTATACCAAATAAAGTCCTTAAAAATCCTTCCAATTTTTTCGTGTTTATGAAGTAATAAACTCAAATTTAGAACAAGGATATAAGTGAATTTAGAATTATTACATGTTACATATATTAGAGTTACAAATTCTAAAACATGTTTTAACTTGACAATCCAGAAAACATTGAAACATTGAAAGTTCATTCTTGCAATATACAATCAGTTTAAATATTAAATTCAACTAAAATATTTTTATATATTCCAAATCGATCGTAAAATTGAATACTCGTATATTTAAATTTAATCTGAATTATTGCTGTTTTTATACTTTGAAATTATCTTTATTGTCAAGAAATCCAATATCGGAAACAACAACTTGATCCGTTCTCCAAACTAATAAACTTCCCTATTAAGGATTCGCCCAAAAATACGAAATGCATGATGAATTTTACGTGAACAAACTTTATTAAAATTTTTAAAAACTTTTTCTATATAATAAATAATACTATTAAAACAACAACAAAAACAACGAAAATCATTTAACACACATAATTGGCCATATATGCATTCTGACATAACAGAAAAAGTTTTTATGCGCAGACGGCATGAGAATGTTGATGAGATGTTTACTTTTACGTTTGCCATAGCGTTGGAATTTGAGCCAACATTGTAAATATGCAATATAAGAAAACTTCTTTCATGTTGGATTAACGGTCATCTAAGTAGGAAAATTCAAGTGAACAATTTGGTTGAAAAACGTAAAAGAGGGGTATATTTATGAAATTACCTACACAAGTACGAAGATTTTTAAATGAAAATAAAGCAGGAATTGATAATTTAAGAATTTTTTAAATATTTGTTGCTTTTTTTATAAAAATTGTGCAAAAATACAAGATTTGTAGGTGATTTCACAATTGTATCACCCTTTCACGTTTTTCAACCAAATGGTTTTCATTTAAATTTTCCCACTTATAAGACCCTTAAGGTTGCAGTAAGTAACGCAGCATACAAAACAATCATTTAATGTTGGTTCATTTACATGTGCATTGCCTTTAATCAATGTTGTCATTTGAAGGACAGTCTACAGAGCAGCATGATATAGATTTTTCTCAAATAGGGACAAAAAGAATTCAATTATAAAAGTTAAGTTAACAATAAAAATGGGTCAAAGACTCAATGGGCCGGGTTGCCATTAAGTCAGGTGCACATCTTTGATACTCTTTTGATAGATACAGTACAAAGGGACTAAGTTTCAAGTCTGGAAAAATGGGAAAAAAATCTTGAAATATTTCCATAAAGTCAGGTGCACATCTTCAATATATATACAAGCATTCTGTGAAGTTTCAAGGTTTTTGGTTGAAAACTGTAGGAGTAGTTGATTCACAATGTAGGTACCCCCTTCAAAAACTTGCTAAAAAGTCACCAAGTTTCAAAGTCTGAAAAAATGGAAAAAAAATCTTGAAATATTTCCATAAAGTCAGGTGCACATCTTCAATATTTATAGAAACATTCTGTGAAGTTTCAAGGTTTTTGGTTGAAAACTGTAGGAGGAGCTGAGTTCACAAAGTTGGTACCCTATTTTCCCAACCCGCCTGCCCGATATTCACCATACTATTAACCGGATTTGCACTCCGTGCAACCCGGGCAAAAATTATGATACATCATAGTATTGATAACAGTTGACCTTTCACAATGTATTCTCTCTCTCTCTGTCTTTTGGTTATAGTAAAGGTATTGGTATTATGCGGTATTATTTTGGCTATAGATGAAAATTCAATGTTTTTACCATTGCTTTGGGATTTCATTTAAACATTAATTAGTACATTTGTTGATTAAGGGTCATCTAAGTAGGAGAATATCTCCTCTTTTTTATAAAATAATTCGTTACACAAGGTTGAAATCATCTTTTCCAACACATGTATTTTTGCACAATTTCCATAAAAAATTCAACAAATACTAGGTTTCTACAAATTAGAAATAATTAGTAGCCAAATTTCAAAAATTTGTGAAAATATAGTCATTTGAAAAGTATTTTTCCACAAATTTGCTAAAAAAGGTTACTTTTTGAAATATTTTAGAAATTCTTAAATTATCAATTCCTGCTTTATTTTTATTTATAAATATTTACACTTGTGTAGGTAATTTCATAATTGTACCCCTCTTTTACGTTTTTCAACCAAATTGTTTTCACTTGAATTTTCCTACTTAGATGACCCTTAATACGTCTCTTGCTATCAATGATAAAAAACCAACTTGAAAACTTTTCAAATGAAGATGAAATAAGTTTAAGAAATTTAAAATAATAAATTATAAACTAAAAAACAATTATACATTACAAATTTATAAATAAACATTTTCTCAAATATATTTATACCCAAGGTGACATTAACTTAATAATGATCTTTTATAATTCTGTCCAAATTTTGAAATTCAATAATTTTTTTGGATTACTTATAAAATCCTGTTAATCAAAATTTTCAGATATAATCGAACAATTTATGATTACTAATGACAGGTTATCTTACAATAAATATAAACTAGAGTAATCCAATACAAGTTTAAACATAATGTATACAATATTCTTTTATGATACTTCAATATTTAAAAAAATTAACCTTTAAAATTGTACTGTTATAGAAATGAAGTTAATTTTTCTTTTTGTTATGGAAGTATGAAAGAATCGGACATTTTGCACATTGAATAATTTGCATAGCGAATTATGATACTTGTGCAAGTCCAATTCTTTCATACTTCCATAACAAAAAGAAAAATTAACTTCATTTCTTATAATTCAATTTATAGAATTTTTTCAACATCAAATCAACAAATTAAATAACAATATATTCATAGCAAGTAAAAAATAGCATCACTATGGCGTAGAAATTCAAATGCCTCTCTGCATCATCCATAATAAGATGACGTTACCGAGAGCCAAACCATTGATGCAAACGTAACAGAAAAATATGACCAATCAAAATTCTTGAATCAAAGGAGAATTGAATTATAAAATCATCAATAAATTTATTTATTGGGTTTATAAAATTTTATTTTTTTATTTTATTTCTGCTTCACTTTAGTTTGATTAAAGTCAAATTGCTATTTTTCATGATTGTAATGCAAAATTCTAAACTTATTGCAACTTTCATTAGTTGTCTGAAGAATTACTCTGTTCTCAATGGTTTTTGTAAATGTTTTACTACAGTTATCAGTGCTCCTTTGCCTTTTCATAATTAGACCGGGATCATTCAACTCTGAGTTTACTGTTTCTCTAAGTAACTGATCCTCTGTTTAGAGTTGAGTTGAGAATTGGTGTTTAATGTCCCAGTCAAGAATATTTCACTTATATCGAGACGTCGCCAGCTATAGACGAAGTTGCAGACATTTTGCCTGTGCGTTGCGCTGATGGCATTATACAGCAGAGTTCTTTAGCGTGCCAAGCCCACCGTGACACGGGACCTCGTTTATTTTAAGTTCCCATCCAAAAGAACTGTGACTTTCATTTCGTAATGCTGAGTGCTAGGTGAAAGAACAGTCACTACCCACTTTCAAGTCTTGGGTCAGACCTGGTCTCTGTTTAGAGAAAAGTTTCTTTTCCTTAATTCAATTCATGTAACATACCTTTTTTAAGCATTTTGTCTACGAAATCTTATGCATCTGTCACTCAAAAGAAGAAAAAGCAGCACCCATAACCTTTGTTCAAAGACACATTTACAAAACTATTGGGATTTTGGAAATAATAGAATTGAAATTGTGTTGAAAATACATGTTTTATTTTTTTAGTAGTGGGCTCCAAATTAATTGATTAACCAGTACTTATAATCACAAAATGTATTTAATACAAATAATTGGGGCAAACTGAACAAACATAAAAAAATTTATGTTTTGCTTTTAAAAAAAAAATCACACAAATGTATTTCATACAAATAATTCGTGCAAACTGAAACATATGTCTCATCACAAGATGTATTTCATACAAATAATTCGTGCAAACTGAAACATATGTCTAATCACACAGTGTATTTCATACAAATAATTCGTGCAAACTGAAACATATATCTAATCACACAGTGTATTTTATACAATAATTGGTGCAAACTGAAACATATGTCTAATCACACAGTGTATTTTATACAAATAATTGGTGCAAACTGAAACATATGTCTAATCACACAGTGTATTTTATACAAATAATTGGTGCAAACTGAAACATATGTCTAATCACACAGTGTATTTTATACAAATAATTGGTGCAAACTGAAACATATATCTAATCACACAGTGTATTTTATACAAATAATTCGTGCAAACTGAAACATATATCTAATCACACAGTGTATTTTATACAAATAATTCGTGCAAACTGAAACATATATCTAATCACACAGTGTATTTTATACAAATGATTGTTTAAAAAAATGAAACATGTCCACTTACAACTAGAACTACATATACAGGAAACTAACACCCCCAAAGAATCGCCATCAGCAGACTTGTTATCTGGATAACAACAGGCAAACTTTCACAGCTGCCATATACTATTGTACTAAGCAAATGATACATACATGTATCAGTGTATGAATATATAATGAAACACTTTCAAATGAAAAAAATTGTAATTTGTTAATTTTAGGACTCAGAAATCAAACACGGTTTTTTATCAAAAAAAATCCTGAAATAAGGAAACTGCATGCTTATTACACTGCAGATACCAAATATCAAATCAGACATGATCTTTGCTTTTCAAGATAAAGTTGAGTTTCTTTAATTTTATGATCAAAGGCCAATAACTCCTGTAAAAATCAATAATGAAACTCAACATTCATTTTTACACAATAAAGCTACAAACCAAATATAATGCTACATATCAAATATAATTAAAATTGGTCAAATATTTCCTGAAAGGAATTAGTCAGTGTTGAAATGCCTAATAGCAACAAAACATGAAAAACATGTAAACTATTTCATAAAATTCATAAAAAACAAAGTTAAACAATCAGTAACTTCTGAAATATTAAGAAAATTAAAAAACCTGATTACATGCACACCTTTAGTATCTGTAGATGCTTTTTGCAATAATATAAGTTATACAGGGCTTTGGCAGGTTACACGGTCCCATGTACCCCGTCAAAGATGTATGTACCCTAAGCCGCAGGCGAAGGGTACATTCATCTTTGACGGGGTACATGGGACCGTGTAACCTGCCAAAGCCCTGTATAACGTTTTTGTCACCCTTCAAAGCGTTACCAGTTGGATCTTTTTAACTTCCACTTCGTATTTTCTGTGACTTGCGTGAGTTGTCGCCATGTTTGTTTACCGTAACTAGACGTCAGAGATGTACGAGTTACTTCCCTTTTACCGCTAAACGTCGCGTGCTCTCATGTACCCTGGCAGTTTTCCGAACATCGTTCCATGTACTCCGGCAAGTTAACCAATCGCTATGCGAGAAATTTCTTTGAAGGGTGACAAAATATTGATATTGCTAGAAATCTGAAGGAGGAGCTGCCCTGACAACACATGTACTGCCCAAGTGTGATGAAAGGAGGAACAGAAGGATGACCTATATAATCCTCTCCAGTTAGAAACCAGTGAGTGACTAACAATCAAGAACATATTAAATAAAACTTAAATTAGTCAATTTATAGTCAAATCAAACAAGAAAATGCTACGTACAATGATGAGCAAAAAAAAAACTAGTTGCTCGGTTTCAAGGCCTATATGGATCATATGGAGATATTTTTTGCAGTTTTCTTAATGTTGTGACTTTCAATTCCATGAATTTCACTCTGTAAATTTTCTGAAATTGATAAGCATTCATTGAAAATTTCATCAAAATTGTTCATATGGAGTTTGACCTTGATGTCATGTCACATGGTATTAGTCATGAAACGGATGTAGAAGTTTGAGAAGAAACCCTAACTTTTAGTTTTCTATATGCCATGACCTCGGGATTCGTTTTTAGACCTCCAAGTATTATGGAGGAAACAAAGGGTTTTGATGATTAATATACAAAGCAATATTAAAACAGATGTCCAAATAAAACAGTTCTGTTTACAATGGCTTAATTGTATATGCTCTATATAAAAGTTCAGAGTAGTTTGTTTTATCAAACCTTGCATAATATTGTTTTAAGCAAATCGTTCAGTTTTAATATTCTTATTCATTTGAAAGTTTCAATATCTAGCATATCTGAAATATATTTTAATAATATGTATATTTATGATTTCATTTTCTATGTGATTGCAGTTGTTAATGATCCATTTGTATTCTCATAAACAACAAACAAATCTGAACTATATACAAAATTAAATGATTGAAATATAAATTTAAAAATGTTTAAATATTTCAGAAACTTTAAAGTTTTTCCTTATCAAAACCAACATTAAATAAATGTTACTTTTATGATAGGGCAACAGTCCCAATGGTCACCCCAAGAAATTTTATTGTCAACCCAGGCAAAGCCGTGGTTGATGATGAATTTTGAGAGGTTACAATATGGACTGTCATCCTATCAAAAATATAATATTTATTTTATTATACCGGTTGTTGGTGTTTACTATACTGTACAACCCATGTAAATTGGATTAAAAATCATGACAGTCAGCTGTTGTTTGTAAGCAACGTGTGAGTTTTTCTGTGCATGTGACATTTTTCGTAATGTCAACTGCTCACGTAATGTAACCCTGTGATGTCAGATTTTCTCAAATCAGAGGGCTGCATTAAATTTACCCAAATGCTTGTTAACCAATCAAATTTCGAGAAATTTACAAAAGGTATAATAAAATTATTTGAACTATTTTAAAACATTTAGATGTAATAAACATGTTAAAATGGGTTTGCTTATGTACAACAAATTCAATAACTCATAAAATATGTGCAAAATTGTTTGAAAAAAACCCCATCTAAATGTGAAGATTTTGGTATAATAACATTATTTTAATGGGATAATGTCAGTCAGCTTATTCAATTGAAAAGGATAAAGTAGTTCAGTGCAAATGTTATTAATGCATATCCATAAATGGAATGCACATGGTTTTATTATTTATTTATTTCAACTTAAAATCTTTCCATTTAACTACAGTCAAATCTGTATGTAAAGGTCACCCAAGGGGACCAGTAAAAGTGGCCTTTATGAGCAGGTGGCCTTTATATACAGGTTAAAATAATATGAATAAAGAACAATTGGGATACAATTCTACTGGTCATTATGAGCAGGTGGTTCTTATATAGAGGTAGCCTTTAAAGCAGGTTGGACTGTATCAATAAAATGAATTTAAAATACACTGACCTAACCAAATTATATTTTTAAATGAAAACATCGTCATTCAGTTTACCTGTATATAGAGTAATTTTGGAAAAAGTTTGGAAATTTCATCAAGTTTATACACCAATTGGCCCTCATTCAAAGTTACATTGGGGTATTAAATTAAATTAGGGTCTGGTAGGTCATTGTTGTTTGAGTTCTTTCTAGGTGTTATATTTGTTGTTTTGTTAAAAACTTTAAAAATTGCTCTATGTACAAAATTACATTCACTTTTGGATGAATGTAACATTTTTTGTATTAGGTCAGTAGATTTTTTTATCGAGTTTTGACAATTTTTGTGATTTAGTTGGAAAGTATGACTGTATTCTTGGATTTTCCATGTGCACGCTATTTGTGGATATACAATAGGTAATGAGAAGTACCCTGGGGAACACAACTGGAAACTTGCAGAGTATTCCATTGAATTATGAAATTAATTGCAATATTGTATATGACAAACTAAAGCACTAAAATAATTTTCATGATTATTTTTAGTTTAAAATGTCAACTGTTTTTTATCTTATTGTGATACCTTCAATAATTTTTCTGACACTTGAAAACATTCATATAAGTATATCTGTAATATTTGCAAAAAATGTGATCAATGATGATTTTATTTTATTTATTTATTTAGTTTCTGACCACTTTAAATGTTTGATCCAATATTATAGATCCGTGAACAGCAGTTGTGAGTAATTTCATTACATTCATTGCTGTTGTAGAATTCTTTTAAAAGTTCAATTTAAAAATCATCCCAAGTTGTTATGATGGTACTGTGAATTCCTTTTGCTTCAAGCTCATCAATAACACGGGCTATATAGGTCTCATCTGGATAGCCAAATCTGTAAAAAATACAATAATAACTCTCATTATAATTGACTTATCGCTGGCCACGTCCACAATGTTCGACAAATGCCCTGCATGCTTGAATTACACACAAAAAGAATGAAAACTCTGCCTAAATTGTGCCATTTAATGAAGTCACTGACACTAGTATGTCATTAGTTGCAGTGACACTGCTTTGATACAGTGATGGCGGCCAATGTCGGAACATAAAAGGCATGACCCGCGATATGTCAATTAAACTAATCTAATGAATATATATTGGTAAAGTAAGATCTTAACAACAGTGCAACTTGGTTAAAGCAAGATACTATGGCAGTTTACATTTTTACCATGAAAATGTTAGTAAAGATCCCAATGATGACAACTTTAAGAACTGTTCTTGAGACCCCCTACCCTCAACATCTACAAGGTTTAATGGTTTCCACAACCTTGAACTTCCCGATATGACATTGGTTCAAGGTCATGACACACCTTTGGACCATCAAGATTATTCATGTTCATATTTATGACAGTCATCCAAAAACAAACATACTAATCATGTTCGAATCATAATCTAGAAGCAAAGTAACAACTTTGGAACTGACAATTCAGGTTAGCCATATGAACTTCCACCTGATAAGTGAGGTGGGGTGATCCCGAAGGGTAAGCACCTTCTGTGTAGCTAGCTACACCTGCCATGTGTGTTAATTAAAACTGTGATAATGGCCATAAAACTTTTTGAGGGCCTTGCCTTAATAAGCATACACTTGTAATATCCCTGGGTCAACAATTTATTTGCAAGCAGCCTGTACAAAGTCCCTGTAGTGAGAACAAACTCTACCATAGTCTATTATTGGGCAACAAAAACACCATAAGCAGGAGAAGCAGGTACATTGCTGCATAGAAAAGGAAAGTTGAAAATAAAAAGTTGAAGTTATCACATTTGTAAGCAAGATAAAAATACATGGTTAAAATTTCAGAGGTACACAACTTTGAGAAATTTTCACAAAGTTACCCCCTCTCCTGGTGTACATAATGTTATGTCCTAGTTGTCATGTATACCATGTCTAGTAAAAATATCTTCATTAGTGTTTGACAACTAGACCAAACAATCTATAATGGACAGACATATAAGCAGATAGACAAAGGGTTATGATAATATATTGTTTCTATAAACATGGTGTATAAAATTGGATGTGTGTTAGCAGGATTTCTCTATAATTTCACCCAGTAACCTACTTTTTGACCTAACATGACCAATATTTTACCTCAATTTTCTCACAAGGTTGATTCTGCTCAAGTTTGATGAAAATTAGATTATTAATAAAAGGTTCTGGTGTTAACAAGGTTTTTGTATGATTTGACCTAGTCGCTTATTTCTTGATCCAGCATGGCCTATATACAAATTGGACCTTGCTTTTGTGAAGAGAATCATGCTAAGCAATTTTAATGAAGTTTGGACTAAATCTGTGGCCTTAAGTAATTCAAAAAGGTTTTTCTATGACTTGGCCTAGTGACCTACTTTTGGGCCCAACATGGCCCATATACAAACTTGACCCTCCTTATGCCAAGAGGATCATTTTGAGCAAGTTTGATAAAGTTTAGATTAAAACTGCATCAAGAGTGTTAACTTTTTGCCTAGTGACCTACGTATTGACCCAACATGATACATACACATACTTGACCTTAATTCTTCAAGAGGAACACTTTGATGTTTGATGTAGATTAGATAAAATTTGTGGTCTCTAGAGTGTTAACAAGCCAAGCAAATTTGATGCATGACGCACACATGTCATGCACAAGAAAGGTCACAATAGCTCACTTGACCACTGCGCTCACATGAGCTTAAATCAGTAGGGACTTTATTCCACATTAAATAGACAAATGAAATTGTTCTCATTAGTCTTATTAACCATCAAAAACATATCATCAGAAAGTTTTACCCTAGGGAATCGAATGACTGTTATTGTTCTAGTAACATAAAGTATTTAATCTTACCTTTCTGGTCCACCTTCTCGTCTGGTTTTATGATGGATGTCATTCCAGGTTAGAACATTTTCTTCACCTGTTGTTCTAGATGTCCCTATGGTAAAAGTCAATCCTTGTTGAAATGCGATCTTCAACATCCTAAGAACTTCCTTTCCTTCTTTGTTTTTTGGCAAATAAGCTTGTCTACGCAAACCTTTGTACCTCTGATCAGGATATGGATGGTCGTCCTGCAAATACAAGAAGTATAACAAGATTGATTGATTAAATGGGGTTTTCAGTCCCAGAAAAGAATATTTCACTTATATCAAGATGTCACTACCTATAAGTAAAGTGTCAGAGTTTTTTACCTTTGCAGTGCACTCAGGTCAATGTGTAGGGTTAATTTACATGCCATACTTGCTATGACAGGGCACCCGGTTTAAGGTTTCTTCTAAAGGACCAAGAGGCTTTCATTTCTAAATGCTGAATGCCTGAAGAAAAAAACAATCACTACCTATTTTCATGTCTTGGTCAGATCAGGCCGGGCTTCAAACCCAGGCCTCTCACATCCACAGGTGCAATCTACCAACTGAGCTACAGGAACTAAAGCATTTGATTAACTATGATTATATCAAGTGTATGTAGAAGAAAAAAGTAGCAATCAGTTAAAATCTAGTGATGTCATAAAAACCATGACAACAGATTGAACAATGTTTAAATTCTAGTATAACAGTCATTTCTATATAAAGACCACCTGTCAACTCGGCCAATGTTTAAAATAACACACTAACATGTGTTAGTGGCCACTTCTGTATAAAGACCACCTGTCAATTAGACAATGTCAAAACATTTTATAGTGACCACTTCTATAAATAAGCCACCTGTCCACTCGGCCAATGTTTAAACTCTGTTATAGTGACCACCTCTATATAATGACATTCTGTCCACTCAGCCAATGTTTAAAATCTGTTATAGTGACCACATCTATATAAAGACCATCTGTCCGTTAGGTCAGTTTAAAATCTATTACAGAGACCATCTATATATAAAAGCTACCTGTCCACTCAGCTAATGTTTAAAGACCTTCTGTCCATTATGCCAATGTTTAAAACCTATTATAGTTACCACTAATTTATTAAGACCACCTGTCCATTAAGGCCAATGTTTTCAGTTCCATTTCTCTTCATATGTCAACAAAAAGAATTTTTTATTAAAACTTCCTTCTATAAAACTCATATGTTTTAAGCTCCATGGGTGGTCTTTATACACAGGTTTTAATGTAGTTAATAAATTTGTGAAAATATATTAATAATTTAATACTATACCTTTTGTTTGCCATCAGGAAAATCATAATCAATAATAAAGGTTTTACAGTGAGAAAAACCAGGCAATGATACTGTGTCTTCATAAATGGTGGCCTTCCCATGTTTTGGTTGGTTTCCATACAATGCACCATAGACTGTGTTACAAACAGGGCACAAAGGCTTGTTTATGAACGATTCTGTGATACATTCTTTACAAAACTGGTGTTTACACTGACTTAACTGAACTGGTTCATTCATATCATCCATGCAAATAACACATTTACTCAATGTGTCATCGGCAATCCCTCCTATTGCTTCAGGAGTCTCCATGTCTAAATCAACAGGCTTCTTCTCCTTACAAATTCTACATGGCTGGCTATATACAGCGTTACAAACAAAGCAGTAGTAATGTAGACCACAATGTGCAGGCAAATCAGTTGGATTTAACAAATTATGGCATTCTGACCGATCAAATTTTAAATCCTGTTTTATTTTTACAGCTTCTACACCTGTTTTTACCATGTGTTTTGTTGTTTTCATTTCTTTTATTGTTACAGATTTTGCTTTATTAATGTCACCAGTGTCACCGTAAAGAATTTTTAAGTTTCCACTTCTTTCATTGAGGCTTTTTGAAAAAGGTTTTGTTGCTGGACTCTGAGGCACTGGTTCCATGAAAGCATCAAATTTTACCTTTGGTGTCTTCTTTTCCATGGTACATTCTTCTATTTTCTTGTAATATTTTGGATCAAATCCAGGTTTTCCATACTGAAGACTGGATTTCCATTGATCAGGTCCATAACCATGTCCATGTCCGGACTGATATTTTTCTGGTTCATATTCTTTGGAGTTGGATCTTTGATACTGTTTATACCCTGGTTTTGCGGCGTTTTTTGGTAGCTCTGTTGTGTTAATTTTTTCTGGAATACTTTGTTGAAGGCATCTGTAACAAGTTGGTTTTTATTCACACAGTGAATTTCCTTAACTTTCAAGTCTGTCTTGTGGTCGCGTGCAAATCTAGCAATTGAATGATAAACTTCCTCACAATGAATTTCTAGATAATATGGTGTTTCTATTTTTCCTGTAAATATAGAGATACAAAATTTACTGGTATACAGTAAAACCTCTGACAAAATACGATTGGTTGATTGATTGATTGATTGATTGATTGATTGATTGATTGATTGATTGATTGATTGATTGATTGAATTCAAGGGTTTTAGGTCATAGTCAAAAACATTTCAATTATATCAAGAAATCACCAACAATGTGAAGTAGCAGAAATTTTCAACTTAACAGTTAACTCAAGGAAATGTGCAGGTAGGGTTCTTAATATGAACGCGCTTTATCTTACACTGTTACTGGTGTAAGATTCCATTAATCTAGGAGTATGTATAATTTTTAATTAGAATTTGAGGGGCCTCGGTGATGGAGTATTTTTCATTTCCATATTTGTCCATAAGATTTAATTCATATCCTAATCACAATTACTCTACGATTTTAAAACATTTACCTTAACTTATTGGTGGCATTACTATCACCTTCAAGTTCATCTTGTTTCCTCTCACTAAGATGTTCTTGACTGTGTTACAAAGATCTTGTAAAAATCTTGTAAAGATCTTCGGATCACGTGACGAATGGCTACGTAGTGGACGCATAGTTAAGAGCGGAACAAATTTTTTCTTCAAATTACTGGATTTTAGACATTTTGATTGAAAAAAAGTATACAGGTTGTAGTATTAAAGTTACTTGTAGCAAGATATTACATTTTTTGGCTTTAATATGTCTCTTGAAAGTTTAAAACGAGCGACGAAAGATGACTATCCAGGTGAGAATAGAGGACATAGCTCAGGACATTTTGTTTTACCTACCGAGGTGAGCACTGCTCTAGCACAAATACCTTTAATACATAGAGATTTACAAAATATAAGACAAGGTATGTGTAGAATAGATGGACTAGAAAAATCAATAACAGGAATACATAACGATCTTTGGGGTAGTGAGTGTATAGGAGATAGTTTAAAACATGCAAGCAGAGGATAATAATTTAGACGTTACCCACTTGTTAAAAGAAAATAAAGCTTTTAAAAAAGATGTTGAACTCTTAAAATCCCTAGTAATTAGGTTGGATAGGAAAGTTACCGAACAAAATAATGAAATAACGGACCTGAGAAGTAGATCTATGAAGGATAATATTTTAGTGCATAATTTTGAAGAGTCTGAGCATGAGAACCTTGTTGTAGATTCAAAGCGGGAAATAAAAGAAAAGCTAGGTATAGAGGTCGATTTTTTCAGAGCACATAGGAATAGTCCAAAACCAAATCCAAACGTCAGGCCAAGGACAATAACAGCTAAACTCGTAGATAGAGATGCAAAGGATGAGATATTAAAAGCACAGAAAGCAAAGAGGTCCCAGAATGTACATATTCCATTTAGAATAACACCACAATCTCCTCTGGAAATCGTTGAGAAGCGTAAGAAACTATATGAAATCAGTAGTGCATATAGAGAGCAAAACATAAACACCAAAGTAGTGAAAGATAAGTTAATATTTCCGGATGGTTCTATGTATAGGGACAAGTTATACCCTCCAAACGCTGAAGATGTGCTTACAATGGATGAAAAGGAAACGGAAAAAGTTGAGGAGGTACAAACGGAAACAAGTGCGTGTATAAGTGAGGCTGGAAGCAACTTCATCAATGTGGGGAACCCACGTGAGTTTTTGATAAGGTGCACATAAAAAAATCAAGGAAAACCGCTCGCTTCAGGTAAGTTTTTCTGGGTTTTTTTTCTTAATTTAAAACGTACCTGTTACAAACAAAGCGAACGGAAGGTCTGGAATAATACCTTTTTGTGGGTAAAAATAATGTAAACATAAGGATTGAATTTCACTTCGCGATTCATGTTAACTTTGAACGTGAGCTGATGCAGTCATACATCGATGACAGCATTCAAAGTGAAATTCAATCCTTACTTGAAGTAGATATCGTACACACATTTTTTACAGAAATGCTTGTGCATACTTACTTCTTTCGATGTAAAAACTTGTTTTTAAACATTACTTTCAGGTATGGCCTCCGCATGTGGAAGCGCGTGGCCTAGTGGTTAAGGCGTTGGACTCATGATTCGAAGGTCGTGGGTTCGATCCCTGGACCGGGCGATGTGTTGTGTCCTTGAGCAAGACACTTAATTTCACGTTGTTCCAGTTCACTCAGCTGAAAAATAAATGAGTACCAGCAAAATGCTGGGGGTTAACCCTGCGATGGACCGGCGTCCCATTCAGGGGAGAGTCTTGTACTCTCAGTCGCTTAACGCCACCGAAACCGGGATAAGCTCCGGCCTGATGGGCCTAATGGCTCGGGACAGACTTTAACTTTAATGGCCTCCGCATCCACTTCAAAGTCCCCTTTAATATGCAAGTACTGCGGTAAATTGTACAAACAGAGTGCTAGTCTGTCGCAGCATGAACGAAGACATACTGGGACTGCCAATGATGGAATTGTAGTTGTGTGACTCTAACGTCAATAGTCCCTGATAGCTCTCTATTCCAGAACTTCCGTGCGCTTTGTTTGGAACAGGTACGTTTTAAATAAAGAAAATAAAAACAAAATAACTTACCTGAAGCGAGCGGTTTTCCTTGATTTTTTTTATGTGCACCTTATCAAAAAGTCACGTGGGTTCCCCACATTGTTTATAGCTGTAGGCGCTAACACGTCATCATTAAACGAAGTGAGGCGATTTTACAATTTCAATTCAATTTTATTCGTCAAAACAGCTCAGCCACTCACATTGAGTGGTACATGAGGGCATACTATAAAATACATATTTACAATAACAGATTGACATTATCTACATACAAAGTATAACAATACATGTAACAACATTAGAACTTGTTATAACCGTATAATAAATTTAACTACAGTTATAGCTATAGTATTTACAAAATGTACTATATTAAATAATAATAATAATATTAAAAATAATAATAATAATAATAATAATAATTCAGCAAGCAAACAACTGAGATATCAAAAATATAATGGTTGTTACCTTCATGATGAATGAATAAAAGAATTACGAAAATTTTTTGTAAATGTGAGACAGAAATATACTAACATTTAAAAGTAATTTAATATTACATTGCGAAAGCATTGTACACATTTTATGGACACTTGGGTTTTGAAGAAAATATCTAGGAATATACTTATATCTTTCTGTTTCAAAATGTTTACATATAATAAATAATGAAATTCATTACCACTTGTCGTAAATTTCATCAAAATAATTCTGGCCTACTACTGGCAGCAACATCTAAACAATAAGTTTACCAATTTTCAGATACTTTCTAGTACGTCAAATACGTTAAAATTCAAATTTCTTGCAGAGCGAAGAATGCATAAACTACCTCAATCCGCCATATTGTCTATTGAACGTATCGATCGAGCCGAAATATGCCAAGTGTAAGCATCGTATTTTGGTTTATAGACACAGAGACGAAGAAGGAAAAATACATCAAGGTTACAACGACGATGGGGTACACGGAGCGGGAAGGAAGTTGCTGGAATATCTAACTCGTAACAATTATATCAATGTTGGAATTGTAGTTACAAGATGGTATGGAGGCAAACATATCGGACCCAAGAGGTTTAACTTGATGGAGGACGCGTTAAGTCAAGTACTGGCAAAACTTAAATAAAAAAGATAAAGTGACGTAATATTTTCTAGTGTTACTTTTTATAAGTTACAGAGACGTCGACGGTGTATAGAACTCTCATTCTCCAAAATAAATAAACTTTAACTATATTATTAAATTATTGTGTATATAAAACAAGTCCTATGTTGCTTATATTGACTGTATACTTTATTTAATGTATTTACTCCTAGTAGTTTACCTAGGATAGAAAGTCGGTATTATATCTGAATTCCCGGAATTGCTTAACCCTCACCGCTTTCCTAACCGTAAATTATAAGAGTTAGGTTACTTCCTACTAAAGGTAATAATGCTTCTCGATCTGTAATACTATGTTTTTCGAAGCACGTAACTCTATAGTTTGGTCGTTTCCCGGGTGCCACATTATGGATTTTTAATTGCCTCGGATATTAACAAAAATCCAGTCGTATTTTATGCTTATTGTCATTGTGGACAATGTCTTTGTTTCAACCACAGAGATAATTATGCTATTCATACACAGCATGGAAATCAAAATTATGAGCCTTTATTTATCCGTATCCGAAGGCTCAGATGAGCTATTGCAATCTATCACCGTCCGTCGTCCGTTGTGTGTAAACTTTACATTTTAATCTTCTCCTCCAAAACTAGTGGTAGGCCAAATTTGATGAAACTTGGCGATTATCATGCCTGGATAACAGCCTTTCAAAATTGTGTTCGGGGTTTGGCCATACCCAACAAGATTGCTGCTGTTACTAAAATAGCAAAAAGACAAAAAAATCTTCTCTGAAAGCAAAAGGTGCATGCAAATTTTGATTAGATATTTAGATTTAGCATACCTGGGGACATTAAAATTGAACGAAAAATAGGTTACGCGTTTTTGGCGTAAAATTGTTTAATTTTGAAAAAGAGACATTTATTGTTATAACTCAATAACGGCTGAAGATAATTGCATGGAGTTTTCACTGTTGATCTTGTCTTGTCTTGCTATTTTCTTCCAAAAGATGTCAAGGTCAAAGGTCAAGGTCATGTCCCTGTTTTTGAACTTTGATAAAAAATGCTATTTTTTAAACATTTCAGATGATAATGACATGGGATTTTCAGTTAATTGTAGGTATTGACATGACGATCATTTTGATACATAGATCAAGGTAATGAATTTAAAGGTCAAGGTCAAGGATGCACAACTATTACCGTTACTGTTAATTATCTGCAAAACTATTAACTTTTTGTATAGGCATACATAATACAATATTGTAGGTAATGGCACAATGGTCATTTTGATATATTAATAAAGGTCATGGGTTCAAAGGACAAGGTCACAGATGCAAAACGATACCGAAATGGTTAATTATCTCAAAAACTATAAACTTTTTTGTATAGACATGTATATTACAATATTGAAGGAATTGATTTAATGATCATTTTGATATATAGATAAAGGTCATGGGTTGAAAGGTCAAGGTCACAGATGTGAAAGAATACCAAAATGGTTAATTATCTAAAAAATTATTATTTTTTTGTATAGACATGTATAATAGAATATTGTAGGTTTTGATTTAACAATCATTTTGATATGTAGATTAATGTCATGGGTTTAAAGGTCAAGGTTACAAATGCGAAAGAATACTTAAATGGTTAATTATTGTAGTGGACGTTGTTGATGGTCCAGTACAGCTTCTGTACAGATGGATTATCGTCTAGCACTTCGTAGACATAACATGAACACAAGATGGCTGTTCAATTCCGTTCTTTATTCTACGTCATACCTGTTACGTCACACTGACGTCATTCACAATACACATGTTTAATAACATACAAATTGGATATGAATCCGGATATTACATCCCTCCATATTTTTAAAAAAGAAAATTACAAACTATGTTAACTATTAAAGATAATTAGTACTATGCATTGAGTGCATAAGAAATGTGAAATTATAACAGTTCATTTCAGCCCTGAAATAGAAATGCAAAATAAACAAATACTAAAATCAGTGTCAATGAATTCAAAGTCAATGAAACACTTAATCTTTCTTTAAATAAAGTCATCTAGTTTCTGTGGCCGGCGAACCGCTCTTCCTGATCTAGTTACGGTTGTTCCATGTTCTGTAGAACCAGAAGTTTGAATATTTTCACTAGTTTTTGGAATGTCACTCATTTCCTCCTCCAATTCAGAATCTTTTTCTTGGTTTGGGATATCAAAATTAACCTTTTTAAAAAAAGAAGAATTTCTCGTTACAGTGTTCTGTTTGTTGTAATTAGGTCCAGGTGATTGTGACGCAGTGATCATATTTCCTTTTGTTGAGACTACAGCATGTGGTGTCGGCATGAATTTAGGTGTCAGTTTGTTTTGTTTAACACTGTTACGCACTAGAACGGTGTCACCAACTTTTAAATCGTGATTTTCAGCTAATAATTTGTTATTAGCATAGTGTCTCATAGTACCTTTGGAGGTTTCGTCACTTTGTCGAGCAAATTCGTCAATTCTATTGTCACCAGACCTCTGCACTTTCACCTGTGGAAGTTTTGTTTTAGGTTCGCGACCGAATAGTAATCGATGTGGCGATACACCTGTTGAGGCATGTGGTGTGGCTCTGTATTGTCGTAAGATTTGAAACATCTGTTGTTTCCAGTTGCGTTGTTCGATATGCGACGCGCGAATAACCTTCATTAGCGGTTTATTTACCGACTCGGCCTGTGAATTGGCTCGGGGCCAACGAGGTGTGATTCGACGATGTTCGAACCCAGTATTATTTGCGAACTCTCGGAACGCATGAGAGTTAAAGGGACTCCCGTTGTCAGACTTTATTATCTTCGGAATGCCGAAAACTGACAAAACTTTGTCGAGCACAGCGATTGTTGTATTTGCCGATACAGATTTAGTTACTTCGACTATCGGATACCTGCTATATTCGTCAGTTACTACAAACAAGTACTCGCCGGACGGAAGAGGACCGCAAAAATCCATGCTAAGATCTTGCCACGGTTCCGATGGCAGTTCAGACATATGAAAAGGTTCGAAACGTTTTGGTTTTTCGGTTACCGACTGACAAGCAAGGCAACCTCGAATCGCGTCCTCAACTCGATCATTGATTCCTGGGAACCATACTTTTGATCTAAGAAAGGATTTTGTCCTTGTAATGCCTTGGTGCCCTTCGTGCGCGAGTGAAATAGCTTTGTCGCGTAATTCACGAGGCAATACTATTCTGTGATCTCGTAATAAAACATTATCACTATGGACAGATAATTCATCGCGTATAGTCCTTAATGACTGTAACTCAAGTATGTCGATATCTGGATCCGTTATGTTTTTAACTTCATACCAACGCCCTGTGCGAACTAATTCAATAGCTTTTATTATACACTTGTCGCGACTGGTTGCGAGCTTAACGTCATCGATACTAATTGCTTTTAAACACGCCTCTGATGCAATAAAGTTCACGTATTGTTCTGCTACGCGTTCTTCGTGTGATGAAATCGGACACGGTATCGGGTGTCTAGACATGTAATCTGCCGGGTTATCACGTCCAGGGCGATATTTTATTGTCAACTTGTAAGGTTGTAGTCGCAGACCCCATCTTTCGATCCTAAGAGGTGGTTTTGGTTTTGACCATATTTTCTCTAGCGGTTTGTGATCGGTAATCACATCGAAGTGTTTAGCGCCGCGAACGAACATGTCGAAATGCTCGCATGCCCATACCACGGCTAACGCTTCTCGTTCAGTTTGACTGTACCGGGATTCTACCGGAGTGAGTGCTCTACTTGCGTATGCAACAACTTTCGAGTCTTGTGCTAGAATCGCGCCTAGACCCACTGGACTCGCATCGACTATTATTTCGATCTGCTTTGCCGGGTCGTAATAAGACATGACGGTGTCGCTTGACAACTTCGATTTAAGCGTCTGAAAAACTATAAACATGTATATAACAATATTGTAGGAGTTGATTTAAAGATCATTTTGATATATAGATTAAGGTAATGGGTTCAAAGGTCAAGGTTACAGATGGGAAAGGATACTGAAATGGTTAATTATCTCGAAAACTATTAACTTTTTGTATAGGCATGTATATTCGAATATTGTAGGTAATGGCTTAACAATCATTTTGATATATAGATGAAGGTCATAGTTTCATACTTTTGTTTTTACTTTTTAGCTGTTTATAAATAATGTGTTGTAGCTAGACTATATATTATATATATTAATATATTATACATATATTATATTTAGCAATCTCGAGACAAGGTAGGATTAATTTGCGAAAATCCTTGCATTTAATTCTGCCTTACTACTGAAAATTAGGAGTTCTCTTTAATAAATGTTATTGACCATTGAACCTCTGCATGAGATATGTACTAAGCCTCAGGTAGGCGTTAAGGCCCATGGGCCTCTTGTTTAATTTTGGTAATGACATTAGAAAATGGTTTAAAGTTCTAAACAGTGAAACAAACACATGTATTATTCAAAATGGCATTTCATCACAACATTTTAGAATTACTCGAGGATGTAGGCAGGGGGACCCAATTTCGCCATACATTTTTTTTACTATGTGTAGAAATTTTGGGAATGATGATAGGTAAAGAGAAAAATATTAAAGGAATAGCTATTGGTAATAAAGTATACTACTATAACTTTAGATGGCTCTGAACAATCACTTAGACTTACTCTTAACCTCCTTGACCAATTTGCAAAATATTCTGGCTTAAAACGAAACATTGAAAAAACTTGTATTTGGATTGGTGCTAATAAATTATGTAAGGATAAAATTTGCACCGATCTCCCTCTTTGCTGGTCAGATTCTTTTTTTACTACATTACTGTATAAACCACTGTAACTGTGACAGTGAAATACTCTTCATATCTATAGAAAATCAAATAAATTTGAATAAAAATTGATATTTTTCACTTGCATGTACCTAGTCGTAACAGGAAATCTGTATGCGCATCCGTGATTAGCCAAGACTATATCTACAGTGTAAAACGTTGGTGCTATGGGGATTAAGCATGTTGAAAAACCAGGCAAATGGCGGCTTCTGTTGCGCATATGACGTAGAAAGTCACCAAAGACATCACTTCCGGTGTAAACATCGTCATTTTCGCATGTGTAAAATCCCCATACCGCCAACATTTTCCTTTTTACAGACATATTTTTTGACAATCGCAGATGCGCATAAAGATTTCCTATTACGACTAGGTACAAGTAAGTGAAAAATATCAAACTTTATTTAAATTTATTTGATTTTCTATGGATATAAAGAGAATTTCACTGTCACAATCACAGTGGTTTATACAGTGGGTATCCATTACAATACCAACCTTGAAGAAATAATAGATCTTAAAGTGTAAGTACAATGAAAAACAATATTAACATATTTTAATAAACCCCTTTACCTATGACGAACGCCGTATTTCTTTCAAAATCGAATCACTAATTACGGAGAAATTTTGAAATAACCCCTTTTGCACATCTGAATGGAAACTTGAATTTCTCTCTGATCACTCCTGACGTCACAAGTGTGACAGCCAATGTTTGCAGACATGCGCATAAGCACCCACTTGTTTACAACATAAACAAGTATGGCGCCCGCCGAAACTTAAAAAATGTTCAGTCAAACCGCATTAAAGGATCTCCAATGAGGACAACTTTACATAGGTTTAGTAAGAAGAAGACGAATAAATCGCAAGTGATCTGTTCATGCTTTATGATAAAATTCGGTGGTTGAATTAGCTTGTAATCCGCCACAACCGTTCCAAAACACATGCACATGGCCCCCTCCTTTCTGTTGTTGATGTTGAGTTCATAGCGGAATTTAATCACGACTGACCTAATAATCCTTTTCTAACAAAACAATCGTTGCGGTATAGCGTGTATGTTGCGATATAGCTACCTGTTGGTCGGTCACTTCCAAGATGGGGGTTGGGCGATCCTAAAAATGCAATAGGGAAAGAAAAATACAGCGACCAAACCGAGACTCTAACCCAAGACCTTCCCAACAATACTAGCGGGATTACTATGTCGTAACTACCGGGTTTGGTCAACCATACTTGCCTTTCAGGATTGGGGGGGGGGGGTTTAGGGTCACAAATTAACTACTGGTCACAAAATGGCCTACATCATCACTAGAAGGTGCAAGGGGATGTTTGATTGTAAGCTACATCACACCAGAAACTTTTTCTTGTTGATGGAAACACAAGTTCATGTGTGAAATTCATGTGTTTCTGGTTTGCTTTGAATCAATACAAGTGTCAATGCACAGTGACATGGAAAGGGTCAGATGTTATACTGTCTGCCTCTCATGATATAACATATAAGAAAACCTTATTTATTTAGTCAACCATAAATTATCCACAGAAAAAGGAAACTGCAACTTTCCTGTGTGCCATGCTCATGCAGCCTTGAGAGTTTAGTTGACTGCATCTGGAAGTCATAGACTCCTACTGGTTGTGTTAGTTCAGGTATAATGGACTGGGTGGTAACTGGCTTCAGTGCAAGGATAATGGCAGCAACCTATACAAATGTTATTAGCTATCAATTAAAGCCACCTTTCATATATGCTTGCACAAAGTAGCTACATGCACAGAGTCAAGCTTCTATGGAATCATTTTGTACATATCAAAGTCTGGCCATCGATACCTCTTTCTAAATATAAGTGTTGGAGTAAAGTTTACATTCAACCAAAATTATTTTACTTATATCATAATCAAGGTGGACATTTCTGGAATGTTGGAGGAATCTGGACTGGAGTGTCTGGAGAAAACCACAGACATCAACAAACAGATTGACAATTTTCCACACATTTTTCACACTAGGATCAGTCCCAACTGGCCTCTTTCTAAATATATGTGTTTGAGTACACCCAATCAAAATCATTTTACTTATATCAAGGTGATGATTTCAAAATGTAGAGGAATCTGGAGTGTCTAGAGAAAACCACTGACAAAAAACAGACAGATTGACATTTTTTTACACTAGGATCAGTCCCAAATGGGATTCAAACCTTAAAATTAAAGGTATAATAGAGACCAATGTGCCACCACCCCCCTTGGAATAGGTCTACATATACACTGCTATCCATAAATTTATACACATTTTTAACTGGTCATTTCATTATAGGCAGAAAATCACCACAAAATTACATTATGGAAATATCATGCTTGTAAATCTGAGTGTTGTTTAAGTTAAATATTGTTTTTAACTTGAAAATATATTTTTCACAGATTTTTATATTTTTTCTCAAATTAAAAATTAATTCCATGAAAACTGGTTTTAAGAAAAACAGCTAGGTCATGAAAATTTAGATCATTATTACCATTTCAAAATACTGCAAAACCTCTGATATATCAACAATATGGATGAAATTTGGCTATACAATTGTATAGTTATTTATGGATAGCTGTGTAGATGAAGTTAGCCAGTACCAATATTGTGGGTACCTGTTACATTTACTTGTGTCGGTGAACCTGTGTCATAAAATCTGATAACACCCCCCTCCCCAATCTTAAATTCTTAAATTCCAAATTAATTTCAATCAGATGGTTTTTGAGTAAGATCTATGAAAACCCCGAGTACTGGTAGTAAAAACAAACTATTTCTCAACAAGAATTTAATACATGTATGATACATAAACAAATTCATGGAATAAAAATACTCTTCAATTAGACAAATTTGTGCTAACATATAATTTATCTTTTTTGCATTTTGGTAAAGTTATTGAACAATCTGGTCAACTGGTTGTAGTTGAGAATCTAGACCTTGTACTTGATGTTCAGCTGTCTCATGTCCAGTATGTCATCTTTAAATGCTAAGCTGTGTATATTGAAGTAATTAAACTGTTACAACTTTTGAGTTCCTTGACGTTTTGCGGACGCGTAGACTCTCGAATGGCTTTGACCTTTGCGGGATCCGGTGAAACGCCTTGACTGCTAAATACTAATCCGAAGAAATTGATCCTTTGCTTGTTGAACTCGCACTTGCTGCGATTAAGCGTTAAACCATTCGCTGCTAATGCTTTAAACGTCGACTCGAGGGCTTGATCGTGTTCAGCTTGCGTTTTTCCGAAAACAATTATGTCATCGGACAGATTTTTTGCCCCTGGCACGTCGCGGATAACGCCTTTAACAGTCTCTTGAAAAATTTCGGAAGCCGAACTTATTCCGAAGTTTAAGCGTTTATATCGGTACAGCCCCATATGTGTACTGAATGTTGTTATGTAGCGACTTTCCTCATCAAGTGGAAGTTGATGATAGCCTGCTCTGAGATCTAACTTACTAAAGACTGTTGAGCCGTTAAGATCGTTAATTAATTCCTCAACGGTAGGCATTAAATGTCGTTCCCTAACGATTGCTTTGTTAGCCTGGCGCATGTCGATACATAAGCGAATTTGGTTTGGGTCTTTTTTGGGCGGAGTAACGATAGGAGAGACCCACGGTGTAGGCGTACCATTAATTTTTTCGATTATGTCTTGCTGGATAAGTTTATTAATCTCAGCTTCAACTTTCGGTCGAAGATGGAACGGTGTTCTCCGGTATCGTTGTGCTACTGGTTTGACCGATTGATCAATGTGTAATTTCACGGGTTTGCCTGTATATTTACCGATTCCATTAAACAGTGCTTGGTGCTCGTCACTGGTTGCGGATATATTCCGTACAATTCTAACGATATCGAGATCCACGCATGTAGGATAACCGATAAGACCGCCGTGATTTCCTTTTACAATGCAAAACTTATGCAAACTTGACTTTGTGTCGGTTTCGATGCGTAACTCACAAACGCCTAAAACGTGTATCCTATGACTACCACCATATGGTACAAGGTGTGGCTTTTCGCGTTGTTTAATGGTCGGAGAGCCGATTTTACGGTGCGTGTTTTCGTCCAATATGTTTACCGAAGCGCCTGTATCAACGAGTAAGTTGCATTTGAACCCGTTAACTTTAACTGAAACTGTCGGAGTTTTACTACCGACAAAATTAACACGGTGGACTTCGCCAATATTGTAACAATATTCGTCATCACTTGAATAATTCAAATTTTCTGTGTTTCTATCATGAATTTCTTTGACCGACTCACGTTTCCGACAAACCTTACTAAAATGGTCACGTTTCTTGCAGTGATAACAAGTCTTACCTTTAGCCGGACACGTGCCACGATGTGGATAACTACCACCGCAGTTCCGACAACTCTCAACAGGGTTATCACGACCGCGAGAAATGCCACGACTTCGACCACGTGCTCTACCGCTCGAAATGCGACCTCGACTGCGACCACGTGACGTGAAGGTGTCTGGTGCGACAGAATTTGCACATTTTGATTTTACATTAAAAGCATTAACATTAGAATTTACAGTATCATGTGTTTCCATAGCCTGTGCATGCGTCTCAGCAATTTCAATTGTTCTACCCACCGTTAGAATGTCATTTAAAGTTTTATCCGACTCTCTCAAAGCTCGTCGACGAAGACGGTTTGATCTGCAATTTTGAATTACTGTGGAAAGAACCTCTTTTTCAACGTCATGAAAGTCACAAGATCTTGCTAACCTTCTAAGTTCTGTAACAAATTCATCTAAAGATTGTCCACTTGCCTGTTTATAATTCTTGAATTTGTAAATTTCCATTTGGATGTTTTTTCTTGGCGCAAAGTAGTTCTTCAAAACGTTGACAGTTTCCTCGTATTTTGCTTCACTGTCGCCCTTTTCGGTTTCATAAATGTCAAACACACGATCACCTGCATAGTGCAACAACAATGCACGTTTCTGTTTGTCGTCAGTGAGCTTCATGCCATCAAATAGCAGTTCCAATCTGGCAACCCACTTGTCCCATTTTGGACCGGCATCGTGTGAATCAGAATCGTCAAATTTCGGGAAAATTGGTATCGTAGCCATCAAAATAATATTACCACCGCTTTCCTGGGTGTGTTACCTCGTCGCCAAATGTAGTGGACGTTGTTGATGGTCCAGTACAGCTTCTGTACAGATGGATTATCGTCTAGCACTTCGTAGACATAACATGAACACAAGATGGCTGTTCAATTCCGTTCTTTATTCTACGTCATACCTGTTACGTCACACTGACGTCATTCACAATACACATGTTTAATAACATACAAATTGGATATGAATCCGGATATTACAATTATCTCAAAAACTATCAGCTTTTTGTATAGACATGTATATTAGAATAATGTAGGTTTTGATTTAATGATTATTTTGATATATAGATTAAGGTCATTGGTTCAAAGGTCAAGGTCACAGATGTGAAAGAATACTGAAATGGTTAATAATCTCAAAAACTATAAGCTTTTTGTATAGACATGTATATCACAATATTGTAGGAATTGATTTACTGATCATTTTTATATATAGATTAAGGTCATGGGTTCAAAGGTCAAGGTCACGGATGCGAAAGAATACCAAAATGGTTAATTATCTCAAAAACTATAAACATGTATATAACAATATTGTAGGAGTTGATTTAAAGATCATTTTGATATATAGATTAAGGTAATGGGTTCAAAGGTCAAGGTTACAGATGGGAAAGGATACTGAAATGGTTAATTATCTCGAAAACTATTAACTTTTTGTATAGGCATGTATATTCGAATATTGTAGGTAATGGCTTAACAATCATTTTGATATATAGATGAAGGTCATAGTTTCATACTTTTGTTTTTACTTTTTAGCTGTTTATAAATAATGTGTTGTAGCTAGACTATATATTATATATATTAATATATTATACATATATTATATTTAGCAATATCGGGACAAGGTAGGATTAATTTGCAAAAATCCTTGCATTTAATTCTGCCTTACTACTGAAAATTAGGAGTTCTCTTTAATAAATGTTATTGACCATTGAACCTCTGCATGAGATATGTACTAAGCCTCAGGTAGGCGTTAAGGCCCATGGGCCTCTTGTTTAATTTTGGTAATGACATTAGAAAATGGTTTAAAGTTCTAAACAGTGAAACAAACACATGTATTATTCAAAATGGCATTTCATCACAACATTTTAGAATTACTCGAGGATGTAGGCAGGGGGACCCAATTTCGCCATACATTTTTTTTACTATGTGTAGAAATTTTGGGAATGATGATAGGTAAAGAGAAAAATATTAAAGGAATAGCTATTGGTAATAAAGTATACTACTATAACTTTAGATGGCTCTGAACAATCACTTAGACTTACTCTTAACCTCCTTGACCAATTTGCAAAATATTCTGGCTTAAAACGAAACATTGAAAAAACTTGTATTTGGATTGGTGCTAATAAATTATGTAAGGATAAAATTTGCACCGATCTCCCTCTTTGCTGGTCAGATTCTTTTTTTACTACATTACTGTATAAACCACTGTAACTGTGACAGTGAAATACTCTTCATATCTATAGAAAATCAAATAAATTTGAATAAAAATTGATATTTTTCACTTGCATGTACCTAGTCGTAACAGGAAATCTGTATGCGCATCCGTGATTAGCCAAGACTATATCTACAGTGTAAAACGTTGGTGCTATGGGGATTAAGCATGTTGAAAAACCAGGCAAATGGCGGCTTCTGTTGCGCATATGACGTAGAAAGTCACCAAAGACATCACTTCCGGTGTAAACATCGTTATTTTCGCATGTGTAAAATCCCCATACCGCCAACATTTTCCTTTTTACAGACATATTTTTGACAATCGCAGATGCGCATAAAGATTTCCTATTACGACTAGGTACAAGTAAGTGAAAAATATCAAACTTTATTTAAATTTATTTGATTTTCTATGGATATAAAGAGAATTTCACTGTCACAATCACAGTGGTTTATACAGTGGGTATCCATTACAATACCAACCTTGAAGAAATAATAGATCTTAAAGTGTAAGTACAATGAAAAACAATATTAACATATTTTAATAAACCCCTTTACCTATGACGAACGCCGTATTTCTTTCAAAAATCGAATCACTAATTACGGAGAAATTTTGAAATAACCCCTTTTGCACACCTGAATGGAAACTTGAATTTCTCTCTGATCACTCCTGACGTCACAAGTGTGACAGCCAATGTTTGCAGACATGCGCATAAGCACCCACTTGTTTACAACATAAACAAGTATGGCGCCCGCCGAAACTTAAAAAATGTTCAGTCAAACCGCATTAAAGGATCTCCAATGAGGACAACTTTACATAGGTTTAGTAAGAAGAAGACGAATAAATCGCAAGTGATCTGTTCATGCTTTATGATAAAATTCGGTGGTTGAATTAGCTTGTAATCCGCCACAACCGTTCCAAAACACATGCACATGGCCCCCTCCTTTCTGTTGTTGATGTTGAGTTCATAGCGGAATTTAATCACGACTGACCTAATAATCCTTTTCTAACAAAACAATCGTTGCGGTATAGCGTGTATGTTGCGATATAGCTACCTGTTGGTCGGTCACTTCCAAGATGGGGGTTGGGCGATCCTAAAAATGCAATAGGGAAAGAAAAATACAGCGACCAAACCGAGACTCTAACCCAAGACCTTCCCAACAATACTAGCGGGATTACTATGTCGTAACTACCGGGTTTGGTCAACCATACTTGCCTTTCAGGATTGGGTGGGGGGTTTAGGGTCACAAATTAACTACTGGTCACAAAATGGCCTACATCATCACTAGAAGGTGCAAGGGGATGTTTGATTGTAAGCTACATCACACCAGAAACTTTTTCTTGTTGATGGAAACACAAGTTCATGTGTGAAATTCATGTGTTTCTGGTTTGCTTTGAATCAATACAAGTGTCAATGCACCAGTGACATGGAAAGGGTCAGATGTTATACTGTCTGCCTCTCATGATATAACATATAAGAAAACCTTATTTATTTAGTCAACCATAAATTATCCACAGAAAAAGGAAACTGCAACTTTCCTGTGTGCCATGCTCATGCAGCCTTGAGAGTTTAGTTGACTGCATCTGGAAGTCATAGACTCCTACTGGTTGTGTTAGTTCAGGTATAATGGACTGGGTGGTAACTGGCTTCAGTGCAAGGATAATGGCAGCAACCTATACAAATGTTATTAGCTATCAATTAAAGCCACCTTTCATATATGCTTGCACAAAGTAGCTACATGTACAGAGTCAAGCTTCTATGGAATCATTTTGTACATATCAAAGTCTGGCCATCGATACCTCTTTCTAAATATAAGTGTTGGAGTAAAGTTTACATTCAACCAAAATTATTTTACTTATATCATAATCAAGGTGGACATTTCTGGAATGTTGGAGGAATCTGGACTGGAGTGTCTGGAGAAAACCACAGACATCAACAAACAGATTGACAATTTTCCACACATTTTTCACACTAGGATCAGTCCCAACTGGCCTCTTTCTAAATATATGTGTTTGAGTACACCCAATCAAAATCATTTTACTTATATCAAGGTGATGATTTCAAAATGTAGAGGAATCTGGAGTGTCTAGAGAAAACCACTGACAAAAAACAGACAGATTGACATTTTTTTACACTAGGATCAGTCCCAAATGGGATTCAAACCTTAAAATTAAAAGGTATAATAGAGACCAATGTGCCACCACCCCCCTTGGAATAGGTCTACATATACACTGCTATCCATAAATTTATACACATTTTTAACTGGTCATTTCATTATAGGCAGAAAATCACCACAAAATTACATTATGGAAATATCATGCTTGTAAATCTGAGTGTTGTTTAAGTTAAATATTGTTTTTAACTTGAAAATATATTTTTCACAGATTTTTATATTTTTTCTCAAATTAAAAATTAATTCCATGAAAACTGGTTTTAAGAAAAACAGCTAGGTCATGAAAATTTAGATCATTATTACCATTTCAAAATACTGCAAAACCTTTGATATATCAACAATATGGATGAAATTTGGCTATACAATTGTATAGTTATTTATGGATAGCTGTGTAGATGAAGTTAGCCAGTACCAATATTGTGGGTACCTGTTACATTTACTTGTGTCGGTGAACCTGTGTCATAAAATCTGATAACACCCCCCTCCCCAATCTTAAATTCTTAAATTCCAAATTAATTTCAATCAGATGGTTTTTGAGTAAGATCTATGAAAAACCCCGAGTACTGGTAGTAAAAACAAACTATTTCTCAACAAGAATTTAATACATGTATGATACATAAACAAATTCATGGAATAAAAATACTCTTCAATTAGACAAATTTGTGCTAACATATAATTTATCTTTTTTGCATTTTGGTAAAGTTATTGAACAATCTGGTCAACTGGTTGTAGTTGAGAATCTAGACCTTGTACTTGATGTTCAGCTGTCTCATGTCCAGTATGTCATCTTTAAATGCTTAGCTGTGTATATTGAAGTAATTAAACTGTTACAAAAAAATTAAATAATTAAATGCATGCTGACTAGTACAAACTGAAATATTATACATAGTTTCTTTTCCTTTAAACTTGTCTCGGATATTTTACTTCCTCTCTGGATTTTGAATTCTCTATCAATATAAGATTAAATCTGTATTGCAATAAATGTGTACCTATCAAAATATAAATGAATACAATGTATTTTCTATTGAATTTGATCATACAAATCAAATCACACATTAGCCAAAGTAAACAAGAACTTGTCATGAATGCAAGATAATAATAACACAATATATGAAGTTTACTTCACATAACTAGAGCAGCTCTATTTTTAAGATTTATTCCTTGTTCTATACGCCTTGTATGCAACACATTGTCTCATGTTGTTTTCATTTGTTTCAAGTTTCATTAAAATTGATCCATAGACATAGAAGATATGGATTGTACATGATATTTGGACAGGGTGATTCCTATATACCCCAATGGGCCCCAACTTTGTTTGCACTGAGTATAAATATACAACTGAATTATTCAGTATAATGAAAAATAGAACTTAGCCATATTTGGCCTGTGAGACATATGAATATACAGGGGTTCAAAATTGTCTTGGTCTGGGTCTGGAACATATTGGGTGTTGGGACCCTTGAAAAGTTTAAAGTGAAAACTTTAAAAGTTTGATGGTCTCAAATTTTTTCTCTTTACAAAAAAATACTATTTTTTTAAATGATTACATATGTTCAAATGTTAACTCAATTGCACATGGAACTTTCAGTGATATTTGTCTTTCAAAAAAATTATGTTGAATCCATAATAAAAGGCAAAAGGTCCTGGACCTTTAATTAAAAATATGTTAAAAATATAGTCGTAACAGGAAATCTGTATGCGCATCCGCGATTAGCCCAAAAAATATCTGCATAGGGAAAAACATTGGTGCTATAGGGATTTAACATGTTGAAAAACCATGCAAATGGCGGTTTCTGTTGCGCATATGACGTAAAACGTTTCCAAGGACATCGCTTCCGGTGTAAACATCGTCATTTTTGCATGTGTAAAATCCCCATACCGCCAACATTTTCCTTTTTACAGACATACTTTATGACAATCACGGATGCGCATACAGATTTCCTGTTACGACTAGGTACAAGTAAGTGAAAAATATCAATCTTTATTCAAATTTATTTGATTTTCTATGGATATAAATAGAATTTCACTGTCACAGTGGTATAATAATAGTTGTCAAGTCAATTTTAATACCTAAATTAACTCATCTATTCATTAGTTTACCCTCACCAAGTCAACATATAATGAAAACTCTAGAACAAATGCTATATAAATTCATATGGGGTAGCTAAATTGATAGGGTTTCTAGACAAAAAATGGTACAATCATACAGAAATGGTGGCTGTAAAATGATACACCTGAATGCTTTTATCAAATCTATAAAATTGGCCTGGTTCCGGAGATTATTAAAAACAAATTGTACTGCATGGAAAGATATATTGTTAGAGAACAATTTTAAAGAATCGTGTTTTTATTTTGGTAGCGTTTATTTCAAACTTTTGATGCAAAATTGTAGAAATATTTTTTGGAAGGAAATGTATTGCATTTTATAAGAATTCATGAATATTGTATCAGTCTTGTGGTAATAATTTTATGTCCCAACCTTTGTGGTACAATACAAATATTCTTATTGATAGGAAGACAGTATATTTAGATGTATGGAATAAAAAAGGAATCTGGTTAGTTAATGATCTTTTTGATGAAAATGGAAATTTTTATGAATATAATCAACTTTGTAAAATTTATGAGTTCTCTCCCTTGATAACAGAATTTTATGGTGTTAGAAATTCAGAACTAAAATTATTTGAAAAACCTTGCTTATAATGAAATAAAACTAAATTACTATACCCATATATTCCTCAGTACATTTTATTTTTTCGAAGAAAAAAGGCACAGAGGGTATATATGATTTAGTTATAGATCAATGTAACTTCAAATCAAAATCTAAATCAAAATGGGAAAATAATCTGAATTTTAATGGTTCTGAAGTATGGTGGAAAAATGCTTATTATTTTACAGTACAATTTTTATCAGATGTTAAGCTTAGATGGTTACAATTCCGTATTATTCATAGAATTATTGTCACTAATCGGTATCTTTTTAATACTGGCTTAAAAGATTCGCAGTTATGTACATTTTGTCACACACTACCTGAAACTATTATACACCTATATTGGGAATGTGATAAAGCAAAGCACTTTTGAATAGTATAGAAACATGGGTTATTTTATATACAAACAATATAGAAAAGTTTATTACTGAAAAAACTGTATTTTTTGGCATCCATGATAAAGCAGGTTATGTACTTAACTTAATTTTGTGTTTAGGCAAAAATCACATCTACAGACAAAGGTTGAATAATAATGTGCCAATGGCCAATATTTTTTAAAAAAAAAATCCAAAGCTATTTTGCTAAAGAGAAATTTATATCTTTAAGTGATAAAAATAACAAAAACAACTTTAAAACTTTAATCTAAGATGGTCAAAATTCCAGAATTTAGTGATAAATAGTGAATGAATAAATGTACTTGATGTTAATATGTATAAGTTATATAAGTGTTTTGGGTTTTGTGTGTCATGGTTTGTTAGGTAGCTATATATATATTTATAATGGCAGTGAGATAAAGACACATTTTAAGATAAAATGTTCTTAGGTACATCATTATATCATAGTAGTATACATTTATCTTATATTTTATATCTACCTGTACTATAAGAATGGTCCTTGGTATGTGTGAGTATGTGTGTATGTGTGTGTTTGTATGATTGCAGTGAGTGAGTTTGTTTTAAATATGTTTTTTCTTGATATGGCTCAGAATTTTGTATTTTTGAAGAAAAAAATCTTGTAAACATTCTTCCTTTTGTTTTTTTGAAGGCCAATAATCACTCCAGCTAGGACCAACAGCATTGGTGACATGTTTACATAGTAAATTTCCAGCTGTTGTAACACAATTCTTTGTGACTTCAATAGATGATTTTCTCTTTATTATATCCCTACATTCCTTGTCAAGTTCATAACCAGCTTCTTTGGAAATTGCATATGCAACCCCGGCGCCATTACTCAGGTGTTCATTAGCTGCATTAACAATGGCATCAGCTCTTACCTTGGTGATTTGATCTTTGTAAAGTTTAACTCTCAATCTTTTTTCTATGGTAAATTCATACTTAACAGCAGAAGGGGTTTGTATATTATCAAAACGCCTATTTCTACGACTGGTAGTTTGTGAACTTGCGTGAGCCTCTTCACCATTCTCTGTGTGTGAGTCTGAAGACGAGTTCTTCTTATCAAGCTTGCTCTCTGTCATTTAGCTTGCTTAATCCTGGGCTCCTCTGCCAATAGCTGCTTTAAATTTTGAGACTATCTCATTCAATTTTTGTCTGTTCTTACTAAAAAACCAAATAACATCAGTTTTCCAATTTTCAACTAATAAGACATCTGCATTTTTTTTGAATTTTTTAAATGCATCAGTGACTTTCTTTTCATCATACTGGCATCCTGCTATGACATCGTGTTCTAAACCACTTAGTAATTTCCGCAGTCTCTCAAACTCTCTGTCTAAATGTGATTTTCTGTCAGCAGGAGCAGATAAATGGACACTTGGTGGATTTTCATTGAAAAATACACGGAATGATGGGAAATGAGTTATGTCGTACAGCTCATCATTAAAGAAAAACATCAACTGCTTCGCTTCCTGTTGATCATCAAATATTCTACTGATAAGGTTCTGAAAAATATAACAGTAAATTAAACATTTGCATTCGACAAAATAACCCAAAGAGGGATTGTGTGATATTACCAAGGTGAGAAATCTTAAGATTACAAGGGAAAAAAGCAGTTGAGATAGCTGTGGTGTTGTGTTGTATCTGTGCATATAGAAGATTTAATATTAAAGTGATTTACTGCCATCCTTTCTGGTCAAGATATTTTAACCTTGATGAAGAATTCTCACTAGGAAGATTCAGGTTAGATTCTCACTTGTTGTGGAAGTGAAATTTTTCCAGATATTTCCTCCCTTCTGATACAAATTATACCATTTATCCCTATAACTGACACTCACAGACCACAACACCTCTAATTACCGAGATTCAAATCCCACTAAGGCATCATAGGGCGAAAAAGTCTGTTAGTTCACTGGTGCATGTTGTACATGGTTTTCTCTTGTTACACCTGCCCCCCATTATTCTAGAATTGACCATCTCAGTATAAGTACTAGATAAACTGTGAGCCACAAGCTCACAAAAATACCCCCAGCTCCTCCACATAAAAAAATCCATTGGATCAAATTTTTAAATAGGAGGTGCACATCTACATTATGTCACAAAGATTGTGTGTAAGTTTCATGAAAATCCATTTAAGGGTTTGGGAGTTGCAGATAAGAGATATGTACCCTAAGGTGTAACGGAAGGACGGACACACGGACAGACACCCCTATCACTATATACCCCCCACTTTTAAGCGGGGGGTATAAAAAAATCTTGACAGGAAAATACACCATTACTCCATTCCTTTATTAGTTAGTTAGGTGTTTTAAATTTGTCTTTGAATACTACAAATTTGAAATTTTTATGTCAGTTAATCTTCACTGCAAATATATTGCTATCAATTTTGTACCATTGTTGAATATGTAAATTTATGTATTTAGTGGTTTTTATTTTCCAAAATCTTGTTGCCTTTGATATCTGTTTTTATAGTTTAGAAGAAATTTACGCAGAAACAACTAAACTGTCTGTTGAGAGCCAAATACCCCACCCTACCCCCGCCCCCAACATCTATAGAAGATATTGCAATATGACTTTGATTCAAGATCATGACACATCTTTGAGCCATGAAGATTATCCATGTGAATTTGTATGACAGTCATCTTAAGCAGCTATAACATATGGTCCGGACTAGATTATTTTAAAGCATATTTTTATTGCCCTGCAACCTTGACTATATAACCTTGGTTCAAGGTCATGACACATCTTTGGATGATTATTTACATTGTATGTGAAGTTTAATGACAGTCATCTAAAGAAGCTTTGGGATACGGCAGTGACACAATTTTCAAACATATTTTTCCGACGACCCTGACCTTTCCGATATGACCTTTGTTCAAATTCATAACACACCTTTGAACCATGAAGATTTATTCATGTCAAGTTTTATTACAGTCGTCTAAAGCAGGTATGAGATATGGCCCGGACATGGTGATCAAACATACTTTTCCTACTACCATGACCTTTCCGATATGACTTTGGTTCAAGGCCATGACAAACCTTTGAACGATGAAGATTATTCATGTGAAGTTATATGAAAAAGTACATAGTAGCTATGAGATATGGCCCGGACACGATTTTCACACGGATTGACAAACGGATAGACATGGTGATTCCTATGTACCTCCCTCAAACTAGTTTGCGGAGGGGGGGTATAAAAATACCTGATTTCAAATTTTATAACTGTCTTAGTTCATAATACACACAAACTACAGCAGTCTCTTGAAAGAAAACAATATACCCAATCAACAACAATACCCAGCTGTTATTTCCAGCATTTGACCTTGTGACTTTGACCCCTGACCTATGCAGCTGAATTTGGTATGCAACACGGTCTCATGTTGGTTTACATTTCTTTCAAGTTTCATTAAAATTCATCCATAGATATGGATGATATGGAGCGGACACGATATTGTGATAGATACCAACAAACAGAAATAGATGGACATGGTGATTCTTATATACCCCCCTAAACTTCGTTTGCAGATGGAGGGGGGTTGGAGGTATAAAAAACTTTGTAGTAATATATACAGTTAACATGAACAATTACCTGATTGGTTATAACATTTGGAGAGTCTGCCTATTGTCTGTATATAGTATTTTTAAATTATTACTAAAAATTAAGAAACAAAATGTTATTAACCCTTAACCACTCATCTGAAATCTACCAGAAATGGCAAGCTTTATATATGTCGTTGAGTTCCATCAAACTATAATCATTACAAAAATTTATATACATACCATATTCTGGGTTTTAACCTCTACCTGTGCTCCTATAAATAATGAAATGATATATAGTTATGTCAGAAATAAATATTCTGCATATACCTAGATTCGCACAAAAATACAGGGTAATATACAAATTGACATTCTATATAATCTTTCGATTTTGTAAAAAGGTAAAATGTTAAAAACAGCTAGTCCGTTATGTCTAACTTTTTCGATATTTTAATACAGCAGTATTATTAATTCAAATTTTAAAAATACCACGTGATATAAACAATATTTTGTGTTATCCACTGTTAGTAGATATTTTTTTTGCATATCATGTTGCATTATATGCATATCATTTCACCAAGGGTTTTAAACCTTTTTTTTCATCCGCTTTTTTGAAAGGTTGCGTGAAAGAGTGTACTTGGAATAAAATTTACTTTTAAATGACAAATTTAACCAATAACACTACGATTCAATGAAACATGAGATTACAAAAAGAAAAATTTTTACCACGTCGAATTTAGATTTCTAGTGTTGAAAAATTAAGATGGGTACTTGCTAACTATTTTAGAAACAATTACAATGATCAAACGCAAAAATAACCGTCCATGTTCAAAGCACAATTCTAAAAAAACATTTTAAAACAGGAAAATTAAACTGGGAACTGAGGGCGCATGCTCCGGAAGGTCAAGCACCTCCTGTTTGGCTACCTACATCCCTACGTATCGCTGATAAACCAGAAAAATAAATATATCTTGCATTTATTTGTTCATCAATTGCTCACAAATATATGCGTGCAGAAGAAGCGAAGATGAAAATCATTATTCTTAGATTATTGAATTTAGCGTCCAAAAAAGGTAAAGTTAAACTAACTTGTTCATAATGTTTTACTGGCTATAATATTTTATATTATACTTTGGGAAAACACAATTACACAAAGTTCAAACCCGCTTTAAGAATTATATATAACACTTACTTGCCATAACTGGAGCATTTTCAATATCAATTGTTGTGGTAGCCATTTCAAGTTTAACGCCAAGTACAACGACTACAATCTCATATCTTCCGTCTGTGTTGAAGATAATTTTGCCGAGCCAGGTTCTGTTTTCTGTAAGGTAACAGCTGATCGTGTGAACAACAGTGTTGTGGCTATCCGAAATTTTTAGACAAACATCCATCTCTTCATCGTTGACAACAGTGCCGTCATCATCAAACAAATTAACTTTGATCTCTGTTTCTACTCCAACAACACCAACATTAGGTGCAATTACCTGGGATCTAGAACCGGAAATCGATACTGATATGAATTTTCCAAGCAATGAGTCATGTCCCAAAGGAGTTTCAACAAAAGCTAAAGTCGGTTTTTCACACGGTTCCTTATCAATTTGAATGTCTCTTAAACTCAAAGTTTTTTCAATGATAAATGGGGCAGCGTCTATAAGCGACACTGAATCAGAGGTTGACAAAGCTAACTGGATAGAACTTTGTGTGCTTGATATAATGCTGATTTGCTTTTTTAAATGAAAGGCTTGATCCTTCAATCTCCTGGTCTTGATTTTTGTTTTGTGTCTCAGTTCATTCATAAGTTCCTGTTTACGGCAATTTAAAGTTTCAATTACTTTTTCGAAAGCTGTTTCAATTTCAATAGATATCCTATCTGATGTTTTTTCCACATTAACAATTTCACTTTCTACTAATTCTTTTATATTATTCATTTTGTTTTCTACTACGTCTAGGGTTTTGGTTTCCTTTTCTATTTTTTGAACCTCTGTCTCATAAGTCTTATGAAGTTCCAGAACGGTATGTCCTTCTTTGTGTGCTACCAAAATACACTTAGAACAAACGATCTGCTTACAGCTATTACAATAAAATGTTAACTTCTCACCATCATGACCTTTCATCTGACATTTTCTCTCACTAGATAATTTCTTAGCACTGTCGAATGTCAATGGCATGTCTTGTAGAGAAAATAAGACGTGAGAACGTTTTGCACGTTTATGATGTTCATGGCAGTCTTTACAGAGTTGCTTTGAGCATGTTTCACAAAGAAACTCTGCAGTCGGCTCATCCTCACATTCCTGGCACTGAAGAAAATGTTGGGATTTTTTTATTTTATAAAGTTTAACAAAACCATCTTGAGTTCCATTTGTAGGAAACTGTTCGACGGTTTTATCATTAACATTCGTTTCCTCTTGACAGTATTTACATCCGATTTTGGCTTTTGACTTAATGTTTGATTGTAGACAATGAAAACAGACAGAGTGTAAACAAGGGAGCAGTCGTGGTTGTCGAATACCTTCATCAAATAAACTACTACAGCAACAGCATTTCAATAAATCAACTGGGAATTTAAATTGTGTATTACTCTTCGATGCCATATTCAAAACTTCAAAGAAAGAAAAATAAATAAAATAACTTTTCAAATCATAAAAGTAAAGTTTCCGTGATTTCATAAATCTTTTTGCAGATACATGTAGAATGGAATTAGAGTTCATTATAGTATATCTCTAAAAAGTGAGAAATTAGTTGTTTTGAGTTTTTGATAGACAACAAATTTGTTGTATTTAGGAATATATTTTTCAACAAACATATTCCTTTAAGAATACGCAGTCACATATGGTGGAATGAATCTAGATCTAGAAAATTATTTATAATTTTGCTAGATATTTTAAAAGAGGGGTACATTCACCTTAAAATTATAATGAAAATATATACCTAAATAAGTAAAACGAAAAATAAATGTACAAGCTTCCATTTATAAAATACAAAGTGCATTAAACGTGAAAACTACTGTAAAAAAGAAAAGGGCGTTGACGTGTGATCCGAACCATGAACGTTAGAAATACAGATTTTCTATAATTTCCTGTGCGTTTATGTAATACATCTATTTACTGTCGTTGGCGACATTTATAGATACCCTTACACATTTGTATTTATAATCGATCGTTCCTGATATTCAAAACAATGCAAAGGGGTTGGATCAAAATTGACAAGTTATACTACCACAAGATTTTACTTCCCTGTCTGATCAATAATCTATACAATTATACAGCGTCATATAAACAGAGAGAAAAACTAATAATAACATAAATTATTTTTTGAACAGTGAAAATCTCAGTGTCAAATTACAAAGACAAAAATAAGACACTGTTACCTTTTCAATTGACATTGGATGTAAGTCCCAATCCGTTCATTATGTGAAATGTCGTTAGAAACCAAGTTTAGTCATGCGCATACTGTTACATGTCATATTTTGTTTACCCAGTATGTTATATGGGACAATACGTAATCGTGTTAAACAGAGCGGGGCTGGGTATATAAAACAAAAATAAAGTGAAATGGAGGTGAGGTGATATGGCGTTTTTTACACCACGCCAGCCAAGATTACGTATTTCACTGGCATTGAGGCGAATGATCTAGTGTCTGGACAACCATCAATTTTTTACAAGCTAATTGACAGACTTTCTTACACTTTAATCTGCATGAGTGGCAAAATGTAAAACGCAACAGAATGTACCACAAAAAACGACTAACTCTATTTTGATCTCCGGTTTGATTAGATATGTTCATCTATTCAGTGTTTCACCACATGACTAGTGGACAACACACACTTCAGTATAAGGATTATTATGAAGGGCAAAATATAATACAGGTTTTAATTGATTTTCAAACACAACCGTTTTATAAAAATCTAGCAAAATAGAAACCATTTAAGAGGCAACAATAAGCAATAACAGGTTGTAACTGAACCGCCATAGAAAAGTACCGTATGAAAGGTACTGTACCACTAAGTTATTTTAGAAAAGAAGCCATGGAAAAATCAACATTGTATTTTTTCGCATAATTAAACACATGCCAATTTAGCAGTACTATTTGGACACATGTACCCGTTTACATGACTTCTTTGTAATGCGGCCAATCAGTTCTTATCTGATAAAGGAATGGGGTGGCATTTTTACAAAAAATAGTTTTGTTCAGGATTATCAAAAACAAATATACTAATCCATGTCCTAATCACAATCCAGAAGTAAAGTAAAAACTTTGAAACTGACAAGTAATTAGGTTAGACACTTGAACTTCTACAAGGGATTATTATGTTTGTTTATGATATATTTTATAGCAAGAGAAAATTGTTTTTTTCAATAATGTATTTTTATCCAAACATCAAGAGACCTAAATCAAAATGGCGTACGGAATTCAGAAATCTAAGAATTCATAAAACCCTAACAATTGAATGTAAAAGATAGAGTCACTTAATATTTCTACCAATAGGTAACCTTATTTACCTTTAAGTATATGTATATTTAATGGCACTTGAAGTACAATTGCTATTAGTTTTAGAATGTTTGTAAGTTCTTTCTTTGAAGGTCGGGACTTTATCGACACTCCGTTTTCTTCCTCATTACATATCTTTTAAACACCTAAGATTTAATTAAGTAAAAAAATAGCATATAATGTCGAAATTACAACCCCAAACTAAAGTTAAAACTTTGAAACTGGCAAGGTAAGTAAAATACTTTATTTTTATCATAGAAGTGAGACCCTTGTGCTCCGTAAGGGCAACCACCTCCTTGTTAGAGGGCTACATCCACTTCTTGTGAAGTCGAAATTGAGAATGAACATGGAACAATGTGACCTCAAATAAACCCAAGATAATTTTAGATAAAAAGAAATCATGCCTATCAACAATATTGTAATAATAGGTATAACCTTGTTTATAATGAGCTCCAATCATTCCCACAGTATAGTATTATCACACAATAATAATACATTAGACAATCATTTTGTTTTGATTAGGTGCATATGGGGATATAGTATTACTTTGATCAGATTCTTTTCACTTTATATCCAGCGATATCAAATGACAGTAATTGTTTCATTATATGACAAATCAAAATGACATTTAAAAATTCAGATTTTGGTGTAGTCAGCACAAGTGCATGACCGTGATCGTTAAGTCTGTAAAGCTCCATAGAAAAACTGTATTATCTGTTATTTCTTTTGTGTTGACGACATATTGTGATGCTAAAATCACCTGAGGTTTCTATAGACGCAAACGTTTGCATTGCTCGTCGTCCGCCATTTTATTTTTTGTATCGCCGAATTTTGTCAATGACGACAGCATCTTTTAATAATTGGATAAATGTCGTCAGAGTATATATGGAATAATGAATTTGACTTTGTATTTTTAGCTTTTCATATTGATGTAGGACAGGTTGCGTACTGCTTGCTTGGTCAAAACACGCCAGTAGTTTGTACCACTTGATTTCTCATTACCCAATGGAATAAATCGTTACAAAACTTACAAGAAATAAAATTACATATTGCATGGTGACGTTAGATTATATAGTTTCTTTTACATATAGCTTTGTTTTTACTAAAAATCGCAAATACTGTTATCATTATAAAAGATTTAAGTTAATTGACTTGTCGAAGTCGGTAGTTTTGCGACATTCCGGTTTCTTGACATGTCGCCTCGATATAAGTGATTAATCTTTGCTGGTGAGGGGGCGTACAACGCCATTACACCCCATCTCCATTTAACTGTATTCCTGTTTTATACACAGCCATGCGTTGCCCGGCTATGTTTAACACAACTTAAATAAATAGCTTATCACATAGAGTATGATAAACCGGGTTAACAAAATATAAAACGTAACAGTATGCGCATGACTAAACTGTCTACCTGGCGACATTGCACATAATGCTCCGGTAGGATTTTACGTCCAATGTAATTTAAAGGCAACAATGCCTAATTTTTCTCTATGTTATTTGACACTAAGATTTTAACTGTTAAAAAAATAATTAATGTTTTTTTAGCTTGCTTTGTGTTTATATAACGCCATAAAATACGTAGTTTGTTGATCAGACCCGGAAGTAAAATCTTGTGGTAATATTATAAGGTTGAAATATAACTGATAACTTTACTACTCCAGCATTTTTAGACAAACAACTTTGAGTTGTCCTTTTGACCTTTAATTTACGTATTTATTAAGTAGGAGTATAATTATGTATAGGGATCAAATAGGTTTATTTTGTCTACATAATGGGAACAATAGTCATGTAACTTAATAATAATCATGTATACCATCAATAATCCTTCTGTTTAAATTATTAACTGCGAATTATATTACTACCCAAGAACGTAACACCATCCATTAGACAGACAATGGAGCACAACAGCATCAGCTTTATCCCAATCAGCTACAACACCGACACCTACAAGTATAGCTTTTTCCCTCGCACCATCCCAGAGTGGAACACGCTACCAGAGAAGGTTGCAACACAGGCAAGTGTGGAGTCATTTAAGAGTATGCTCCACAGTTTCAGTGCAGAGTAGAGGGAAGTGGCAGCTAGTGTAAATAGTTTTAACTGTTTTAACCCATTGAAAAGACCTTGTGAGAAGCCACGTCACACAAGTACTCCTGTGAGTTGATGCTGATAAGCCCTTCACAGTATTCCAGTAAATATAAAATGTAAATGTTAGCCTATGTATCGGGTGGTTCAACAACATATATCCCTGATGAAAGATAAAACAGGCAGGTCAATGTTACTGGTCTATATAATTAATTTCAGATAATAATACAAAGGGTAAATAAAACATTTTTAAAATAAGAAAAATTATCATTTTAGTTCTTATTTTTATTTTATTGACTTCACATACTCTTCTCGAACAGGAACATGCTTATCCACAATTTGACCCTGTAATGTAGACGGACTGGAGATCTTTCTTTCAGAAACAGGTGTACAACACTTGTGCATTAAAATGGACACATAGAAAATAACACTGACGACCAGGGAATATATTTATAAAAACGTTTAAAGTTTCTGAGATTTATACCTGTACTTGATTTGACGAGAACTTTTTTCTATATTATGTTTAAACTATATATAACATACTAGTAGTATGAGCATGGCCAAACTTTGCTAATTGTTGGTATGTGAAACATATATGTTAAAATGACAAGTTTCTAAATTTATAAACTATCTCTTGTAAGTTGTATGTTTATCAATGATAACGCCAAAAGGTGAAGGCGATTTTCCCTGTTTTTCATTGATCATGTTGACAATTTGAATTAATAAATTAAATTGTCTCAAATATAATGCTCAAGCCTATCTACTAAGAAACACCAACTTGCTTATATGTACATGTGAATAATAAACAATAATTATAACAATTATAGTTGATCAGATGAAGTTATTGAAATACATCAAAGTTCTTTTAATGCGTTTTGTAATAGTGTGTCAAACTTAATTTGCACAAATAAGAAGATGGTTCTTCTAGTTGATCAAATGTTTTTCAGACCATTTTAAGTTGAACAATTTGAGTCAAATATACAGGCTGAAAATGAGGGGGTCTCGTACTTGACATTATTAAACACGCTGATGTTCATCATCACATAAGTTTATCACCTGTATTAGTTTGATAATAAACCAAGTCTCCTTTGTTTCAAGCATTTTGATTGGTCATATTCGTCTGTTACGTTTGCATGAATACATTGGCTCTCAGTGATGTGACCTTATTATGGATGATGCAGACGCAAAGACATTTGAATTGCTAAGCCTTAGCAATGCTATTTTTGCTTGCTACGACAATTTTGTAATTTCAATTGTTGATTTGTTTTTGAAAAATAATCTATAAATTGAATTATAAAAAATGAAGTTAATTTTGTGTTATCATAGAAGTTTGAAAGGATTTAACATTTTGCACACTGAATAATTCGACATTTTGCACACTGAATAATTCGACATTTTGCACACTGAATAATTCGAGTAATCCTTTCATACTTCAATAACAAAAAGTTAACTTCATCCATACATTAACGTGCGTAGGCTTAACATCTCTAGTGGAAGTTAATATTAACTAAATTTGACGGTTTAAAATTTTTATTTTGTTTTTGGTATTGTGATTGTTTTGTTTACAAATCATGTTTATGTTGGAAATGTTTGGGAAATATACGCCTACACCGGTAACAGGATATGATGGAGATATCTCAAACTCGGACGAATATTTTCAATGTCTAGAACTCGTTTAAGCTCGTATTGGACAGGGGAATGTCCATCCTCGATTTTATAAATCAAAAACAAAAAGACTAATCCATGTCGGAATCACAATCAGTAAGCAAAGTAAAAACTTTGAAACTGACAAGTTATGTTAGATACGTGAACTTCCATAAGTGTAGTAAGGACGGGTGCTCCGGAATGGTAAGCACCTCCTGAGCGTTAAGACAATACAAGTAATCACAGTAAACAGGAACATTGCAAGACAAATGCGATAGCTTCAAATGGTGTCAGATACCCCTTTGTTAATAGTGTAATCTATCCTAATGAGCTTGAAATAAATTGAACGAATGCTTCTTCAATTACTGCTTCAAACATAACAAAATACAATCTAAAAACCAAAGTAAAAGTTTTGATAACTGGCAAGCTCAGTTAAACCCGTTGATTTCAACCAGTGAAGTAGGTATGGGCGCTCCGGAAAAGCAAGTACCTCTTTTGAGCTATGGATGCTTTATCTGACACATATGTCATTTTGAATGGTAGAAGGAAGTCCAAAATTTAAGTTTTTATACAGAAGCATCCTAAAAAGATTCAACATTTTATTTGTAAATAACTTCTTTCTTCGTTTTAAAGTCGAGTAAGTACAGGACTTTGTTAAATTTAGAGAGAAGACCACATAAAGATATATAGATGACGTTCAACTCTTAATAATCCTAAATTTGGGGCCTATGTAAATGTCATCTATCCTATTGAGCTTTAAATCAAACATACGACTGATCATTCAATCTCAGCTTCACATTTGGGCTATAACTCAAATATGACACCATATAACATGTGAAAAGCTATATTTAAGCTATATGACAAATTTGATGACTTTTTAGCTCACCTGAGCCAAAGGCTTAAGTGAGCTTTTCTGATCACAATTTGTCCGTTGTCTGTCGTCGTCGTCGTCGTTGTTGTTGTCGTCGTCGTCGTAAACTTTTCACATTTTCATCTTCTTCTCACGAACCACTGGGCAGATTTCAACCAAATTTGGCACAAAGCACCACTAGGTGAAGGGGATTCAAGTTTGTTCAAATAAAGGGCCACACCCTCTTTAAAGGGGAGATAATTGAGAATTATTGAAACTTTGTTGGTATTTTTCAAAAATCTTCTTCTCAAAAACTATTCGGCCTGTAAAGCTTAAACTTTTGTGGAGGTATCCTTAGGAAGTGTAGATTCAAGTTTGTTCAAATCATGGTCCCCGGGGGTAGGGAGGGGCCACAAGAGGGGGATCAAGTTTTACATAGGAGTATATAGAGAAAATCTTTAAAAATCTTCTTCTCAAAAACTATTAGGCCTGAAAAGCTCAAATTAAAATGGAAGCATCCTCAGGTAGTGTAGATTCAAGTTTGTTCAAATCATGGTCCCCGGGGGTAGGGAGGGGTCACAAGAGGGGGATCAAGTTTTACATAGGAATATATAAAGAAAATTTTTAAAAATCTTTTTCTCAAAAACTATTAGGCCAGAAAAGCTCAAATTAAAATGGAAGCATCCTCAGGTAGTGTAGATTCAAGTTTGTTCAAATCATAGTCCCTGGGGGTAGGGTGGAGCCACAAGAGGGGGGGTCAAGTTTTACACAGGAATATATAGAGAGAATCTTTAAAAATCTTCTCCTCAAAAACTATTAGGCCAGGAAAGCTCAAATTAAAATGGAAGCATCCTCAGGTAGTGTAGATTCAAGTTTGTTCAAATCATGGTCCCCGGGGGTAGAGAGGGGCCACAAGAGGGGGATCAAGTTTTACATAGGAGTATATAGAGAAAATCTTTAAAAATCTTCTTCTCAAAAACTATTAGGCCTGAAAAGCTCAAATTAAAATGGAAGCATCCTCAGGTAGTGTAGATTCAAGTTTGTTCAAATCATGGTCCCCGGGGTAGGGAGGGGTCACAAGAGGGGGTCAAGTTTTACACAGGAATATATAGAGAGAATCTTTAAAAATCTTCTCCTCAAAAACTATTAGGCCAGGAAAGCTCAAATTAAAATGGAAGCATCCTCAGGTAGTGTAGATTCAAGTTTGTTCAAATCATGGTTAAATAATAGTGTATTTTCCATGCTGTATTCTTTTATATAAGTTTTTTGATATAAAGTTAAATATATTGTTCATGAGAAATATATTAATTGTACTTGTATTTAAAAGCTAATTTTTAATGTAAATCCTGCTGTATTCTATAATTTCTATTTGCCATTTCCCGATTACAGTATTCGGCCTATGCATTTTCTCTCTTTTGAGATTGGTAGATTGCATGATGAAATTTTTTTTTAAAATTATTTCATTGGTTGAAATGCTGTAAGAAAAAGGTAACGGAATAAGCCGAGGCTTGTCGAAACATCAACCTTTTACGGTACATAGAAATACTTACAAATTGTTTGGTGAAAAGCATCGGTAGGAAGTATAGATTTCAGTTTGTACAAAACCTCCCTCCCCTGCACTCACTTCAATACTGAACTCATTTCGGCTTCTACCTAGCAAGTTGCTCAGGTTAGCGATGTGGCCCCTGGGCCTCTTGTTCAATGAATCTCCGCTTATTGTGTTTTTTTGTTTTACAGTTAAAACGATATGGTAAAGGGTGCTGTAAGATAAACTGTTGACTTGGAGATACTGTATGCCTAGGCGTATCACGGTCCTAAAAAGGTTTTGTGATTGTCATTATTAATCGTTGTTATATTTGCCGTCGCATAATCCAATGTTTCTCTCAGTCTCAATTTTAATTTTACATGTGGTGAGAGCAGCTAGCTAGCCAGGAAGCGTTTCCCTTCTAAAGCACTCTGTCTTTGCCTGGGTTAAAATCCATGTCCGTGTGATTAACTTAAGTGACCAGTTTTCAAAGCGTTCACTTTGTTTAAGGAATTGTAATTTGCACATGGATTGGAATACCCAGCGTATTTTTCTCGTGTTGAAATTCCTTTGGTATGGTGATTTTAAGGGTCATTTTAGTAGGAAAATTGAAGTGAAAACCATTTCGTTGAAAAGCGTGAAATAGGGGTATAATTATGAAATTACCTACACAAGTGTGGGGATTTTTAAATAAAAATACAGAAGGAATTGATAATTTAAGAAATTTTAAAATATTTGTTGCATTTTTTTAAAGAAAATTGTGCAAAAATACACGTGTTGGGGAAAATAGCTTACACCTTGTATAACGAATTAATTTTAAAAAATGAAAAGATATTATGATAGTCGACATCATAGAGCAGTGCAAAGGGGCCAGAGTATGTTAAAGAAATACGAGGGTTTTGAAAACTCGACAATTTACGGTTGAGGTTATCTACGATTTATTTTCCTTTTAAAATGCGTGTACCAGGCGTGATATTTATATTCTAAGACCACTACTAATCCAAAATACAACAAGTCACTAAAAGTGCACGGTCACACAATACTGTTCTATTTAAATTGAGGTAAATATTGTTTGGTTACAACAATCTTGAACTATATAAAGCCGAATATGCCTCAGCAATAATCAAGTAATATTCAAACTTAGCTTTTATAATCTTCCCTTGGATCTTGGTAGCCTTAGAATATGAACTATCACGCCTGGTACACGCATTTTTAAAAGGAAAACAAAACATAAAAAACCTCAACCGTAAATTGTCGATGTTTTCAAAAACCTCGTATTTCTTTAACAAACTCTACCCCCTTTGCACTGCTCTATGACGTTGACTATCTTAATGTCTTTTCATTTTTTTAAAATCAATTCGTTATACAAGGTGTAAGCTTTTTTCCCCAACACGTGTATTTTTGCACAAATTTCTTTAAAACATAGCACTGTCGTGCTGCTGTACAGCGTAGTTGGGAAAATTGTGTTGTGGCAAGACAGAATATAACCGAAAATTCGGGGGGGGGGGTGTCGTTAATCTATGCATATAGTCCGACGGATGGGGTTTTTTTGGAAAAAGAAACAAATTTTTATGTACCAAACCATGTATTGCTGAATTAAATGGTAGAAAAAATTAATTTCATAAATATATGAAAAAGACAAACGGTAATTAAAATTTGTACCCGATCGTTTTGTCATTTCGGATAGAGAGAAAGTAGAGTTTTGCAGATCCTACCGTCGCTATGAGGGGGTACATTCTAGCGGTTGTATGCATAACTGAATCATTTAGTTGTTTTACCAGTTCCGAATTTTTACTATCGAATAATCTAAAATTTCAATCCCGTTCAATTAAAGGAATCGCAAAATAACTTTCTCAATTTGCTGTTTCTTCAACCTCTTCCTAAATGTACGAGATTGTTGGTGACCTAGTTTAACGATGTAAACAAATCGTGATCACGGAAATGCTTTTTTCAAGAAAACATACTACCACGTGTTTTTGAGGACAGGTGTCGATATTTTGGAATCAGTAAACATTTGTATTATTACACCACATAAATTTTATTTCCTCTGCTTGTGGATGACGTCTGCAGCAGCGCTTATATGAAACCCTGTTCGGAACTGGTAAAACGACTGTATATAAAATTTGCATACAACACTGTACGAATTATCTCCCTTTCACGAAAGTAAAATCTAATCGATAAACATTTTAAAATATGACACAATTGCCTCAACATTAAAATACGTTATCATAACCTTCAAAATAAATTTAAATTTCCGTAGATTTCACGAAGAATTAATTAAAAAACCTGCCGTTGCTGTTCATTTCTTAAAAAGTTATGATTTTACATCGTAGGACGCAAACTTCTCGAACTACTTTTTATTGTAAACATGAGATCAGTTCGCCAAATTGCAGAAATTATTAGATGCATCCCGTCGCAATATTTTACTAGATTCTGAAATGTATTCCGAAAATTTATTCCAAATGTGCATATGTAACAAAATGCATTACCCGTCTCAGAATACATATCTCACGATAAAACAGATATACTTCTTTCACGCTCATTTATCAGGCGCACTATTTCCAGGTGTACTCATATCTTATAATTTCATAGCAAAGAAGCTCGATATCTTGGAAGAAAGCGATGACAAAGTACAGGTTCACTTTGTTCACGCTGTACAAAAATGCAACAAATATTTTAAAATTTCTTAAATTATCAATTCCTACTTTATTTTTATTTATAAATCTTCACACTTCTGTATGTAATTTCATAATTATAACCCTCTTTCACGCTTTTCAAACAAATGGTTTTCACTTGAATTTTCCTACTTAAATGACCCTTAAGACGGACCGGTATATTGTTTTGATCAGAATTTGATTGTGTTTACGTTCATGTGTACTTCAATCCAAATATCTAGAAAGGCAGCCTACTGGAAAACAAGCAAGCAACATAAGGTGTCAAAGTATTTTGAAAAAGCAGAATGAACTATATTAAAATGACGTACGCAATTCAGAAATCTACGGACATAGCCATATAAGGTTAAGTTGGCATCATTTTATATTTCAACCAATAGGTTATTTCAATTAGTTTTAAGTATATTTTATGGCATTTAGAAGGTAACTTTTTACAAATTTTAGAATGTTTTGAAGTTTAATTGTCAAATGTCGATGTCTTAAGACACTCCGGGTTCCTCATTATCTCTGAAACACCTAACCTTAACACCGACTGGGTCAGAATTAATTTATTAAATCAAATACAAATATACTAATCCATGTTCTCATCACAATCCCAAAACAAAATTAAAACTTTCAAACGTTGCAAACTAAGTTAAATATGTAAACTTCAACCATAGAAGTGAGGCCAGGTGCCTCATAAGGATAAGCACTTCCTGTTTAGGAATATACATACACCCACGTTGTGTGGAATTGAAATTTAAAATAAAAGAAACATGAAACTGTGGGACTTCAATATATCCAGAGTAATTTTTGGATACGGAAACGCTTCACTTATCAGCAATATTGAAATGACTAGGCATAACTTTGTATATAGACTAACAAATAGCCAAAAGTTTGGTAACATGCAATGAATTTTATTACAGCACAACAGCAATAAAATATAAATAAAAATGTGAATCTTTAATGTCCATTAATCAAGCAGTGTATTAAAAAATCAATTACAGTTTACAATAAGATTTTACCATTCACATATTATAGCATCATCACACAACAATATGACATCAGTACTTATGGTATAGGTAAACATCATTGACCTGTCCGTTTGACCTTTAATTTAAATATTCATTATGGACAGGTAAATGTAAGTAATAGGGATCATGCGTGTATATTTCGTCTACCTGATGTGAACACTAATCATAGTCAATGTGTATATGTATTAACTGCGAAACCTAACGCTACCCATGTATTGGATGGACTTTCCTATATGAATTTTCCTAATTTAAGGTCAGACGGAAAGGTCAATGTTGTTTACCTATATAATACCTTCATGTTGTATTTATATATTTTCATATTGATGTGTTTGTTGTAAGTTTTCCGTTTGCATGCTTACTTTGTAATTTTGATCACATTTTCAGACAGCATCTTGAAAGGTCAACGTAGATGATCAATATACATGCCACTTTTACATAAACATTTTAAAGCATCATATGGCACACTGGTGAAACTGATTCTATAATGCTATGCTATGGACACAGTTTGATCATTTTGTTTAAAATTGAGTTTATACAAAATGTGAAACTTTTTTGTGAACACTTTTTAATTTTTATCCTTTATCAAGTTTAATTATGCTAATTTTCTATTATAGAGTATTTTCAAAAATTGTAATATTTAAATTGATTTTACATAAATATTATTTAGTCTGGTTCTTATATAGAAAGAATGGAAACTGTTAAATCAAATACACACATTTTTACATATTTTTAAAAACTATTTATCTTAAAGTGAAAACAGAATGAAAAGTAAGTTTAGCAAAGTAATTCACAAAAATAGTTTAAACCTTTTTTGATATCCCATTTTAATTCAGCACGTTGATGAAGGCAACCATGATAATGTTCTCAGTATGACACTTAATGACATTTATCACAATTAACTACAATCTTCATACCATTGCAAAGTGAGCTGGGGTCTTAAAATTAGAAAAAAATTAATGTTACAGGCTTTTAACCTTTCATTTTCTCTCATGATAGATTTAATGGCATCGATTTTTACACGGTTTTCAGAAGAATTATTTCTGTAACGAAAATAGTTCCTTTAAATTATCTAACAGTGTACTGTTATTATTATATTACTTGAAGGGTGATCTTTTGCTAAGTAAGCGTATTTTGAGGATAGTATTATGCAAACTAGTGCTATTGTTAATAAAAAGTTTTAATACTTAACCAGAAGTGCTATTGCCGTTGCATAGGTAAAGTCAAACAGTTTTTTAAAAAACCAGCAAACTATAATAAAACAATTGAAACAAAGCACAAAAGTCAATAAAAAATAAAACAGATTTGAATAAATTTTCTCTCATATCAGAGAAAGAAATCCCTTATTTTACATATTTTGCCTCATCCTAGCGTTGAAACAACCCTACATGCGTAATGATATCACTTATTCTGACGTCAACAATTAATGTAAACAATAAACTTCTTTACAAAGCATCAGGATAACTAATACCATAAAAGGTTTACAAAATAGGAGTATAATTGATATGGGAGAAACAAATCAACCCCTGTTTTGAGTGAAGATATCTCAACCTTCATAAAGTCTGTCTTGAAAAACAAGAATCTCATCCCTCAGGTTGACATTTCATTTCTCTCTAACAAAGCAAGGATAGATTCTATAAATCTTGCACTATGATAACGAAAAGTGACAAATTAACAAACAATAAAAAATTAAACGTAAAATTATTATATCCCACAATCTAAATGAAAAATAAGAAAAGTTTAAATTAAATAAAAATATAATTTCGGTACTTAAATTTTAAAAAAGGTAAATATTTAAGAAATATACAAATTATATTTGCATGAACTTTAAATTGTTTCATTCTTTATACAGAATTGAGAATAAATAAATGTGTAAGCTTATAATCCTGTGAGGCACATAATCATGTACATTAAATTACTATTTTAATATTTACATTTGTGATATTGTTTTTATTTCACATTATTTGAAAACAGGCCAAATTTAATTTTACCATTGATAAAGTCATTATGAAAGAAAAAGTAACATTTTCAACAAATAACAATTCAATGATTAAATATTTGATAATTACTATAATTACATCTATGGACATTTATTTGTCTCATCAAAAGTCACTGATTTTACAACCATTGGTCCCAACATTGCTTGTATTTTTGTATTCTTTAGTGGTTTTGACATTAACGTGTATTGCATAGCGTTCTTGGTTACGTCAGCTGTTGTCAAGTACAGTTTTTTATTTGCAAATGATTTCTTCTGTTGTTTTAATTTTTGACAAATAGTTTTTTATTTTAAGTTAATATAACAAACCAATTATTTATACTATCTACAAAACTATATCATTGTCATATATATTGTTTTATATTTTTGACATGAAAGAATGTTCATCTGAACCAACATTATAATAAAGAAACATTGTCGAAGATGTTGACATAGACTGTCATTCTTTTAAGACCATTGATTTCAATAATTGTTTACAACATATCATGAATGTTACAATATATCAAAGTCAGGAGAAAAATAATTTATGGTTAATCAACTATCAAAAACAATTTTATTTAAACACAGTCTTAACAGGTAAAACATATTTCTATTTCATACATGGCAGGCAAAAGTTGCCTACCCTTCCCCGCTTTCCTGGTACAAGTTCACATATTTAAGTTAAATTCTCTATTTCAAAGTTTTTACTTTGATTTGTGATTGTGATTTGGACATGGACCTGTATTTTTGTTCTTTATCAATATTAATTATCTACACAGACTACCAAAACCGTTCAATTATGTTATCTCGGCTTGTAACATTCTTCATAGATAACATGAATCTTAAAAATCTTGATTACAATGTTGTTGTAATGTTTCCCTTAAGAAATACAAACACAGCATAGGATTACCAATCCACATGTTATTGATTTTTCTTCTACTCTAGGAGGACTTGCTGTTGACCTGTATACAAACTAAGACAACATTTTTTTAAAAAATGCTTGCATTATCAGTCAACCATATTTGTGTTTTTTGTTGTTTTGTAATTTTTTTTGTCTTGTTTAGACTTTCTTTGACTTCAGTCTTTTATTTTAACACAAGGTTTTCATTAGATTCTTTAGACTGTTTTTCTTTGTAATTGAAGTATGTTCCTGGTATGTCAATAGAAATGTATTGTGTAAATACAGTTTGGCTATTCATATTTTGAAAAAGGCTAATTGTACCCTTAGTTGTCAATGGAGAAATGAATAATTTTGCTTATGGTATTCAGACAAAAAGCTATTTTGTTGATACAGTTTGGCTATTCAAATTTTAAAAAAGGCCAACTTAACCCTTGGGTGCCAAGGGTGATATGAATTACCAGTTAATTGTTTAATATAAATGTTAAAAATCAAGCTTTTGAGTAGCATAAAACCGAGTATTTGATAGAAAAACCATCTGCTAATTTGAATGCACTTTTAAACTTAAAATAACAATGCAGTATATTGAAACACATGCCCATCAGTTCAGAACTCTAGGCCAGCTTTATCATATATTCCCTTGGCTTCTAATTCTTCTGTTACACGCTTGAAATAGTCTTCATCTGGATATCCAAATCTGAAAGCAAACAAAATATAGAAAATTCTGAAAATTGATGTTACAAAAAAGGAAATGTAGTTGGACCAAAGATCCAATTATCGACCCCAAGATTGTAGCAAGTACCCTTCCAACTGCCCTACCAAAAACTCTGCATTTATTGCTTCAAATGTTTTTAATTAATCACTAAATCAAAACAACAACAACCTCTGAACACATACATGGATCAACAACTTTCATGAGTATGCAATCTTTCCAATAGGAAAAAAGTAAAAATCTAGGATTGCATCAAAGACCTTCTGCGCTTTAGAAACATTCTATAACAGGTCAGCTATCAAGACAGCTACACACTTTCCCTCTAATATTTCAACTGCTAATTTAGTACCTGGCATTATCTAGAGCCACCAATAAAACAAAACAATAACACTGGAACAAGCAAACAAGACTGACGATCAGCACATATTTCGGCTACTAATTATTTAACTACAAAACTTTGGATAGATAGATTGAATGACAAAATGGTGGGAAGTAATGGAATTATAGTACAATTGGTGGACCCTTATGTGGTTAGTGTGAAATTATTATTTTTTGTGGTTTTAGCAGACAATTTGATCCACAGATTTACGACCACCAAGAAATATTAACCACAAGTGAAAATAATACTAGTATAGAAACTGAAGGACATGAACAGTATAATATAATTGGATGGTCAATTTTAACAGTCCACTATGAAAAAACAAGACAGGAAAAGCGTCATTTTGAGATCACAGCAATTATTAATCCTTTGCTTTTTATGGGTGCTGGACATCAGCTAAAATGGCATCAAGATGTTGGGTTAAAGAAAAATTAAGTTATCTTACTTTTCCAGGCCACCTAATTGACATTAAGCTGAGTGATTAAAGTAAAATTTTACCTTTCTGGTCCACCTTCACGTCTTGTTTTGTGATGGATGTCATTCCATGTTAGTACATTTTCTTCACCAGTTGTTCTTGATCTGCCAATGGTAAAAGTTAATCCTTGTTCAAAAGCTTTCCTTAATAAACCCATCACTTTATTACCCTCCATATTATCTGGTAAATATGCCTGTCTTCTCAGTCCTTTGTACTTGGTTCCAGGATTTGGATGACATTCCTATGGTAAAAAATTAAATATCATATAATATTAATTTTACAGCATTAGATGATTGTTTTAGAATACAATTCTTCATCAGCAGTGCTTTGACCAAATAAGTGAAACCAAATTTTTTCAAGAGGTTGAAATAATACCCCAAAAGACCAAATTTGCTAAGGAATACTTTGAATGAATTCCTTAGTTTTTGTGGATTTTCAGATTTTAAGAAGCAGCAAATATAGACAGTAACTTATATTGACAATACCAAAGTATTTCCCACTGAGTTTATGATATCCCTGAGAACGCTTAATCCACAAGCAGAGACACAGGCCCAGTGGTTTAAATTACATATTACATTGTTAAACCACTAAGTGTAGTGATCTATTGCATAGTGATATCATGTGGTATAGGATCTATTTGTTTTACTTAAAAGTCCTAAATTAGCTTTATATACACGACTTACAAACTGTTAAAAAGATGACTGATTTTCCTTATCTTACAAGAATGATAATATTTTACTGATAATACATGAACATACCTCCTGCACTCCATCACTGAAGTTATAATCTATTATGAAAGTGTCGCAGCTCTTGTAACCTGGCAAAGAAGAATTTTTATCCCGATAAACCTTGGCTGTTCCAGACTTTGGTTGGTTCCCATAAACAATGCCATATATGGTGTTGCATACTGGACAAGCTGCTTTAGTACTGAAGTAGTAAGCAATACATTCCCTACAGAATTGGTGATTACACTGTTTTAACTGGACCGGATCATTCATGTCATCCATACAAATAACACAATCATCCATGACATCTGATTCTTCTTCATCCTTAGTAATGGAGGCAGTTCCACCATGACTGTTCGCAAGGCCTTGGCTACATGTTGGACAGACACTGCCATAACCAGGCGTACAAACAGTGCAAATTATGGTTACAGGGGAATAAGTAACCATTATATCTTTTCTTTTCGCATGCTATACATTCAATTTTTCCATTTACTTCGGGTAGTGAAATTGTGGTGTCTTGTCCCTGCGATGTAAAGGACATTGTCATACTAGAATTTATAAGTTTTAGATTTCCTTTTTCACCAGATGTGGAGGAATTTTGAGAGCTGCTAAAACTTTTGGGCTTTCTTACAGGTTCAATAAATTCATTAATGTCTCTTCCTCTTAACCTAGGTTCTGGTTTCATCCTCCAATTATCTATTTCCAAATATTTTTCTGGATCAAACTTGTTGTAACCATATCCTGCATTGAAATATGCATTCCCTCCTGATTTCCCTTTGTCATAACTTCCTTGGTGTACTGGTCTATCAGGGGGCGGTTTCTTGCGGACTGAAGACTGTGACTGTTTTGTAAAAACATCAGTCATGATTTTGGTGATGATCGGATTCATATTGACCAGGTGTATATCACTGAGACACAGGGTATGATACAATGATTGCATATAAGCAAATTCCGATATAGCCTCATAGACTTTTTCACAATGACGTTCTATATATACTGGAATTGTCAATTTTCCTGGAATAGATTAGCATATTAACATGAATTTTAAAAAAATGCCTTGATAGTTATTTTAATCCTAAACAAATATTAATAATGCAAAATCCCACAGCAAAGCAAAAAACTTTGAAAATTGGCAAATTAAGTGACATGTGAACTTCCACCAGGGAAGTTTGGCCCTGTGCTTTGGAATGTCAAACACTTAGTAGTAATACAATATGATTCATAACGCATCCTCCGGAATATTCTTTTATATTTACAATTGCTGATTTTTTTCCTGCATAAAATTATTGACAAGAATAATGTTTACATTTCAGCTGTGGTGTAACTCCTTATACGCTACGACGGACAGGCGTGCACATCAATTTTACTTTATTAACCTCTAATCAAGTTTGATTTTGGACGGGGCTAAATGGTTTGACAGTATAAAATGATGTAAATAAAAATCTAAGGTAAACGCCCTGAAAGGATCAATAAGGCTGTTTCATTCCTGACAAAACCAGCAGATGATAAATGAAAACCAGTGTTTGTAATATTAAATGTTTGGCTTTTCGAAAATCTTAGCAGATATGTCAAAAATTAATATTGTAAAATTTATATAAGAAATAATGTTCAATTTGTTGAATGAATTAACAAGATTTTGGAAGTGGCAATTTTATCATAAATTGCTTCGCTGACAAACATAGAAATATAAATGTATTATTGCAGAAGAAAAAGCATTAGTGGTAGGAAATTTTTGCAGTTTTCATCTTCTTAACTAATTAACAGTAAGAAAATTTCAAGGGCCCATTTGTAGGTAAAGTATACCAAAAGAAAACAGATATATAGGTATTGCTGGTAAAAGAGTCACCGTGAAAACTGAAAACATTTTTTCCCTGCAATTTTTTCCATATTTAAACAGTATTGGATTGTATTGCAAATATGCTAAGCTAACAAATATTTACCAGAACCAAACAATGCCATGGCAACAGCTGAAACTCCTCCTTTTTTCTGTTTCTTTTTCTTTTCAGATTTACTCAAAGGCACCATATTGGCTTTTTCCAGCACATTTTTCACAGATAACTTCTGTTTTTCGAGTTCATTATGTGTTGGCAGTATATCACATTGAAACTGCTCGATAACAACATGATAAATATTTCTGAACTGCAGTTTACCTGCGTGTGTTATCAAAACTGACCCAACTGGCAACTGTTTGTTTCCACCTAATAATGCTCTGTGTGCCGTTGCATACTTTTTGCCTGCATTCTCCAACAAAGCCCTTGCCAAATCCCCTGTACCATTCACTGTACAATTTTCTGTTGACGCTATGACATCCACAATATTTTCTAAATTAAGAAGGTTCCCAGTATAAATCCATACTTTCAAATTTCCATTGAAATTGAAACTGGTGCCATCACCCTTTTCAACTGTCATTCTTGGTTGGCTTCTCAGTCCAGCTCCTGTGATGTCTTGATTCCAGCTGTCTGATTGATCTGGCCTTTGATGTGAACTTGAACCTTTGGAGTTGTCTGGCCTTTTACCCTGGCTCCTCAACTCTTTTTCTGACGAATCCGACCTTTGATATGACCTTGAACCTTTGGAGGAGTATCCTTGAACCAGTTTATCTGGATCAATGCAAGAAGGGTCTTTTTTCCATTTTGATATACATCATGAATTAAATTCAGCATTTCATCTTTGATATCGATGATATGAAATTCTTCTACCTGTCTTTTCCCTGTAAATTTCCGACTGAAGTCTATAATACCTTTCAAATACATTGCTGCACAATATCGTTGTGGAACAGCAAAAATACCTGTAAAATTATAAAATACAACAATATTATGTTATATTATTAACCAGAATAGCATATCCATAAACAACTGTTTGCTAGGTCCTTTTAAATGCTCAAACCATTCATGACATTTCCAAAGCCAGGATTTTAATATTAATTCTTTTAATTACAAAGTCAAGTAGAAAAAAATAGTTTCTTTTGTGGGTAATGAGAATATTAATGGAATAAATACTCAGGGTCTTTGTTTGGTGTCTCACCAAATCACAGGAGTATGTGAAACATGTTTTAAGTATAATTTTGCCAGGATACCATGGCACAGGTCACTCATAATTTATTCTATTTTTTCCATTTTGAGACCAACGTTTGGCTTAAAAATGAGTTACTTCGACATTGACGTCATGTTTATAAAATCTAACTGTTTTATATTAAAATAAATATATACCTAATTTCAGTTTTTAGATAGTGTAGAAACTAAAACACTTAGTAATTGATCCTAAACTCCCACAATAAACATTTGAAATGCATTTAAAATTTCTAAATTTTGGAGACTTAGGTGTCATTTTCTCACAAGACGATGTCATGTTTCCATAGAATGACGTCATTCAATTGTCCTCTGATTATGACATCAGTGAAAATTTACAAGGGTAGGTGAAGATTAACAGTGGTAGATAAACGCACATAGAGGTGAAGATAGAAATTTCTACCATAGTTTTTTCAATTTGAAATCTTTATCTCAAACATAGGAAAATGCGTATGTGCCTGCTTTGTATGTTCATCTTGCAGCTGCCTGCTGTATGTGGCCATCTTGCAGCAAGATGTGTTTTACTCAACAGTTTTTCATGTTTGAATGATAATTTCAAAAGAATAATAAATGGTCACAATAAATTTTTGTCATTTGTCACATCCCCTTTTTTTATTTTTGATAAAAGAATTGGAAATGTTGAAAAAAAGTTAATAACTGATAATAACAATGAATGAATATTTTTGCTTTTTTACAATTTCCCTGTGATAGTTACAAACTTGTGTATCAGTTGGGGTCATTGATGCAGCTACAAACTTTAATCTACATCATCTTCCGAACCAAAGTTGTTCCAAGTTCTTAGTGGCTTCAGAGAGAATTTTCACTTGAAAAGTGAAAAGTAAACCTCATTTCATTTCAACTCAACAAAAAAGAAACTTTTGCATTTTTAAAACAAAACCTACGAACTGATAATACTAACCTGAACTGATAGGTGGCATTACAACAACTTTAAACTTTCTTTCTTGGCTTGTCTCCAGGACGTTCACAACAGTGTCACATAAATCAATTAAGCATTTCTTTTTATCACGATAATCATGCCAATTAGGACCAACAGCATGAATAACAAATCTACATGGCAAATCTCCAGAAACGGTGACATAATTTTCAGAAACATGTATCATTTTTCTCTGACGAATTCGCTCACTGCATCCATCTTCCAATGCTTTTCCAGCTGCATTTGAAATAGCTTTTGCTACGCCACCAATATTCCTAAGATGCTCATTTGCTGCATTTACAATAGCATCAACATTTAATTTTGTGATAGACCCCCTGTATAACTTCACTTTTAATCCTTCTTTTGTGGAAAATTCAAATGTCTCTCTCACAAATCTTTTATCATGGCTTGTCACAAATCTTCATATAATTCTGACCAATTATATGACTGTTGATACTTTGTTTCAAGCTTTCTGTTGCCGTGAGAAGAAGATTTTTTTCTCTGAGGAGACTGAAATAGTTTAAACTTACTTAATATATGGTTTGAAATAAATGCTGTATATAATAAACTATAAGACTGTTACTTGGTTTGAGTTGAACATATAAAATACTCGAAAAATTATTTGCATTCAAACACTATTTAAGCAAATGTTTGCCCATTTTAAAATTAGTTTATAATTGGTTACAAGGAATTTGAAGTAAATCTTTTAAAACAAATGAAATGTCAGCATTTACTGTCTGGTCTTGTTTATATATAAGAAATTAATATTATAATTGCAGATTGAATGCAACAAAAACAAATTTATAAAGTATTCAGAATTCGGTGATGGTATTAGTATTTTAGTATTTTAGTACATTTAAAACATCCAAATATTACATCACCAATGTTTTGATCAAACAATTTTAAATGAAAATAAAAAAACGTTTTGAAAAAAGTTTCAAAAGAGTACTCATTCCCTTCTATATGTTATGTAATCGAATGAAACTTGGGAGAAGAAATAAACCAAATAAGTAAAATTTATTGATTATAATTTATAAACGAAAGATAAATTTTAAAATGGAAGATTCCACTAACACCACTAGGTACTTATTTGATTTCCCCATTTAAAATATTCAAGTTGTAAGTAGTGGTCCAATATTTCTATGTCGTTTCTTACTTTGTCATTTTATAATTTTCTTTTATTGTGGCTTGTTTTGACTATATTGGATGTTATTTTTCCATCATTTAGGTTTATAGTTTGAATGTAGGTCAAGGCCAAGGTTAACCAGCTTACAGTTAACGCGGATGCGCTTATTCCAGGCAGGGATTGCTTTATATAATTGGGCAAACAGTAAATTATGGTATTTTGGGTTTTTAAAAGATGAAGATCTGAGAATCCTGAAATGGCAAACTTTATATATGTCGTTGAGCTTCATCAAACTATAATCATTACAAAAATTAGTATACATACCATATCCTGATGTTAACCTCTACCTGTGCACCTATAAATGATAAAATGATATATAAAAAGTTATGTCAGAAATAAATATTCTGGAAATACCTAGATTCGCACATAAATACAGGGTAATATACAAATTGACATTCTATATAATCTCTCGATTTTGTAAAATATTAGATGGGTACTTGCTTACTATTTTCGAAACAATTACAATGATCAAACGCAAAAATAACCGTCCATGTTCAAAGCACAATTCTAAAAACATTTTAAAACAGGAAAATTAAACTGGGAACTGAGGGCGCATGCTCCGGAAGGGCAAGCACCTCCTGTTTAGCTACCTGCATCCCTACGTATCGCTGATAAACCAGAAAAATAAATATATCTTGCATTTATTTGTTCATCAATTGCTCACAAATATATGCGTGCAGAAGAAGCGAAAATGAAAATCATCATTCTTAGATTATTGAATTTAGGGTCTAAAAAGGTAAAGTTAAACTAACTTGTTCATAATGTTTTACTGGCTATAATATTTTATATTATACTTTGGGAAAACACAATTACACAAAGTTTAAACACGCTTTAAGAATCATATATAACACTAACTTGCCATAACTGGAGCATTTTCAATATCAATTGTTGTGGTAGCCATTTCAAGTTTAACGCCAAGTACAACGACTACAATTTCATATCTTCCGTCTGTGTTGAAGATGTTTTTGCCGAGCCAGGTTCTGTTTTCTGTAAGGTAACAGCTGATCGTGTGAACAAAAGTGGTGTGGCTATCAGAAATTTTTAGACAAACATCCATCTCTTCATCGTTGACATCATTGCCGTCATCATCAAACAGATTAACTTTGATCTCTGTTTCTACTCCAACAAAACTAACATCAGGTGCAATTACCTGGGATCTAGAACCGGAAATCGATACTGATATGAATTTTCCAAGCAATGAGTCATGTCCCAAAGGAGTTTCAACAAAAGCTAAAGTCGGTTTTTCACACGGTTCCTTATCAATTTGAATGTCTCTTAAACTCAAAGTTTTTTCAATGATAAATGGGGCAGCGTCTATAAGCGACACTGAATCATAGGTTGACAAGGCTAACTGGATAACTTTTAGTGCTTGATATAATGCTAATTTGCTTTTTCAAATGAAAGGCTTGATCCTTCAATCTCCTGGTCTTGATTTTTGTATTGTGTCTTAGTTCATTCATTAGTTCCTGTTTACGGCAATTTAGAGTTTCAATTACCTTTTCAAAAGCTGTTTCGATTTCAGTTGATATCCCATCTGAGGTTTCTTCGACATTGACAATTTCACTTTCTACTAATTCTTTTATATTGTTCATTTTGTTTTCTACTACGTCTAGGGCTTTGGTTTCCTTTTCTATTTTTTTAACCTCTGTCTCATAAGTCTTATGAAGTTCCAGAACGGTATGTCCTTCTTTGTGTGCTACCAAAATACACTTAGAACAAACGATCTGCTTACAGCTATTACAATAAAATGTTAACTTCTCACCATCATGACCTTTCATCTGACATTTTCTCGCACTAGATAACTTCTTAGCACTGTCGAATGTCAATGGCATATCTTGTAGAGAAATAAGACGTGAGAACGTTTTGCACGTTTATGTTCATGGCAGTCTTTACAGAGTTGCTTTGAGCATGTTTCACAAAGAAACTCTGCAGTCGGCTCATCCTCACATTCTGGCACTGAATAAAATGTTTGATTTTTATTTTATAAAGTTTAACAAAACCATCTTGAGTTCCATTTGTAGGAAACTGTTCGACGGTTTTATCATTAACATCCGTTTCCTCTTGACAGTATTTACATCCGATTTTGGCCTTTGACGTAATGTTTGATTGTAGACAATGGAAACAGACAGAGTGTAAACAAGGGAGCAACCGTGGTTGTCGAAAACCTTCATCAAATAAACTACTACAGCAACAACATTTCAAAACATCAACTGGGAAGTTACACTGTGTAACATTCTGCGATGCCATATTCAAAACTTCAAAGAAAGAAAAATAAATAAAATAACTTTTCAAATCATAAAAGTAAAGTTTCCGTTATTTCATAAATCTTTTTGCAGATACATGTAGAATGGAATTAGAGTACATTATAGTATATCTCTAAAAAGTGAGAAATTAGTTCTTTTGAGTTTTTGATAGACAACAAATTTGTTGTATTTGGGAATATATTTTTCAACAAACATATTCCTTAAAGAATACGCAGTCACATATGGTGGAATGAATCTAGATCTAGAAAATTATTTATAATTTTGCTAGATATTTTAAAAGAGGGGTACATTCACCTTAAAATTATAATGAAAATATATACCTAAATAAGTAAAACGAAAAATAAATGTACAAGCTTCCATTTATAAAATACAAAGTGCATAAAACGTGAAAACTACTGTAAAAAAGAAAAGGGCGTTGACGTGTGATCCGAACCATGAACGTTAGAAATACAGATTTTCTATAATTTCCTGTGCGTTTATGTAATACTATTTACTGTCGTTGGCGACATTTATAGATACCTTACACATTTGTATTTATAATCGATCGTTCCTGATATTCAAAACAATGTAAAGGGGTAGGATCAAAATTGACAAGTTATACTACCACAAGATTTTACTTCCCTGTCTGATAAAAAATCTATACAATTACACAATTATACAGCGTCATATAAACAGAGAGAAAACTAAAAATAACATAAATTATTTTTTTGAAAGGGAAAATCTTCGTGTCAAATTACAAAGACAAAAATAAGACACTGTTACCTTTTCAATTGACATTGGATGTAAGTCCTAATCTGTTCATTATGTGGAATGTCGTTAGCAACCAAGTTTAGTCATATGTATACTGTTACATGTCATATTTTGTTTACCCAGTATGTTATATGATGGCAATAAGTTCAGTTTCAATACAGGTATCATGACATATTTCAGTTACTTTTACTGATAAGCTATTGATTTAAGTTTATGATCGTGTTAAACATAGCGGGGCTGGGTATATAAAACAAAAATAAAGTGAAATGGAGGTGAGGTGAAATGGTGGGTTTTTTTTACACCACGCCAGCCAAGATTACGTATTTCACTGGTATTGAGGCGAATGATCTAGTGTCTGGAAAACCACCAATTTTTGACAAGCCAATTGACAGACTTTCTTACACTTTTATCTGCATGAGTGGTAAAATGTAAAACGCAACAGAATGTACCACAAAAAACGACTAACTCTATTTTCATCTCCGGTTTGATTAGATATGTTCATCTATTCAGTGTTTCACCACATGACTAGTGGACAACACACACTACAGTATAAGGATTATTATGAAGGGCAAAATATAATACAGGTTTTAATTGATTTTCAAACACAACCGTTTTATAAAAATCTAGCAAAATAGAAACCATTTAAGAGGCAACAATAAGCAATAACAGGTTGTAACTGTTTAATATTTTAGAAAAGAAGCCATGGAAAAATCAACATTGTATTTTTTCGCATAATTAAACACGTGCCAATTTAGCAGTACTATTTGGACACATGTACCCGTTTACGTGACTTCTTTGTAATGCGGCCAATCAGTTCTTATCTTATAAAGGAATGGGGTGGCATTTTTACAAAAAATAGTTTTGTTCAGGATTATCAAAAACAAATATACTAATCCATGTCCTAATCACAATCCAGAAGTAAAGTAAAAACAAACTGACAAGTTAGGTTAGACACTTGAACTTCTACAAGGGATTATTATGTTTGTTTATGATATATTTTATAGCAAGAGAAAATTATTTTTTTCAATAATGTATTTTTATCCAAACATCAAGAGACCTAAATCAAAATGGCGTACGGAATTCAGAAATCTAAGAATTCATAAAACCCTAACAATTGAATGTAAAAGATGGAGTCACTTAATATTTCTACCAATAGGTAACCTTATTTACCTTTAAGTATATGTATATTTAATGGCACTTGAAGTACAATTGCTATTAGTTTTAGAATGTTTGTAAGTTCTTTCTTCGAAGGTCGGGACTTTCTCGACACTCCGTTTTCTTCCTCATAACATATCTTTTAAACACCTAAGATTTAATTAAGTAAAAAAAATAGCATACAATGTCGAAATTACAACCCCTAACTAAAGTTAAAACTTTAAAACTGGCAAGGTAAGTGAAAATACTTTATTTTTATCATAGAAGTGAGACCGGGTGCTCCGTCAGGGTAACCACCTCCTTGTTAGAGGGCTACATCCACTTCTTGTGAAGTTGAAATTGAGAATGAACATGGAACAATGTGACCTCAAATAAACCCAAGATAATTTTAGATAAAAAGAAATCATGCCTATCAACAATATTGTAATAATAGGTATAACCTTGTTTATAATGAGCTCCAATCATTCCCAAAGTATAGTATTGTGGCGGCTCTCTCCCCCGTGCTCCGTCTAGGGCGCAGTAAGCGACTCGAAACCTTTCCAAATGACTTCTAGAGTGTACGAGTCAGAAACTGGTGGAGGTTCTCTATTTCTTTGTTGACTGCTGCTAGCTTATTCTTGCTTCTAGGAGAACTAAACTCTCACACAAGGGAAGAGAAAACATGAACCGAAGCAAATCTTCAGAATGGGTTAAGTGAAAATAAACTTATAATCGAAGGGTATGCTGCCACCACCTCACATATGCGAGGAAAACCACTTAACCTGTGAGTTCGCAAGCCAATATAGCTTAAAGTATACTGATTCAAAAACGAGACTAGGAGCGAACCACTTCAGACAGGCTGACTGACCTAGTCAGACCCTGCAAAGGAACTGTTATAAAATATAACTGAGAAAACCCTGAGCGTAGCTCGAGTACTGTCAAGATAATCACCTCAACTAACAACAAGGGGTATGCAAGTAGAATTCAAACCTGGCCACTCGAGCTATATATGTATGCACGACTTGGAATGTTCAAATGTATGGTAGCTACAAATGAAATCTAACAAATCAAGCAATTTGTTATGGTGACTAACAAATTCATTTGTTATGGTGACTAACAAACAATCTCATATCACTGGATCAAATAACAAGACAAACTTTCAGCTTAGCTGGTATCGGCTCGAGATAATTAACTGAGTGGTCAGGTTATCCACTACAACTTTTCAACTATCTCAAAGCACTATGTCACTATACAATATAAAATTCAACAATAACCACTATAACCCATTACACTTTACCAACAAGATAAAACAACAAATACACATTTACAAAACAAACATTCGACTAAAATATCTGGGAACGATATCTAATAACTGAATTACTATATATTCTCTGCTAAAGTAGTTGCATGTCCAAAGCCTCTAAGGAAATCAGTAAACAGAGTATCCCACCGCTGCCACCACTGTGGCGGCTCTCTCCCCCGTGCTCCGTCTAGGGCGCAGTAAGCGACTCGAAACCTTTCCAAATGACTTCTAGAGTGTACGAGTCAGAAACTGGTGGAGGTTCTCTATTTCTTTGTTGACTGCTGCTAGCTTATTCTTGCTTCTAGGAGAACTAAACTCTCACACAAGGGAAGAGAAAACATGAACCGAAGCAAATCTTCAGAGTGGGTTAAGTGAAAATAAACTTATAATCGAAGGGTATGCTGCCACCACCTCACATATGCGAGGAAAACCACTTAACCTGTGAGTTCGCAAGCCAATATAGCTTAAAGTATACTGATTCAAAAACGAGACTAGGATCGAACCACTTCAGACAGGCTGACTGACCTAGTCAGACCCTGCAAAGGAACTGTTATAAAATATAACTGAGAAAACCCTGAGCGTAGCTCGAGTACTGTCAAGATAATCACCTCAACTAACAACAAGGGGTATGCAAGTAGAATTCAAACCTGGCCACTCGAGCTATATATGTATGCACGACTTGGAATGTTCAAATGTATGGTAGCTACAAATGAAATCTAACAAATCAAGCAATTTGTTATGGTGACTAACAAATTCATTTGTTATGGTGACTAACAAACAATCTCATATCACTGGATCAAATAACAAGACAAACTTTCAGCTTAGCTGGTATCGGCTCGAGATAATTAACTGAGTGGTCAGGTTATCCACTACAACTTTTCAACTATATAACAAACTATAACTTGAACAAGTAGAAAACTTTAAACAATAAATTTATTTAACAAATATTATATATTGTATTTGTATTATCCAACATATAATTAACAAATGCCACAATTGCACAATATTATTCCTCACGCCTCATACTCTATATACCGGTACAGTTGCACTCATCACCATGTTTACAAACACACACTAGACGAAACGTACCCTATCCAAAAATTACCCGAAACGGACGAAACCTATCAAAAATAACCCCGGAATGACCTTAATAATGGATTTCCCTATATTCCCTAACTGAATCTAAAAATAGTTAACGATAGAACGTTAGAACATGCCTAATGTAACGGACTAATAAAAGAAATTCAAGTTCAATGGGAGCTTGAACTGTGGATGAATATTCTTGCCTGGTGACGGACAAGAATGCACAAAAATTGCTATTGGAAAAACGCTATCAGGTTAATCAAAGTTACTGTAAGTACCTTAGCTGATATGTTATCACTGACACTAGTATCGTGAAAACGAAAGTACAGTAGGAATCTGGCAAATGGGTCTTTAACAGTCAATAATGACCTGGCCGATCTGGTGTACAGACGGAAAGCAACTCCCCGGCCCGCGCGGTTCTGACCCCTTTTATACTGCGGCCAAAGCCCGTAAAATGACCGCGGCCCCTAACCAATCCCTACAGCCCTTTTAGACTGCATAACCTCTGACCGGGTTCAAAGGTCAGGAACGTCGGGTCAAATACAAAAATGGCAGCCATTACAAGCAGAAGACCGCACGGCGATTACAACATACAGCAATTACTTAAATGTATGTAAATATTTCCATTAAATAATTATATTATTAAAAAGCACAGACATATTTTATTTCCCGTGCATTATATCATTACGATGCATTATCTTTAACTATTAAATTTAAGCACAGACGATCCTCAATATACAAAGACCGCATGACATTTGTTGAGGAAGTTTGCCGTTTTAATGACTTTACCAAATATCAATACCGGCAAAGTATACAAGTCATATGTGCACATGCATACAATATGTGCATAAAACAGAATCATAAAAATATTTATCAAAATGCAATGACACTGACATATCATTACATCCACCCTAACACTGTTACATTATAATGGCGTTCACCCTGATGCCGTTACAGTACCATGGCATTCACCCTGACGCCGTTACAGTATTATCACACAATAATAATACATTAGACAATCATTTTGTTTTGATTAGGTGCATATGGGGATATAGTATTACTTTGATCAAATCCTTTTCACTTTATATCCAGCGATATCAAATGACAGTAATTGTTTTATTATATGACAAATCAAAATGACATTTAAAAATTCAGATTTTGGTGTAGTCAGCACAAGTGCATGGCGATGATCATTAAGTCGGTGAAGCTCCATTGAATAAATGTATTATCTGTTATTTCTTTTGTGTTGACGACATATTGTGATGCTAAAATCACCTGAGGTTTCTATAGACGCAAACGTTTGCACTGCTCTTCGTCCGCCATTTTATTTTTTGTATCGCCGAATTGTGTCAATGACGACAGCATCTTTTAATAATTGGATAAATGTCGTCAGAGTATATATGGAATAATGAATTTGGCTTTGTATTTTTAGCTTTTCATATTGATGTAGGACAGGTTGTGTACTGCTTGCTTGGTCAAAACACGCCAGTAGTTTGTACCACTTGATTTCTCATTACCCAATGGAATAAATCGTTACAAAACTTACAAGAAATAAAATTATATATTGCATGGTGACGTTAGGTTATATAGTTTCTATTACGCCTAGCTTTGTTTTGACTAAAAATCGCAAATTACTGTTATATACAAGACTTACGTTAATTGACTTGTCGAAGGTCGGTAGTTTTTCGACGCTCCGGTTTCTTGACATGTCGCCTCGATATAAGTGATTAATCTTTGCTGGTGAGGGGGGGGGGCGTACAACGCCATTACACCACCTCTCCATTTAACTGTATTTTTGTTATATACACAGCCATGCGTTGCCCGGCTATGTTGAACACAACTTAAATAAATAGCTTATCAGATAAAGTAATAGAGATATTGAACCCATAGAGTATGATATACCGGGTTAACAAAATATTAAACGTAACAGTATGCGCATGACTAAACTGTCTACCTGGCGACATTGTACATAATGCTCCGGTAGGAATTTACGTCCAATGTAATTTGAAAAGGTAACAATGTCTTATTTTTCTCTTTGTTATTTGACACTAAGATTTTAACTGTTCAAGAAAATAATTAATGTTTTTTAGCTTGCTTTGTGTTTATATAACGCCATATAATACATAGTTTGTTGATCAGACCCGGAAGTAAAATCTTGTGGTAATATTATAAGGTTGAAATATAACTGATAATTTTACTACTCCAGGATTTTTAGACAAACAACTTTGACCTGTCCGTTTGACACTTCATTTACGTATTTATTAAGTAGGAGTATAATTATGTATAGGGATCAAATAGGTTTATTTTGTCTACATAATGGGAACAATAGTCATGTAACTTAACAAGAATCATGTATACCATCAATAATCCTTGTGTTTAAATTATTAACTGCGAATTATATTACTACCCAAGGACGTAACACCATCTATTAGGCAGACAAGGGGGCACAACAGCATCAGCTTTATCCCAATCAGCTGCAACACTGAGACCTACAAATATAGCTTTTTCCCTCGCATCATCCCAGAATGGAACATGCTACCACAGAAGGTTGTCACACAGGCAACTGTGGAGCCATTTAAGATCATGCTCCACAGTTCCAGTGCAGAGTAGAGGGAAGTGGCAACTAGTATAAATAGTTTTAACTGTTTTTAACACGTTGAAAAGACCTTGTGAGAAGCCACGTCACACAAGTACTCCTGTGAGTTGATGCTGATAAGCCCTTCACAGTATTCCAGTAAATATAAAATGTAAATGTAAACCTATGTATCGGGTGGTTCTACAACATATATCCCTGATGAAAGATGACACAGGCAGGTCAATGTTACTGGTCTATATCTTTAATTTCAGATAATAATACAAAGGGAAAATAAAAACATTTTTTAAATAAGAAAAATCATCATTTTAGTTCTTATTTGTATTTTATTGATTTGACATACTCTTCTCGAACAGGAACATGCTTATCCACAATTTGACCCTGTAATGTAGACGGACAAGAGATATTTCTTTCAGAAGCAGGTGTACAACACTTGTGCATAGAAAATAACACTGACGACCAGGGATAATATTCCCTAGTGGAAGTTAATATTAACTAAATTTGCCGGTTTCAAACGTTTTATTTTGTTTTAGGATTGTTATTTGGACATGGATTTGTATACCGATATTTGTTTTTATTCAACCTGAATCTGTTAAATGATTGACAGAGCATTGGAAGTAGACCAGTTTAATTTTCCCATTTACCTGACCTAATGCCATCAGCCAACAACAAAAATAAAATGTCACATTAACGTAACTTATTTTACATAATTATACGATATTATATAATACATTTAAATGCCATTTTACATTTATCTCTCTAAATGCAGATAATTTAATATAAAATTTATTTTTTACTTTATTTTCAGTTTTGAACATGGCATCAAAGAGTAAGACACAATTGAATTTCCAAATTGATGTTTTGAAATGCTGTTTCTGTACTACTTTATTTGATGAAGATATACGACACCCACGGTTGCTCCCTTGTCTTCACTCAATTTGTTTCCAATGCCTACAGGCCAAAATAGAGTCCAAATCCAATATCAAATGTAGGTTTTGTAGAGAGGAAATAGATTTTTTTAATAAAATCGTCGAACAATTTCCTAGAGATGAAACTAAAAGTGGATGTTTGAAACTATACAAACTGAAAAGTTCTGAAAATTTCCTCCAGTGCCAGGAATGTGAAGATGAGCAGACTGCAGAGTTTCTTTGTGAAACATGCTCAAAGCAACTCTGTAAAGACTGTTATGAACATCATAAACGTGCAAAACGTTCGCATATCTTGTACTCGTTACAAGATATGCCATTGACATTCGACAGTGTTAAGAAGTTTTCCACGGCGCGAATGTGTCAGATGAAAGGTCATGATGGCGAGAAGTTAACATTTTATTGTAATAGCTGTAAGCAGACGGCTTGCTCTAGGTGTATTTTGATAGCACACAAAGAAGGACATCCTGTTGAAGAACTTCACAAAGTTTATGAAACAGAGGTTGAAAAAATAGAAATGAAAAACTTAGCCCTGGGTGAACTTGAAAACAGAATAGACAATATAATTGAGTCAGCAGAATTTGAAATTGTCAATGTGGAAAAAACCACAAATAAACTTATTTCCGAAATTGAGACAACCTTTCAGAAGCAGTTGGCGAATCTGCTTAGTCGTAAAAATGAACTAATGAAGGAATTGAAGCAGACGTGTACATTGAAAACCACCAGGTTAAATGGCCATATTTTGCAGTTAAAAAGGAGAAAAAGTATTATCACTGGTACACAAAGTTCTATACAGTTGGCACTGTCAACAGCTGATTCAGTATCGCTCATTGATACCTCTCCATTTATAATTCAAAAGGCCTCAAGAATAAATAATACTCAAATTGATATGGCACCATGTGAAAAGACAGCATTGGAGTTTTTGGAAGCACCTTTAGGATCTACCCCATTGCTCGGAAAACTGATATCAACTTCTATTTATGATCCTCGAACTAAAGTTATTCTTCCTAAAGTGGGCTACGTCGGAGAAGAAATGGAGATAAAAGTCCAATTATTTGATTATGATGGGAATGTTGTCAACGATGAAGAATTGCATGTCTTGCTAAAAATACATGATAGCAACAACATCGTTGTAGATAAAAATAGTTGCCAACTTACAGATAAAAGAACCTGGTCCTGTAAAACTATTTTCGCTGCTGAAGGGCGATATGAAATTAAAGTAACAGTGCCTGGCGTTGAGATTGAAATGGAAACTGTGAGAATTCAAATTAAAAATCTGCCAGTTGTAGAAAGTAAGTTTGTGTATAAAAGCTATTTAGTATTATTAAACTACCAAACAAGTAATTTATCTAATGTGTTACTTTTTGTTAGATCCATTGATGTCACCAAAAATCTTGTCAATCATTTTACAAACCTTCTTTATACCATGTGTATTCACACAGAAATACATACTGTGTACGGGCAAATACAGCATTTCTGTCTTGCTCGCAGCTTATTCACGAACCTAAAATTAGACGAAAGAAATTTATAACTAAGAATTATGTGTTTAGCAATAGCCAACTCAAATCAAGGACAAGACAAAAGGTTGTCTTAGAAATACCCTAACAGACAAAAAGTAATAACGCACTGGGACCATAAATTATGAAAATGTCGCTGGAGTTAGAGGTTGCTGGAGTTAATGTCTAGTCGTGTGGCTGTCAACCTGAACTTGTCAGATAAAAATCGTAATAAAATCTAAATCTAACTGAAAACTGCATGGAACATATTACGTTTTCAAAATGTTTTAAACCTATTCATTTCCTTATTTTGCAGGCTCCCAGGTACCTGTTTGCGAATTCCAAAGAATGGTATGCTATAAGTAAATTAATTCATAATTATTTTATTTAGGATCACATTGACCATATGTCGTAAATTATCTTAAAATACTTCCTTTCGTGTACCAAAAAGAACATACTATACTGTATAGTATGATTGTAATTCAATCATTTTGGATGTAATCTCTGGACAAAAATGTGTGATCTTTTAGAAATAATCATTGAGGTCTATATTAAAATCATAATTTCAAAAGCAAATTCTGGCTTCATAATTTTGAACGATACTTTCCCATTATTTGGTAGAAAAATGGTTCAAATTATTTCTCCACTATTTTTTTCTTGTATGATTTTGCATTTATTCGACATATATTATTCTACATTTGCAATTGAATTTCTGGGTATGAACACATTTTTATTGCAATTTAATCTCTTATGAATACAAGGTGATTCATGACCTCTGATTACGTAACGTTTAACAAACAGATTACGTCATAAAATATCATTGTTTAATTGGCCAGCATTTAAACCTAAACAAATGTTGTTTTTCCCTTATTTTGATTTTAATTGCCGAATTCTTGGATGAAATTAATTATTGTAGTGATAATTTTACATTTCTGTCACGTTTAAAGATTGTAAATATAACAGGGCTGTCTATACCCAAAACTGAAATGTGAATAGACAATGTGAAATAACATTTATTTATTTTTCAGTTTTAAGAGAAGTTCTGACAAAACGACACCACATTCAAATGAAATTACTTATTGTTTCGCAATACAATGGTCCTGTGCTGAAAGTTCCAGATCCGATTGTGTTGAAAATTTTAGACAAAACGAAAATGGACTTTGTACAAGATTCAAAACGCACCAGAATGTATTGGAAACAGAATTTGGAAAACATGTTTGCTAAAATCTTGTGGCCGTATGAAACTCAAACCAAAACTATAATCTATTGTATGCTTACGATTGATATTCCAAATTGTGCAACATTGGTGGAAAAATGGCAACAAGACATTATTGGTATGGTTTCACGTTTAACGGGCCAATTACTCGTGAAACAAATGAGTGTTCTCCCATACCTTTGGAAGCCTTTTATTACAGTCTTACAAAGTATATCTATCGCAAATCCCGAGACCGTGTCTGTTGTGTTGAGAAGAGAAAGTCAAAGCATTCACATAGTTGGTTATAAAAATAATGTACCTGAATTGGAAACAGTTGTGAAGAATGCATATGAAAAGGTAAAAGCATCTTATGAAAAACAATGGAAAAATATCTGAGGACAGACTTGAATAAAGAGAATGAACATACTTTAAAAGCACCTCTATAAAATATTAAATAAAAGCTCCAGCATGCATGTTTCTGGATATCAGGAAGATTTTAAATCATTTCGTCAATAAAATAAAAGCTATGTTATTGTTTTAAGTGTTATAATATTTACTTTCTGGTGGTAAAAATACCCGTAGAAAAGACAAAAACATAGTTATTACAAATAATAAAACTTTTGACGAGCAATGATCTAGTGGTGTAGGTATAGTACAAACGTTTAACAAGTGGTATCCTTGTTTATAAAATAAGAAATATATTATATATAACCACACAATAGACCTAAAACCGCACACATGTATATGTGTTATGAAAGCTTGCAAAATAAGAAAAGCAATATTCTATAGTCTGAACTAGTTTTCTACACTATAGTAAGTTTGGTAGAGCTTGTTCCCACTATGGTAGCTTTATATTGTACAACGAAGCAAACTGCTTACTAATCATTTGTTGACAAAGGGATGTTGCAAGCCTAGGCTTATCAGGGCCTCATAAAACTTTATGGACAATAATGCTGATATATTTGCATCTATGTCCATGATTACCCTGGATATATTTGACGTCAAATAGTTAAATATTCCTTTAACTCAATTTTGATTACACACGTGTCGGATATAGCTAGCTAAACAATAGGGGCTTACCCTTCCGGAGCACCCGGTCTCACTTTCCTGGTAGAAGTTTATGTGTTTAACCTAACTTATCATGTTCAAAGTTTATACCTTGCTTCTGGACTGTGAGTTTGACATGGGTTAATGTTTGTTTTCTATCATTTAGTCAATATTTAATTTATTTTTCTTTTTTTATTTATTTGCCACTCACAGTGTTCCTAAAGTAAAATTGAAACTTTTATCAATTATTATCACTTGAATAGCACTCTTCGTAGTGGATAAAAATAGTCTTTTGAGAAATATAAGCAAACATACAGTATAATGACCGTCAAATCTGTTGTTTTGAAAAGCTTATATAAAAAGGCCTCCAACTTGTCGCGCTATCTGATATTGGTCCCCAGTTTGCCTTTCAAATTCTTCCTCTCAAGAACTTCCAAAATGTGTCCGTTATTACTGTTGTTAATGATATCTATATCCACTAAAAGTTCTGGATTAAACTATTAAACTGAATTAGACTTTGTAAAGAGTATATCAAAATCAAACATACTAATACATGTTCAAATCACAAGCCCATATTACAGTAAAAACTCTGCAATATAAGTTGCTGGCTGTATGTGGACAATTTCGGCAGTGCTAACAGGATCACACAACTACAAAAAACACTGGTTTTGTTAACTGTAGAGTCGACACAGCTACCAGTATAAAGTTTCCGTATATATTGCAATATGGACAACATGTACACGTAACTGTGCCGTATTTTAATACAAAAGTGTTAAAACATAGCACTGTCGTGCTGTTGTACAGCGTAGTTGGGAAAATTGTGTTGTGGCAAGACAGAATATAACCGAAAATTCGGGGGGGGGTGTCGTTGATCTATGCATCTAGTCCGACGGATGGGGTTTTTTTTTTTTTTTTGGAAAAAGAAACAAATTTTTATGTACCAAACCATGTATTGCTGAATTAAATGGTAGAAAAAATTAATTTCATAAATATATGAAAAAGACAATCGGTAATTAAAATTTAAAAAAGTTGTACCCGATCGTTTTGTCATTTCGGATAGAGAGAAAGTAGAGTTTTGCAGATCCTACCGTCGCTATGAGGGGGTACATTCTAGCGGTTGTATGCATAACTGGATCATTTATAGTTGTTTTACCAGTTCCGAATTTTTACTACCGAATAATCTAAAATTTCAATCCCGTTCAATTAAAGGAATCGCAAAATAACTTTCTCAATTTGCTGTTTCTTCAACCGCTTCCTAAATGTACGACAGATTGTTGGTGACCTAGTTTAACGATGTAAACAAATCGTGATCACGGAAATGCTTTTTTCAAGAAAACATACTACCACGTGTTTTTGAGGACAGGTGTCGATATTTTGGAATCAGTAAACATTTGTATTATTACACCACATAAATTTTATTTCCTCTGCTTGTGGATGACGTCTGCAGCAGCGCTTATATGAAACCCTGTTCGGAACTGGTAAAACGACTGTATTTAAAATTTGCATACAACACTGTACGAATTATCTCCCTTTCACGAAAGTAAAATCTAATCGATAAACATTTTAAAATATGACACAATTGCCTCAACATTAAAATACGTTATCATAACCTTCAAAATAAATTTAAATTTCCGTAGATTTCACGAAGAATTAATTAAACAACCTGCCGTTGCTGTTCATTTCTTAAAAAGTTATGATTTTACATCGTAGGACGCAAACTTCTCGAACTACTTTTTATTGTAAACATGAGATCAGTTCGCCAAATTGCAGAAATTATTAGATGCATCCCGTCGCAATATTTTACTAGATTCTAAAATGTATTCCGAAAATTTATTCCAAATGTGCATATGTAACCAAATGCATTACCCGTCTCAGAATACATATCTCATGATAAAACAGATATACTTCTTTCACGCTCATTTATCAGGCGCACTATTTCCAGGTGTACTCATATCTTATAATTTCATAGCAAAGAAGCTCGATATCTTGGAAGAAAGCGATGGCAAAGTACAGGTTCACTGTGTTCACGCTGTACAAAAACGTAGAAATTCATGTCCAAATCATAATCCCAAGGTAAAGTAAAACCTTTATAACTGGCAAATTAGGTTAAGCACGTTTAGTTCAACCAGAGAAGTAAGACCGTGTGCTCCGGAGGAGACGGGTAAAAACCTCCTGATTAACCAACTACACCTGCGAAAGTGTGTTATCAAAATTGCGATAGGAACAAAAATTGTGAAAGGAACGTCGAACTTTGGAACATGAAATATATCCAGAGTAATCTTGGACAATTGTACTTATTAAACAGTTTTAATGACGGTCATAGAGTTTTTCCGGGTGTCTGGCCGCTTGTTTTGCACTTGAGCGTACTGGACATTTCATAACGACCTACTGGATGAACATTTCCAATCAAACCGGAGATGGTTCCATTTTTTTGTTTTCATAACTAGCTTTTGTTCTGGTATATCAAACATTTAGATGTGTTAGTTTTAAAGATGTTGTGTTTACATGTACATTATAAGCTAAGTTTACAATACAAGATATGTTCTAGTCCATACACCATTATTCACAACGTTTTATCTGAATTGTTAAAATCAAAATAACACTGATTTGATGATTATTAATATTTAATGGTAAGAATTAAACAAAACAGAAAAATATTGATTAGCTTACACTGTAGACTTATTTTCTATCCAACATAGAAAACTCTCTAAAAAGGAGAATATCAGGGTTGGTCTTCAAAACCATTACTTGGTTATTAAAACTGAATATCATGGATACTTTTGCTGTCCTCAATGTGAAATTCTAACACACTTTCAACATATACATATTCTATGCCGAAGTATTTATTTGAATTATAATAGTAACTATTGATTAATATACAATACAATATAATTCACATTTACGCTGACCAATCGGTTATGGTAACCGTAGCCAAGTCAAATTCTTAATTCATTGTGTGGCCGTAATTTCACAATCAATCCCCATTCTTCAAATACAATTTTAATAATCTTTTCTGGCAATTATTTTTACTCTTTACAAGAAATTCGGAAATTGAGGTGACATTATTAAAGTCACTATTAGCTAATTAGTATTATCATTTTCTATTTCATTTGCTCCAAATTTGCTGAACCAAAGGTAATTGCAGTTATATATTATACAAGTGTTAATTTTACAGCACTAGACGGCCGTTTTGGAATACTAAAATTGTAAAACCAATTTTTTTCAAAGGTTTGAAAAAAATATCCGGAGAACCAAATTTAACTAAGGAAACCACCGCCTAGTATTGTAAAATTAACAATTGTATAATAGTATATAGTGTATTATGTAATTTGCATCCAGTGGGTATACTTCAGTTTAAAAGAATGATTGTGAAATATACATTGTAGAATCTTTTTTCTTTCCATTCTAAAAATCAAACTATTCCTATGCTGTAATTTTCTCTTTTTAAAATATTTACAATTATAAATGATCAATGTTGTTAATAAGTATTATTGCAGTGAATACAAAGAAAATTGAAGTGAATTTAGATCCCCTATCAAGAGGTTGATTTTGATACATGCTATTATGTTTAAACAGCCAACTTTCTTAAAATAGTGCTTCATAGTTTTGGAGAATTATTCCGGTCAAGAAGTGTCTGTACAGACGGAAATACGGATAGAGTTTTAATATAATATCCTCGGTGGGGGATAAAAATCTTGAAATAGTCAAAGCTTGACGATAAATAATGTGGTTGTTAATTATCTTGGGTAATAGACTGAAGTCACTAGTTTTCACAATTTTACTTCTTTTACCGGAGAACTCATATTACTGCTAATTATACCAAATAAAGTCCTTAAAAATCCTTCCAATTTTTTCGTGTTTATGAAGTAAAAAACTCAAATTTAGAACAAGGATATAAGTGAATTAAGAATTATTACATGTTACATATATTAGAGTTACAAATTCTAAAACATGTTTTAACTTGACAATCCAGAAAACATTGAAACATTGAAAGTTCATTCTTGCAATATACAATCAGTTTAAATATTAAATTCAACTAAAATATTTTTATATATTCCAAATCGATCGTAAAATTGAATACTCGTATATTTAAATTTAATCTGAATTGCTGTTTTTATACTTTGAAATTATCTTTATTGTCAAGAAAATCCAATATCGGAAACAACAACTTGATCCGTTCTCCAAACTAATAAACTTCCCTATTAAGGATTCGCCCAAAAATACGAAATGCATGATGAATTTTACGTGAAACAAACTTTATTAAACATTTTTAAAAACTTTTCCTATATAATAAATATAAATTAAAACAACAACAAAAACAACGAAAATCATTTAACACACATAATTGGCCATATATGCATTCTGACATAACAGAAAAAGTTTTCATGCGCAGACGGCATGAGAATGTTGATGACATGTTTACGTTTGCCATAGCGTTGGAATTTGAGCCAACATTGTAAATATGCAATATAAGGAAACTTCCTTTCATGTATGATTAACGGTCATCTAAGTAGGAAAATTCAAGTGAAAACAATTTGGTTGAAAAACGTAAAAGAGGGGTATATTTATGAAATTATCTACACAAGTACGAAGATTTTTAAATGATAATTAAGAATTTTTTAAATATTTGTTGCACTTTTTTTATAAAAATTGTGCAAAAATACAAGATTTGTAGGTGATTTCACAATTGTATCACCCTTTCACGTTTTTCAACCAAATGGTTTTCATTTAAATTTTCCCACTTATAAGACCCTTAAGGTTGCAGTAAGTAACGCAGCATACAAAACAATCATTTAATGTTGGTTCATTTACATGTGCATTGCCTTTAATCAATGTTGTCAAAGTACAGTCTACAGAACAGCATAATATAGATTTTTCTCAAATAGGGACAAAAAGAATTCAATTATAAAAGTTAAATTAACAATAAAAATGGGTCAAAGACTCAATGGGCCGGGTTGCCATTAAGTCAGGTGAACATCTTTGATAATCTTTTGATAGATACAGTACAAAGGGACTAAGTTTCAAAGTCTGGAAAAATGGGAAAAAAATCTTGAAATATTTCCATAAAGTCAGGTGCACATCTTCAATATATATACAAGCATTCTGTGAAGTTTCAAGGTTTTTGGTTGATAACTGTAGGAGTAGTTGAGTTCACAAAGTAGGTACCCCCTTCAAAAACTTGCTAAAAAGTCACCAAGTTTCAAAGTCTGGAAAAATGGGAAAAAAATCTTGAAATATTTCCATAAAGTCAGGTGCACATCTTCAATATTTATAGAAACATTCTGTGAAGTTTCAAGGTTTTTGGTTGAAAACTGTAGGAGGAGCTGAGTTCACAAAGTTGGTACCCTATTTTCCCCACCCGCCTGCCCGACATTCACCATACTATTAACCGGATTTGCACTCCGTGCAACCCGGGCAAAAATTATGATACACCATAGTATTGATAACAGTTGACCTTTCACAATGTATTCTCTCTCTCTCTCTCTCTCTCTCTCATTTGGTTATAGTAAAGGTATTGGTATTATGCGGTATTATTTTGGCTATAGATGAAAATTCAATGTTTTTACCATTGCTTTGGGATTCTCATTTAAACATTAATTAGTACATTTGTTGATTAAGGGTCATCTAAGTAGGAGAATATCTCCTCTTTTTTATAAAATAATTCGTTACACAAGGTTGAAATCATCTTTTCCCAACACATGTATTTTTGCACAATTTCCATAAAAAATTCAACAAATACTAGGTTTCCACAAATTAGAAATAATTAGTAGCCAAATTTCAAAAATTTGTGAAAATATAGTCATTTGTAAAGTATTTTTCCACAAATTTGCTGAAAAAGGTTACTTTTTGAAATATTTTAGAAATTCTTAAATTATCAATTCCTGCTTTATTTTTATTTATAAATATTTACACTTGTGTAGGTAATTTCATAATTGTACCCCTCTTTTACGTTTTTCAACCAAATTGTTTTCACTTGAATTTTCCTACTTAGATGACCCTTAATACGTCTCTTGCTATCAATGATAAAAAAACCAACTTGAAAACTTTTCAAATGAAGATAAAATAAGTTTAAGAAATTTAAAATAATAAAATTATAAACTAAAAAACAATTATACATTACAAATTTATAAATAAACATTTTCTCAAATATATTTATACCCAAGGTGACATTAACTTAATAATGATCTTTTATAATTCTGTCCAAATTTTGAAATTCAATAATTTTTTGGATTACTTATAAAATCCTGTTAATCAAAATTTTCAGATATAATCGAACAATTTATGATTACTAATGACAGGTTATCTTACAATAAATATAAACTAGAGTAATCCAATACAAGTTTAAACATAATGTATACAATATTCTTTTATGATACCTCAATATTTACAAAAAATTAACCTTTAAAATTGTACTGTTATAGAAATGAAGTTAATTTTTCTTTTTGTTATGGAAGTATGAAAGAATCGGACATTTTGCACATTGAATAATTTGCATAGCGAATTATGATACTTGTGCAAGTCCAATTCTTTCATACTTCCATAACAAAAAGAAAAATTAACTTCATTTCCTATAATTCAATTTATAGAATTTTTTCAACATCAAATCAACAAATTAAATAACAATATATTCATAGCAAGTAAAAAATAGCATCACTATGGCGTAGAAATTCAAATGCCTCTCTGCATCATCCATAATAAGATGACGTTACCGAGAGCCAAACCATTGATGCAAACGTAACAGAAAAATATGACCAATCAAAATTCTTGAATCAAAGGAGAATTGAATTATAAAATCATCAATAAATTTATTTATTGAGTTTATAAAATTTTATTTTTTTATTTTATTTCTGCTTCACTTTAGTTTGATTACAGTCAGATTGCTATTTTTCATGATTGTAATGCAAAATTCTAAACTTATTGCAACTTTCATTAGTTGTCTGAAGAATTACTCTGTTCTCAATGGTTTTTGTAAATGTTTTACTACAGTTATCAGTGCTCCTTTGCCTTTTCATAATTAGACCGGGATCATTCAACTCTGAGTTTACTGTTTCTCTAAGTAACTAATCCTCTGTTTAGAGTTGAGTTGAGAATTGGTGTTTAATGTCCCAGTCAAGAATATTTCACTTATATCGAGACGTCGCCAGCTATAGGCGAAGTTGCAGACATTTTGCCTGTGCGTTGCGCTGATGGCATTATAAAGCAGGGTTCTTTAGCGTGACACGGGACCTCGTTTATTTTAAGTTCCCATCCAAAAGAACCGCGACTTTCATTTCGTAATGCTGAGTGCTTGGCGAAAGAACAGTCACTACCCACTTTCAAGTCTTGGGTCAGACCTGGTCTCTGTTTAGAGAAAAGTTTCTTTTCCTTAATTCAATTCATGTAACATACCTTTTTTAAGCATTTTGTCTACGAAATCTTATGCATCTGTCACTCAAAAGAAGAAAAAGCAGCACCCATAACCTTTGTTCAAAGACACATTTACAAAACTATTGGGATTTTGGAAATAATAGAATTGAAATTGTGTTCAAAATACATGTTTTATTTTTTTTAGTAGTGGGCTCCAAATTAATTGATTAACCAGTACTTATAATCACAAAATGTATTTCATACAAATAATTGGTGCAAACTGAAACATATGTCTAATCACAAGATGTATTTCATACAAATAATTGGTGCAAACTGAAACATATATCTAATCACAAAATGTATTTCATACAAATAATTGGTGCAAACTGAAACATATGTCTAATCACACAGTGTATTTCATACAAATAATTGGTGCAAACTGAAACATATGTCTAATCACACAGTGTATTTTATACAAATAATTGGTGCAAACTGAAACATATGTCTAATCATGCAGTGTATTTTATACAAATAATTGGTGCAACCTGAAACATATGTCTAATCATGCAGTGTATTTTATACAAATAATTGGTGCAAACTGAAACATATATCTAATCACACAGTGTATTTTATACAAATAATTGTCAAAAAATGAAACATGTCCACTTACAACTAAAGCTACTTATAAAGGAAACTAACACCCCCAAAGAATTGCCATCAGCAGACCTGCCATCTGGATAACAACAGGCAAACTTTCACAGCTGCCATATACTATTGTACTAAGCAAATGATACATACATGTATCAGTGTATGAATATATAATGAAACACTTTCAAATGAAAAAAATTGTATCAAAGAAATTGAAAGTAATTTGTTAATTTTAGTACTCAGAAATCAAACACGGTTTTTTATAAAAAAAAAAATCATGAAATTAAGAAACTGCATGCTTATTACACTGCAGATACCAAATATCAAATCAGATATGATCTTTGCTTTTCAAGATAAAGTTGAGTTTCTTTAATTTTATGATCAAAGGGCAATAACTCCTGTAAAAATCAATAATGAAACTCAACATTCATTTTCATACAATAAAGCTACAAACCAAATATAATGCTACATACCAAATATAATTAAAATAGGTCAAATATTTCTTGAGTTATTTTCCTAAAAGGAATTAGTCAGTGTTGAAATGCCTAATAGCAACAAAACACGAAAAATGACTGTAAACTATTTCATAAAATTCATAAAAAAACAAAGTTAAACAATCAGTAACTCCTGAAATATTAAGAAAAATTAAAAACCCGATTACATGCACACCTTTAGTATCTGTAGATGCTTCCTGCAATATATATTGATATTGCTAGAAATCTGTAGGAGGAGTGTCCTGGACAACACATGTACTATCCAAGTGTGATGAAAGGAGGGACAGAAGGATGAATGGCAGAGAGAAACCTATATAATCCCCTCCAGTTAGAAACCAGTGAGTGACTAACAATCAAGAACATATTAAATAAAACTTAAATTAGTCAATTTATAGTCAAATCAAACAAGAAAATGCTACATACAATGATGAACAAAGAAAAAACAAGTTGCTTGGTTCCAAGGCCTATATGGATCATATGGAGCTAATTTTTGCAGTTTTTTAAATGTTGTGACTTTCAATTCCATGAATTGCACTCTGTAAATTTTCTGAAATTGATAAGCATTCATTGAAAATTTCATTAACATTGTTCATATGGAGTTTGACCCTGATGCCATGTCATAATGGTATCAGTCATGAAACGGATGTAGAAGTTTGAGAAGAAACCCTAAATTTTAGTTTTCTATATGCCATGACCTTGGAATTCCTTTTGAGACCTCCAAGTATGGAGGAAATAAATGGTTTTGATGGTTAATATACAAAGCAATATTAAAAAAGATGTTTATAATGGCCTAACTGTATATGCTCTATATAAAAGTTTCAAAGTCATTTATTTTATCAAACCTTGCATAATATTGTTTTATGCAAATCATCCAGTTTTTATATTTTCATTCTTTTGAAAGTTTCAAAATCTAGCATATCTAAAATATATTTGAATTTTAATAATACATATATGTCAGATTTCATTTTTCTGATTGCAGTTATTAATGACCCATTTTGTATTTTCATAGACAAACAAATCCAAACTATATACAAAATTAAATGATTGAAAAATAAATTTAAAAATGTTTTAACATTTCACAAACTTTAAAGTTTTGTCTTATCAAAACCAACATTATATAAATATTACCTTTCTGATAGGGTGACAGTCCAAATTGTGACTATTGTCAACCGAGGCAAAGCTGTGGTTGACGATGAATTTTGAGGGGTGACAATATGGACTGTCACCCTATCAAAAAAGTAATATTTATTTTATTATACCGGTTGTTGGTGTTTATTATACAGTACAACCCAAGTATATTGGATTAAAAATCATGACAGTCAGCTGTTGTTTGTAAGCAACGTGTGAGTTTTTCAGTGCATGTGACATTTTTCGTAATGTCAACTGCTCACGTAAATTATGTCACCCTGTGATGTCAGATTTTCTGAAATCGGAGGGTGGCATTAAATTTACCCAAATGCTTATTAACCAATCAAACTACGAGAAATTTACAAAAGGTATAATAAAATCTTTTGAACCATTTTAAAACATTTAAATTATTAAACATGTTGAAATGGATTTGCTTATGTACAACAAATTGAATAACTCATAAAATATGTGAAAAATTGTTTGAAAAAAAAACATCTAAATGTGAAGATTTTGGTATAATAACATTATTTTAATGGGATAATGTCAGTCAGCTTATTCAATTGAAAAGGATAAAGTAGTTCAGTGCAAATGTTATTACTGCATATCCATAAATGAAATGCACATGATTTTATTATTTATTTCTTTCAACTTAAAATCTTTCCATTTAACTACAGTCAAACCTGTATGTAAAGGTCACCCAAGGGGACCAGTAAAAGTGGCCTTTATGAACAGGTGGCCTTTATATAGTTTCAAATAATATGAATAAAGAACAATTGGGATACAATTCTACTGGTCATTATGAGCAGGTGGTTCTTATATAGAGGTAGCCTTTAAAGCAGGTTGGACTGTATCAATAAAATGAATTTAAAATACACTGACCTAACCAAATTATATTTTTAAATGAAAACATCGTCATTCAGTTCACCTGTATATAGAGTAATTTTGGGAAAAGTTTGGAAATTTCATCAAGTTTATACACCAATTGGGCCTCATTCAAAGTTACATTAGGGTATTAAATTAAATTAGGGTCTGGTAGGTCATTGTTGTTTGAGTTTTTTCTAGGTGTTATATTTGTTGTTTTGTTAAATACTTCAAAAATTGCTCTATGTACAGAATTACATTCACTTTTGGATGAATGAAAACATTTTTCTATAAAGTCAGTAGATTTTTTTATCAAGTTTTGACAATTTGTGATTTAGTTGGAAAGTACAACTTTATTCTTGGATTTTCCATGTGCACTCTATTTGTGGATATACAATAGGTAATGAGAAGTACCCTGGGGAACACAACTGGAAACTTGCAGAGTATTCCATTGAATTATGAAATTAATTGCAATATTGTATATGACAAACTAAAGCACTAAAATAATTTTCATGATTATTTTTAGTTTAAAATGTCAATTTTTTTTATCTTATTGTGATACCTACAATAATTTTTCTGACACTTGAAAATATCCATATAGGTATATCTGTAATATTTGCAAAAATTGTGATCAATGATGATTTTATTTTATTTATTTATTTAGTTTCTGACCACTTTAAATGTTTGATCCAATATTATAGATCTGTGAACAGCAGTTGTGAGTAATTTCATTACATTCATTGCTGTTGTAGAATTCTTTTAAAAGTTCAATTTAAAAATCATTCCAAGTTGTTATGATGGTACTGTGAATTCCTTTTGCTTCAAGCTCATCAATAACACGGGCTATATAGGTCTCATCTGGATAGCCAAATCTGTAAAAAATACAATAATAACTCTCATTATAATTGACTTATCGCCGGCCACGTCAACAATGTTCGACAAATGCCCTGCATGCTTGAATTACACACAAAAAGAATGAAAACTCTGCCTGAATTGTGCCATTTAATGACATCACTGACACTAGTTCTTCATTAGTTGCAGTGACACTGCTTTGATACAGTGATGGCGGCCAATGTCGGAACATAAAAGGCATGACCCGCGATATGTCGATTTAAACTAATCTAATGAATATATATTGGTAAAGTAAAATCTTAACAACAGTGCAGCTAGGTTAAAGCAAGATACTATGGCAGTTTACCTTTTTACCATGAAAATGTTAGTAAAGATCCCAATGATGGCAAAGTACAACTTTAAGAACTGTTCTTGAGACCCCCTACCCTCAACATCTACAAGAGTTTAATGGTTTCCCGCAACCTTGAACTTCCCGATATGACATTGGTTCAAGGTCATGACACACCTTTGGACCATGAAGATTATTCATGTAAAGTTTTATGACAGTCATCCAAAAACAAACATACTAATCATGTTCGAATCATAATCTAGAAGCAAAGTAACAACTTTGGTACTGACAATTCAGGTTAGCCATGTGAACTTCCACCCGATAAGTGAGGCGGGGTGATCCCGAAGGGTAAGCACCTTCTGTGTAGCTAGCTACACCTGCCACGTGTGTTAATCAAAACTGTGATAATGGCCATAAAACTTTTTGAGGGCCTTGCCTTAATAAGCATACACTTGCAATATCCCTGGGTCAACAATTTATTTGCAAGCAGCCTGCTTCGTTATACAAAGTCCCTGTAGTGAGAACAAACTCTACCATAGCCTATTAATTGGGCAACAAAAACACCATAAGCAGGAGAAGCAGGTATATTGCTGCATAGAAAAGGAAAGTTGACAATAAAAAATTTAAGTTATCACATTTGTAAGCAAGATAAAAATACATGGTTAAAATTTCAGAGGTACACAACTCTGAGAAATTTGCACAAAGTTACCCCCTCTCCTGGTGCACATAATGTTATGTCCTAGTTATCATGTATACCATGTCTAGTAAAAATATCTTCATTAGTGTTTGACAACTAGACCAAACAATCTATAATGGACAGACATATAAGCAGATAGACAAAGGGTTATGATAATATATTGTTTCTATAAACATGGTGTATAAAATTGGATGTGTGTTAGCAGGATTTTTCTATAATTTCACCCAGTAGCCTATTTTTTGACCTAACATGACCAATATTTTTGACCTCACTTTTCTCACAAGGTTGATTCTGCTCAAGTTTGATGAAAATTAGATTATTAATAAAAGGTTCTGGTGTTAACAAGATTTTTGTATGATTTGACCTAGTGGCCTATTTTTTGACCCAGCATGGCCTAAATACAAATTTGACCTTGCTTTTGTGAAGAGAATCATGCTAAGCAATTTTAATGAAGTTTGGACTAAATCTGTGGCCTTAAGTAATTCAAAAAGGTTTTTCTATGACTTGGCCTAGTGACCTACTTTTGGGCCCAACATGGCCCATATACAAACTTGACCCTCCTTATGCCAAGAGGATCATTCTGAGCAAGTTTGATAAAGTTTAGATTAAAACTGCATCAAGAGTGTTAACTTTTTGCCTAGTGACCTACTTATTGACCCAACATGATACATACACATACTTGACCTTAATTCTGTCAAGAGGAACACTTTAATGTTTGATGTAGATTGGATAAAATTTGTGGTCTCTAGAGTGTTAACAAGGAAATTTGATGCATGACGCACGCATGTCATGCACAAGACAGGTCACAATAGCTCACTTGACCACTGTGCTCACATGAGCTAAAATCAGTAGGGACTTTATTCCACATTAAATAGACAAATGAAATTGTTCTCATCAGTCTTATTAACCATCAAAAACATATCATCAGAAAGTTTTACCTTAGAGAATCGAATGACTGTTATTGTTCCAGTAACATAAAGTATTTAATCTTACCTTTCTGGTCCACCTTCCCGTCTGGTTTTATGATGGATGTCATTCCAGGTTAGAACATTTTCTTCACCTGTTGTTCTAGATGTCCCTATGGTAAAAGTCAATCCTTGTTGAAATGCGATCTTCAACATCCTAAGAACTTCCTTTCCTTCCTCGTTTTTTGGCAAATAAGCTTGTCTACGTAAACCTTTGTACCTCTGATCAGGATATGGATGGTCGTCCTGCAAATACAAGAAGTATAACAAGATTGATTGATTAAATGGGGTTTTAAGTCCCAGAAAAGAATATTTCACTTATATCAAGATGTCACCACCTATAAGTGAAGTGTCAGAATTTTTTACCTTTGCAGTGCACTCAGGTCAATGTGTAGGGTTAATTTACATGCCATACTTGCCATGACAGGGCATCCGATTTAAGGTTTCTTCCAAAGGACCAAGAGGCTTTCATTTCCAAATGCTGAATGCCTGAAGAAAAAACAATCACTACCTATTTTCAAGTCTTGGTCAGATCAGGCTGGGCTTCAAACCCAGGCCTCTCACATCCACAGGTGCAATCTACCAACTGAGCTACAGGAACTAAAGCATTTGATTAACTGTGATTATATCAAGTGTATGTAGAAGAAAAAAGTAGTAATCAGTTAAAATCTAGTGATGTCATAAAAACCATGACAACAGATTGAACAATGTTTAAATCCTAGTATAACAGTCATTTCTATATAAAGACCACCTGTCAACTCGGCCAATGTTTAAAACATGTGTTAGTGACCACTTCTGTATAAAGACCACCTGTCAATTAGACAATGTTAAAACATTTTATAGTGACCACCTCTATAAATAAGCCACCTGTCCACTCAGCCAATGTTTAAACTCTGTTATAGTGACCACCTCTATATAATGACATTCTGTCCACTCAGCCAATGTTTAAAATCTGTTATAGTGACCACATCTATATAAAAAGCCACCTGTCCACTCAGCCAATTTTAAAACCTATATAGTGACCACATCTATATAAAGACCATCTGTCCGTTATGCCAATGTTTAAAACCTATTATAGTGACCACATCTATATAAAGACCATCTGTCCGTTATGCCAATGTTTAAAACCTATTATAGTGACCACATCTATATAAAGACCATCTGTCCGTTATGCCAATGTTTAAAACCTATTATAGTGACCACATCTATATAAAGACCATCTGTCCGTTATGCCAATGTTTAAAACCTAATAAAGTGACCACATCTATATAAAGACCATCTGTCCGTTATGCCAATGTTTAAAACCTATTACAGTGACCACATCTATATAAAGACCATCTGTCCGTTATGCCAATGTTTAAAACCTATTACAGTGACCACATCTATATAAAGACCATCTGTCCGTTATGCCAATGTTTAAAACCTATTATAGTGACCACATCTATATAAAAAGCCACTGTCCACTCAGCCAATTTTTAAAACCTAATATAGTGACCACATCTATATAAAGACCATCTGTCCGTTATGCCAATGTTTAAAACCTATTATAGTGACCACATCTATATAAAGACCATCTGTCCGTTATGCCAATGTTTAAAACCTAATATAGTGACCACATCTATATAAAGACCATCTGTCCGTTATGCCAATGTTTAAAACCTATTATAGTGACCACATCTATATAAAGACCATCTGTCCGTTATGCCAATGTTTAAAACCTATTATAGTGACCACATCTATATAAAGACCATCTGTCCGTTATGCCAATGTTTAAAACCTATTATAGTGACCACATCTATATAAAGACCATCTGTCCGTTATGCCAATGTTTAAAACCTATTATAGTGACCACATCTATATAAAGACCATCTGTCCGTTATGCCAATGTTTAAAACCTATTATAGTGACCACATCTATATAAAGACCATCTGTCCGTTAGGTCAGTTTAAAACCTATTATAGTGACCACATCTATATAAAGACCATCTGTCCGTTATGCCAATGTTTAAAACCTATTACAGTGACCACATCTATATAAAGACATTCTGTCCGTTATGCCAATGTTTAAAACCTATTATAGTGACCACATCTATATAAAAAGCCACCTGTCCACTCAGCCAATTTTTAAAACCTAATATAGTGACCACATCTATATAAAGACCATCTGTCCGTTATGCCAATGTTTAAAACCTATTATAGTGACCACATCTATATAAAGACCATCTGTCCGTTATGCCAATGTTTAAAACCTAATATAGTGACCACATCTATATAAAGACCATCTGTCCGTTATGCCAATGTTTAAAACCTAATATAGTGACCACATCTATATAAAGACCATCTGTCCGTTATGCCAATGTTTAAAACCTATTATAGTGACCACATCTATATAAAGACCATCTGTCCGTTATGCCAATGTTTAAAACCTATTATAGTGACCACATCTATATAAAAAGCCACCTGTCCACTCAGCCAATTTTTAAAACCTAATATAGTGACCACATCTATATAAAGACCATCTGTCCGTTATGCCAATGTTTAAAACCTATTATAGTGACCACATCTATATAAAGACCATCTGTCCGTTATGCCAATGTTTAAAACCTATTATAGTGACCACATCTATATAAAGACCATCTGTCCGTTATGCCAATGTTTAAAACCTATTATAGTGACCACATCTATATAAAGACCATCTGTCCGTTATGCCAATGTTTAAAACCTATTATAGTGACCACATCTATATAAAGACCATCTGTCCGTTATGCCAATGTTTAAAACCTATTATAGTGACCACATCTATATAAAGACCATCTGTCCGTTAGGTCAGTTTAAAACCTATTATAGTGACCACATCTATATAAAGACCATCTGTCCGTTATGCCAATGTTTAAAACCTATTATAGTGACCACATCTATATAAAGACCATCTGTCCGTTATGCCAATGTTTAAAACCTATTATAGTGACCACATCTATATAAAGACCATCTGTCCGTTAGGTCAGTTTAAAACCTAATATAGTGACCACATCTATATAAAGACCATCTGTCCGTTATGCCAATGTTTAAAACCTATTATAGTGACCACATCTATATAAAGACCATCTGTCCGTTATGCCAATGTTTAAAACCTAATATAGTGACCACATCTATATAAAGACCATCTGTCCGTTATGCCAATGTTTAAAACCTATTATAGTGACCACATCTATATAAAGACCATCTGTCCGTTATGCCAATGTTTAAAACCTATTATAGTGACCACATCTATATAAAGACCATCTGTCCGTTATGCCAATGTTTAAAACCTATTATAGTGACCACATCTATATAAAGACCATCTGTCCGTTATGCCAATGTTTAAAACCTATTATAGTGACCACATCTATATAAAGACCATCTGTCCGTTAGGTCAGTTTAAAACCTATTATAGTGACCACATCTATATAAAGACCATCTGTCCGTTATACCAATGTTTAAAACCTATTATAGTGACCACATCTATATAAAGACCATCTGTCCGTTATGCCAATGTTTAAAACCTATTATAGTGACCACATCTATATAAAGACCATCTGTCCGTTATGCCAATGTTTAAAACCTATTATAGTGACCACATCTATATAAAGACCATCTGTCCCTTAGGTCAGTTTAAAACCTATTATAGTGACCACATCTATATAAAGACCATCTGTCCGTTATGCCAATGTTTAAAACCTATTATAGTGACCACATCTATATAAAGACCATCTGTCCGTTATGCCAATGTTTAAAACCTATTATAGTGACCACATCTATATAAAGACCATCTGTCCGTTAGGTCAGTTTAAAATCTATTACAGTGACCATCTATATATAAAAGCTACCTGTCCACTCAGCTAATGTTTAAAGACCATCTGTCCGTTATGCCAATGTTTAAAACCTATTATAGTTACCACTAATTTATTAAGACCACCTGTCCATTAAGGCCAATGTTTTCAGTTCCATTTTTCTTCATATGTCAACAAAAAGAATCTTTATTAAAACTTCCTTCTATAAAATCCATATGTTTTAAGCTCCATGGGTGGTCTTTATATGCAGGTTTTAATGTAATTAATAAATTTGTGAAAAAAAATTAATAATTTAATACTATACCTTTTGTTTGCCTTCAGGAAAATCATAATCAATAATAAAGGTTTTGCAGTGAGAAAAACCAGGCAATGGTACTGTGTCTTCATAAATGGTGGCCTTCCCATTTTTTGGTTGGTTTCCATACAATGCACCATAGGCTGTGTTACAAACAGGGCACAAAGGCTTGTTTATGAACGATTCTGTGATACATTCTCTACAAAACTGGTGTTTACACTGACTTACTGAAACTGGTTCATTCATATCATCATGCAAATAACACATTTACTCAATTGTTCATCGGCAATCCCTCCTATTGCTTCAGGAGTCTCCATGTCTAAATCAACAGCTCTTCTCCTTACAAATTCTACATGGCTGGCTATATACAGCGTTACAAAACAAAGCAGTAGTAATGGTGGCCACAAGTGCAGGCAAATCAGTTGGATTAACGGATTATGGCATTCTGACCGATCACATTTTAAATCCTGTTTTATTTTTCCAGCTTCTAAACCGGTTTCTACCATGTGTTTTGTTGTTTCATTTCTTTTATGTTACAGATTTGCCTTTATCAATGTCACCAGTGTCACCGAAAAGAATTCTTAAGTTTCCACTTCTTCATTGAGGCTTTTGAAAAAGTTTTGTTGCGGACTCTGGGGCACTGGTTCCATGAAAGCATCAAATTTTACCTTTGGTGTCTTCTTTTCCATGGTCCATTCTTCTATTTCTTGTAATTTTTTGGATCAAATCCAGGTTTTCCATACTGATGATGGATTTCCATTGATCAGGTCCATAACATGTCCATGTCCGGACTGATATTTTTCTGGTTCATATTCTTGGAGTTGGATCTTTGATACTGTTTATACCCTGGTTTTTGTGGCGTTTTTTGGTAGCTATGTTGTGTTAATTTTTCTGAATACTTTGTTGAAGGCATCTGTAACAAGTTGGTTTTTATTCACACAGTGAATTTCCTTAACTTTCAAGTCTGTCTTGTGGTCGCGTGCAAAATTAGCAATTGAATGATAAACTTCCTCACAATGAATTTCTAGATAATATGGTGTTACTATTTTTCCTGTAAATATAGAGATGCAAAACTTACTGGTATACAATAAAATCTCTTACAAAATACGATTGATTGATTGATTGATTGATTGATTGATTATTGATTGATTGATTGATTGATTGATGATTGATTGATTGATTGATTGATTGATTGATTGATTGATTGATGATTGATTGACTTGATGATGATTGAATCAAGGGTTTTACGTCATAGTAAAAACATGCAATTATATCAAGAAATCACCACAATGTGAAGTAGCAGAAATTTTCAACTTCACAGTTAACTCAAGGAAATGTGCAGGTAGGGTTCTTAATATGCCATGCATACTGTGACACTAGGAATTGGTTTTTTAGGCCTTTTTCACAGGACCCAGTGACTTTCATTTCTAAATGCTGAGTGCTTGGCAAAAGACCAGTCACTATCTATTCTCAAGTCTTAGTCAGGCCCAACCAGTGTTCAATTCAAAACCTCCTACATATGAAGAATCTCAGCACTCTACCAGCTGAGCTACCCTAGTGGTCTCGCAATTTATGGACCAAATATAAAGCAACATCCTATACAGTGTAACAGTAAACCTTGGTTTATGGCACCATTTGTTCAGTCAAAATTTGGCAACATAAAGGTGTTTGGTGGTAAACTGAAAGAGAGTCACAAAGATAAACTGAAAAAGGAAAAGAAATAGAACCTTTTATATTGATATCAACTACAGCCTTGGTCAAAAAAATTTTTTTTCAGTTCATCTGAGTATATGTATACAACTAATAAAAAAGCCAAATTACTGCAATCACAAAAAAAAAAATGTTATTAAAGACAAGTCTTCAAAACAGGAGAAAGTAAACCTTTTTCACACTTCTTTCAAAAGAAAGATAATTCAACAAATTTTGAAAACAAAATCTGTCTATAATGGCCACTTTTGTCTGGTTCAACAGCTTAGGTTTGACTGTATATAACAGATTAATCCTATTTTGTTTTGCTGTCTGGTATTATAATAACGAAGCTGACAAATTTTAGCAATGTTGAGACCACACATAATAATATTAAATGGTGGAATGATGTTTTATATCACATGTATCAGCAATTTTTCAGCTATTCAGGAGGTGACACATTTTAAAAAAAAATTAATTTTAAGGATAAATATAAATATAATTTCCCGTGTAGGGCTAGTTTTATGCAAGTATTTCTTATCTAGTGCACATTATGGGGACTTAAGAGTATTTAAGTACACTTGTCTGGTATGTCACATAACATGCAGAGTGCAGACCACTTAGTCCATTTTGTACCAGCCAAGCAGTTGAGCCTACAATAAGAAAAAGTCTCTTTATCACCCACATCGGTGAGAGATCATGGGTTTAAAGGATAATATTTACAATTGGAATTGACCTTCTTTAGATGAACCTATTTGTTTTATCTGGCATTCAATGCTCTTGAATACAGTGTGGAGTCATGACCTCTGATTACGTAACGTTTACTATTCGTTTACGTCACAGAATGACATCTATTACGTCACGCATGTTTGATGGTCAGCATCCAAGTCTACTCGCGAAGTAACTTTCCTTATTTGGAGCAAGGCTGTTCCATCAATCCCGTATGTTGTCGGAATCTGAATGAAATGAATTATTGTATGATAATTTTACATTTCGGACATGCTATGAATGTTTTTTATGATTGTAAATATAAGAAATAACATTTATTTGAGTGTATTCATTCGGTATTATGAATGAGAGTCAGGAATAGCATATTTAACATGAACTGCTTCGCAGTTCATTGAATATGCTATTCCTGACTCTCATTCATAATACGAATGAATACACTCAAATAGAATGTTATTTCTTAAATGACTTAACCACTTGGACATAATGGCTCAATTATCAAACCCTTTGCAGTTCTCCAGTTCAGACTCCACTTTTTTTCCTTGTAAAAATTCATCAAAAATGTTGACCTTTGACCTCCAGTCATGTGACATGGTGACATTATTTGACCTTCAAAACATGTTATTTAATTAAATAAATGAATTTCCAAAATAAAGTGCACATATGACCTGCAAAATTTACCAAATTTGCCCAAACTGCAAAGGGTTCAGAGACTGATGTGCTGTAAAAACTGTCACTCTATGACAATACGAAAACAGATATATGTTAATTCGGAAATGGATTAGTATGTTTGTTTTTGATTAATAAAACTTACTCACCAGCACCAAACAAGCTCATAGCTATCTTCTTTATTGCTGTCTTCTTGCTCTTGGGAACAATAAACTGAATTTTCTCTAGTACATTTCTAACTGCCATAGATTGATTCCTTTTATCGGTTTCTGTCGGTGCCCATGATGCAGAGAACTGTTCAACAATGACATGGAAAATATTGTGAAGTTTCAAGCTACCTGATGATGTCATAAGTACTTCATTCAACCTAAGAGGGTAATTTCTACGTTGGGAAAAAATTTGAAAATGTTCTTCCTTATACTTTTTGCCACATTTTTCCAACAATGCTTTAGCAAGACCTCCTGTTCCTGAGAAGGTACGATTTTCCGTTGAAACAATGGCATCAACTCCCTGAACCTCAAGTATATTTCCTGTATAAACATGAACCTGTAGGCATTCTTCAAACTCATATACCTTTCTATTTTTAGGTTTTCCTTTTCCATCAATTTCTTTAATAGAACAAAATGCGGCGGTTTGTGCGGCTGTGACCTCAGCATAAGTAACATGATGATATCCTCCATTTTGACTTCCTTGATCATATGACTTTGAGTTGGTTCTGGGTGTGCTAGTGGGATATGTCAATGGCTGAATTACAGGTTTCCAGTCTTGCAAAAGGACTTCAGGCTTTAGGGACTTCTTATCTGCTAACCAAATGGCATGCGCATTTTCGACAAGGTCCAGCATCCCATCTTGAATATCAATGATATGGAACTCTTCGACAGAACTATGAGGATATTCAGAACTAAATTTCATTATCCCTCTAATATACATAGCAGCACACATTTTCTTTGGAACAGCAAAAATACCTATGAAACGAAATATAGAGTCTATAATTGATTTTTCATTGTGTTATTCACAAAAAAAAAAAAAAAAAAAAAAAAGAAGAATGAGAACAATATTTCATGATTTGGATTTGAAATTGTTAAAACTAATGCACATTATCTATACCATGAAAAAATTTTAGAGGTTGGAATCTCAGAATTTGGGAGCTGTCAAAATCATAATTAAATGTTTATTTTGGTTAAGGAATGACTTTGGGGCTAAATACTGTAAACACGGTTATTTTCTGGTTAAAATGCAAAAAATCGTGGATATTTCACTGTCGCAAAATGATACTTTGTTATCAACATAAAGATAAAAAAATTGCGAAAATAACACCTTTTAAATACGAACACTAAGATTTTGTGAAAATTTCCACTGACAAAAAACCCCATGTTTACAGAAAAAATAGCTCGAACTGTCTCTTGAGAGCCAAATACCCCCGTTCCCAACATCTAAAAGGGTCTAATGTTTTCCCATGACCTTGACCTTTCCAATGTAACCTTGTTTCAAGGTCATGACACACCTTTGGACCATGAAGATTATTCATGTGAAGTTTTATTATACTTGTCCAAAGGAGCTTTGAGATATGACCTGGACACAATTTTACACCATCAAACAGACATGGTGATTCTTATATAACCCCCTTACACTAGTTTGCAGGAGGGTATAATAATGCATTATGAAAGTATCTGTTCATGTGCATTACATAGTTTATAAGGTTTAAGAATGTTTGATAATTCAGGAGCCACAAAGAACACATCTTGACATCTCCCAAAAAAAAAATAAATTGAAGCTAAGTCAAACTAAGTAATGTATTACCTAATGAAGCGCAGCTTAAAGCTAATATAAAAAATTATTTAACCATTGAACTGTCTGTAAATAGTTTTTATAGTGCTATAACTCCCACATGCATGCATTGTCATGAAAAAGCAAACTGAAAAGCAAAGACACTAGCATTGGAAGTTATAGCACTATTAAACACCATTTCTAGATACCGGTAATTTAATGGTGATATGTACATTTCACATTTTTTGAAAATCTTATTTTGGTTTTTCAATCCTGAAATAAATTTAAAACACTGTCAGATGTAAGTATCTGTAAAGTTTAGTTTACATTATAAAAACACTCCAATCAAAATCTTTGATCAATAACTTATGGTAACTTTGCTTAAAGTTACTTTAATGTGTGTACAATATCAAAGTTTTGTGTCAAAGGTTATACTAGTAGTCGATTTCCTCCCATACTTCACCGAAATATTTCGTTGTTTGCTAGATGCAAAATATCTGTCTTACACCCCCTGTGTAAGACAAGATACATGCACTGTTTGGCCTGTCATGATGTCACTGACAGGGTACTAAAATGATAATGTCAAAATCATTTTACACAAGAACGTCAACAAAATTCGATGACATCATTTTTAGAAGGCATGAATGGTGGCATGAAAACTGAACATTTATTATAATATTTGTTTACAAATCATGTTTTTATGTTGCAAATGTGTGAGAAAAAGAATCCTACACCAATAACAGTGTAAGACAGAGATATCTCAAACTGAGTCAGATGAATATTTTCAATGTCCAGAACGAGCTTTATCTTACACTGTTACCGGTGTAAGCTTCCATTAATCTAGGAGTATGAGAATTTGAGGGGCGCGGTGGTGGAGTATTTTTCATTTCCATATTTGTCCATTAAATTCATATCTTAATCACAAATAATCTATGATTTTAAAACATTTACCTGAACTTATTGGTGGCATTACTATCACCTTCAAGTTCATCTTGTTCCCTCTCACTAAGATGTTCTGGACTGTGCTACAAAGATCTTGTAAACATTCTTCCTTTTGTTTTTTTGAAGGCACATAATCACTCCAGCTAGGACCAACAGCATGGATGACATATTTGCATGGTAAATTTCCAGCTGTTGTAACACAATTCTTTGTGACTTCAATAGATGATTTACTCTTTATTATATCCCTACATTCCTTGTCAAGTTCATAACCAGCTTCTTTGGAAATTGCATATGCAACCCCGGCGCCATTACTCAGGTGTTCATTAGCTGCATTAACAATGGCATCAGCTCTTACCTTGGTGATTTGATCTTTGTAAAGTTTAACTCTCAATCTTTTTTCTATGGTAAATTCATACTTAACAGCAGAAGGGGTTTGTATATTATCAAAACGCCTATTTCTACGACTGGTAGTTTGTAAACTTGTGTGAGCCTCTTCAACATTTTCTGTGTGCGAGTCTGAAGACGAGTTCTTCTTATCAAGCTTGCTCTCTGTCATTTGGCCTGCATAATCCTCGGCTTCTCTTCCAATAGCTGCTTTAAATTTTGAGACTATCTCATTCAATTTTTGTCTGTTCTTACTAAAAAACCGAATAGTTTTAGTTTTCCAATTTTCAACTAATAAGACATCTGTATTTTTTTTGAATTTTTTTAATGCATCAGTGATTTTCTTTTCATCATCCTGGCATCCTGCTATGACATCGTTTTCTAAACCACTTAGTAATTTCCGCAGTTTCTCAAACTCTCTGTCTAAATGTGATTTTCTGTCAGCAGGAGCAGATAAATGGACACTTGGTGGATTTTCATTGAAAAATACACGGAATGACGGGTATTGAGTTATGTCGTTCAGCTCATCATTAAAGAAAAACATCAACTGCTTTGCTTCCTGTTGATCATCAAATATTCTACTGATAAGGTTCTGAAAAATATAACAGTAAATTAAACATTTGCATTTGACAAAATAACCCAAGGAGGGATTGTGTGATATTTCCAAGGTGGGAAATCTTAATATTACAAGGGAATAATGTATTTGAGATAACTGTGATGTTGTGTTGTATCTGTGCATATAGAAGATTTAATATTAAAGTGATTTACTGCCATCCTTTCTGGTCAAGATCTTTTAACCTTGATGAAGAATGTTCACTAAGAAGATTCAGGTTAGATTCTCACTTGTTATGGAAGTGCAATTTTTCCAGATATTTCCCCCATTCTGATACAAATTATACCATTTACTCCTATAACTGACACTCACAGACCACAACACCTCTCATTACCCAGGTTCAAATCCCACTAAGGCATCATAGGGCGAAAAAGTCTGTTAGTTCACTGGTGCATGTTGTACATGGTTTTCTCTTGTTACACCTGCCCCCCCCCCCATTATTCTAGAATTGACCATCTCAGTATAAGTACTAGAAAAACTGTTAGCCACAAGCTCACAAAAAATACCCCAGCTCCCCCACATAAAAAAAATCCATTGGATCAAATTTTTAAATAGGAGGTGCACATATACATTATATCACAAAGATTGTGTGAAAGTTTTATGAAAATCCATTGAATGGTTAAGAAGGAGTTGCGGATAAGAGATAGGTACCCTAAGGTGTAATGGAAGGACGGACACATGGACGGACACCCCTATCACTATATACCCCCCACTTTTTAAGTGGGGGTTATATTTTAAGCGGGGGGTATAAAAAAATCTTGACAGGAAAATACACCATTACTCCATTCCTTTATTAGCTGGTCATTGGTAAGGTGTTTTAAATTTCTCTTTGAATACTACAAATTTGAAATTTTCATGTCAGTTTATTTTCACTGCAAAAATATCTTTTAATTTTGTACCATTGTTGAATATGTAAATTTATGTATTTAGTGGTTCTTATTTTCCAAAGTCTTGTTGCCTTTGATATCTTTTTTTATAGTTAAGAAGAAATTAACACAAAAACAACTAGAACTGTCTGTTGAGAGCAAAATACCCAACCCCCACCCCCGCTCTGAACATCTATAGAAGTTAATGCAATATGACTTTGATTCAAGGTCATGCCACATCTTTGAACCATGAAAATTATTCATGTGAATTTTGATGACAGTCATCTTAAGCAGCTATAAGATATGGCCCGGACTAGATTATTTTAAAACATACTTTTATCGCCCTGCAGCCTTGACTATATAACCTTGGTTAAAGGTCATGACACATCTTTGGACCATGATGATTATTTATGTGAAGTTAAATGACAGTCATCCAAAGCAGCTTTGGGATACGGCCAGGACAAAATTTTCAAACATACTTTTCCAACGACCTTGACCTTTCTAATATCCCACATCTTTGAACCATGAAGATTTATTCATGTCAAGTTTTATTACAGTCGTCTAAAGCAGCTATGAGATATGGCCCGGACATGATTTTCAGACAGACAGACAGATGGATAGACATGGTGATTCCTACGTACCTCCCTCAAACCAGTTTGTGGAGGGGGGGGGGGTATAAAAATACCTGATTTCAAATTTTATAACTGTCTTAATTAGTTCTAGCCATAATACATGTACACACAAATTACAGCAGTCTCTTGAAAGAAAAAACAATATACCCAATCAACAACATTACCAAGCTGTTATTTCCAGCATTTGACCTTGTGAATTTGACCCTTGACTCATGCAGCTAAATTTGGTATGCAACATGTTCTCATGTTGGTTTACATTTGTTTCAAGTTTCATTAAAATCCATCCAATATGAATGATATGGAGCGGACACAATATTGTGATGGATACCAACAGACAGAAACAGATGGACATGGTTAATTCTTACATAACCCCCAAAATTTCGTTTGCAGAGGGAGGGGGAAGGGGGGGGTTGGAGGTATAAAAAAAACTATGTAGTAATATATACAGTTAACATGAACAATTACCTGATCGGCTGGAACATTTGGAGAGTCTGCCTGTTTGTCTGTAAATAAAAAATTAAGAAACAAAATGTAAAATATTAACCCTTAACCACTCATCTGTAAAGAATGTGAGAAATGTAATTAAATGATCTTTTAAATGCTAGTTCAGTATCTTTTCTTTTCAAAGTCAGCAAACATGTATAAACAATAGGTGTGCATATTTGTTGTGTCTGAAGTTTTGGTGTCAAGAAACATGTACTTCAGCTATAGATGCTATAAAGAATGGCCTTTTCATTAATGCCAAGACAAGGGTTTTAGGCCATCTTGAAAGAAGGAGGAGGCAAAGATTAACCAGAATACCAAACTTATAGCTGGATTTTTTAATTGATTTTTTAAAACAATTTTATAAAGGTCAAGAATATCTTGAATAAAGATTAAAATTAACTAGCTTTAAAAAATTTTAAAATAAAAGTTCACAGTGAAATAAATAATATTAATGATACATAATATCTTACTTTTAAATAAGTTACTTTTTGTCCCTGCTTTCAATTAATATAAGGTAATATAACCCAACTCTTTTTATGGCTAGTAATTTTATTGATTTCTCAATAAAAGCAAAATCGACATTTGAAACTTTCCCAATTAAGAATACATGTACCCAAAGAAGAATTTTAAAAAATCTGTAAAGTGAGCAACAACTTTATTTCATAATCTACTGTTTATAGGAATAAGAGTTAGCATACAAATAAAAGTTTATTTAAAGTATATTTTGTATACATTCATCTCTTGTAGTACCAGTACTTTTAAATTTTTTGATTGATTGATTAAATGAATAGGGTTTTATGTCTTAGTCTAGAATATTTCACTCATATTGAGATGTCACCAGCTATAGATTAAGATAAAGTGACAGACATTTTTACCTTTGCAGCACACTCAGGGCAATGTGCAAGAAGGGTTCTTTAATGTGTCATGCCTTCCGTGACACAGGGAATCAGTTTTTTACGGTCTTTTCCAAAGGACCCCCTGACTTTCATTTCTAAATTCTGAGTGCTTTGCAAACCAGATACTACCTATTTTCAAGTCTCAATGGTCACAAACCAGTTCAAACCCATGACCTTCCACATACAGAGCGAGCACACTAACAACTGAGCTATCATATTGATTTTAAATATTTTGGATCTATATTTCTTATTGTTAAACATATTGGACTTACCTTTCTCTTTTTCCTTATTTTGCTTGACAGACTTTGATAGATTACTCTCAATTATTTTTAAATTTCCTTGTTTATTACTCACAGATACTTGAAAAAGAAACAATAAAAACCTCAAAATGAAATAACACAACACAAAACGCACAAGAAAGGAGCCAGGAGTGGAGTTTTAAGCCCAAGTCAAGATTTTTTCACTTTTATCAAGACAGTCGGTTTTAACATAGTGGAGAAAACTGAAATGACTGGACAAACCCACCTACAGACATTTGCCAATTAAATGAATTGACAAATTTCTACACACTAGAATCTGCCCATGTGGGATTTGATCCAAGGTAATGAGGGATTATAACTGAGATCTGTAACCCAGCACTTTAGACCAAAAGGTCACTGTGGCCCCTAAATTATGAAAAGGCCAACCTACATAGATCTGTTCCTGTCCCATATCAATCATAATGATTTTACAAATGGAAATAATTGACCAGGCGGCAGCATCGTTGAACATCCTAACTTTTTTTTCATTGAATAGAAATAAAGTTTTTAACAAAATAAACTTAAATCCAATCACAAGTTATCATCTGGAAACAAACGACAAACAGCAAATCAGATAGCAGCATACATGTACTAATCAATATTGCTAAAAAAAAATCACAATTCAAACATGTCAAACTACCGGTAAACCATTAGGTAATTCAATATAAAACACTGCATGAAAAGGTTTCATCAAAATTGAATTTAAATTAGAATAGTTATTTTCTGGATAATATATAATAATCAGATTGCAGTATGGCTATTGATTATTTAATTATGCATGGATTTAGTCACATATTAAACTTAAAGTGTACCTGTAAGGATTTTTTTATTATCAGTATTTCATATTTTTTTTAAATACCACTAAAAAATATCACAATATCAAAATCGGCATCAAAATTAATGAACAAATAAAAAAGTTATAGCAGTTTGAATCTACAAATTTAACCATCTAGGAATTGCTAGCAGTGAAATGACCTGTTTTGAGAGGTACCTATGTGTGACGTCACATAAGTAACAGTAGTACCAGTCACTATCTAACATGATGGACAGTAGTAATGAAATGCTGATATAGCAATTTATCACATACCCATTTAATCTTACTATAGCAATACACTGTTTTTTCAAGCTATGTGATATGGAAGTATGTATCACACGCGTGTGTGATACAACATTCTGTATCACCATAGTAGCCGGAACTCCTTTTAGGGGAATTCCCTTTTCCGACAACAATAATATGACGTCATTATGTGATACGTAATGACAAAAATAATATGACATCAATATGTGATACATACGTCATGTTAAGTTGGGAGAATTTACTTGAGTTGGGAGAATCGCGGACGATAATAAATAATTTTGTAAAATCAATGTTTGTTTTTTAATTGTTCCCAGTGTTTACGATGGTATTAGTAAAATGTTAACCAATGATGCTTAAACGAAGAGTTATCTGTTGTTTTTAATTACTTCTTTAGCAGTTTTTCCAGTCAGGTATCAGATTTTTCGAATCAGATCAAAAATCAATATGAAATACTGAGTTGATTGTGAATTCTGTGACAGATTAAGCCAAAGAAAGCTTTTTATTTAGTTTGGTAGGGCATGTGATAAATACAAAACCACACATAAGTGGTTTTCTGACGTAGCTTGATTGCACTCGTTTATTGTGCGAACGCATACATTACACTCGTGCGCAGAGCGCACTCTATATTGTATCCGTCCGCACAATAAACTTGTGCGATCAGCTACGTCAGAAAACCACTTATGTGTGGTTTTGCGTATTTATAATATGATGAATGGACAAAAAAATAATGACTCTGACCTGCACCTACATATGTCATAGTATTTGTCATTATTGGGAGAAGAAATAGACAACCTTGAAAGTGATGAAATTGGCATTTAGCTGTATTAATTTATTCCATCAAGAAACAGACGAATCCAATCAACAAATTAAATGAAGACCCAGAATTTCTGAATGTTAGCATAGACATTACCAAATATATGTGACAAGTACTATATTTATCAAATACATGTATATAAAAATTACTTATCACTTGTTAAAATTTAAAATAAATTTTGCATCAATTGTAGAACAATATTCTAATTAAAATATTCAGCAACACAAAACAATTTTGCTGAAAAGACTAGCAAACACTTTCCAGGTGAAATCTTCAAATGTTTATTTCATTATGTTGGCTAAATGGGAATATGAAATCTTAAAATGTTGGCTAAGTGGGAAGACACCGTCTTCTCTACATAACAGAATTTATAAGATTCTTTGTCTAATTACATATTATACCAGTTTTAATTTTACAGCACTAGATGGCCGTTTCGGAATACAATTCCTCATCAGTAGTGCTTGGACCAAAATTATGAAACCAAAATTATTTTGAAGATGTTGAAAAGCTACCCAAAGGACCAATATATATTTTACCAAATTAAGCTAAGGAAATAATTTGCATGAAGGAGTATACCTTAGTTTTTGAGAAATTTTAAATTTTAATTTCTAACATATTCAATATATTCATGTTTTCAGAATATTGATATGCAATCATTATATTTTGCATAGTTGTATTGTGTAGTATATATAGCATAGTCATGCTGCTTAAATAGAATGTTTGCAAATCTTAATTCAGTAGATGACCTTACAATCTGAGTTGCTGACATCAAAATCGGAAGTGATACCGCGATATTCATAGCAAGTACATCTTGTCCGAGATTAGATAGAAAAATTATTACTATGCCATCAATTAATTAATTGATTAGCAGAAGAAAAGGCTTGAAAATTGTCAGTAAGTAGCACACAGGTAAAACAGGAGATTTTCTTGTTCAATATGAGAGAATTATCATTTTTCAGCGTTATCAATATTTTCATTCTGATAATTTACCTTCCCCTGTCTTGCCTTTAACAGACTTTGTAGGAATTGGGCCTCCTTCAGCCATTTTACTTCTTAATCCTTTAAAATGTAACAACATGCATATTAATAGTGTCATACAATTGATAATAAATAAGAAAGAAAGAGTTCTAACAACAAAGCATAGTAGAATGTTAACATACCATAAAAAGATTAATCAATTCTTTATTATCTCCAGTTTCATTGGAGATGTTCATTTAACTATTGAGTCAGTCATGGTGGAGCTTTCAATAAGTGTTCTCACCACAAGTGACTGGATACTTAAAAAAACAACAGTTTAAGTGGTAGTATAATGGACAAAATAAGATAAAGTATAAATGTGTTTCAAGAATATGATTAAGGTTTAATGTTTAATACCAAATAACAGCCAATACATAACATTTTGATTATTGCCCTTAATTATAACAATATTCACAGAAAAGGGTTATATTATTAAAATGCACAGAGCTAGCAAGGGTGGACGCTTGGTTGGAATAATGCTTAATGTCCAAATATTTACAATCACTGATTTTTGTCTTACATAAACTTATTGAAAAAAATAATGTTTACATTTTAGTAAACTAGCATCACAGGCAGTGTCAATTAACTTTTTGTCAAGTCTTATTTTAGTTTGGGTTCTTTTAGTGTGATGTCAAAGAAGTTGGGGCTAAATACATTGAAGGGATGGAATGGCGTCAAAGAAGGTGGGTTTAAATGCTCTAAAAGGATGAAGTGAGATTTTCCATTCACTGACAAAACCAGCAGATAAAATATGAAAATCAGTATTTTGTAATTAATTAAGTGATTGGCATTTTGCAAATTTTATGCAGAAATGTCAACAATTAATATTGTAAATATAAGAAATAACTTTCAATTTGTTGTGGTTTAAGGAGATGTAAACAAGATTTTGGAAGTGGCAAACTTCCAAAATTTTGTTTATACCCTGTACGCCACAATAGATTGAAAGTTATTTCTAAAGTAAATATGACTTTACCATGCATGTAAGGGTAGTCAGACCTCACATGTATAGTGAAGAAAACCTAAATACCCTCATAAAACAATTTACCTTTGGCAAGAGAATGTAAACTCTTTTACACAAGTATCTAGTCCCAGTTTCACAATCATTCTTTAACTAAGATTTTCCTTGACTTAAATCTAGCCAATTTTGGTAATCTATTTTTGAAACTACTGATAAATATTTTTGACAAAACTAAATGCAAATGTTTTAATCTAGAAATTATCTTAAAATTGATACCTTAAATTTATAAATATCTTCAAAATTAACAAAACTATGAAGGATTAAAATTTTGCAAAATTTAAGTTAAGGAAAATCTTAGCTAAGGAATGATTGTGAAACCGGGGCCTGTCTGATATGGATTCAAATGCAGATGTAGAGTAGATATCCAGAAACCAAAACTTATATTGTTCAGTGATTAAATTACTACTGAAGTAATTAGTAAGGGAATAAATTGATAATACAAGTACAGTACAGGCCTGTCGAAAGTTTAACACTGAGCTAATTAAAAGCAGAGGAAACTCGGATGTTAAGTGGCCCAAATATGGATAACTAGTAGCCGAAAAGCTGACGAGAGATAGATAACAGCTGTTGAAAAAGCTAACGAGAGATTGCTAGTCGTCGAAAGTCTTGAGATTTAGCACGAATTTGGTAGTTTAGTGTTAAACTTCCGATAGGTCTGTACTGTATTAGTTTTCGTAAGTATTCTCTTAATTGTTACACAAATACATTATGCATACATATCATACTGTCTAACTAGATAAGTGAATGAAAGGGTATCAAGACAACTCGATCATACCCAAGACAACTTGTACCCAGGTCAACTCATACCCATACCAAGACAATTTGTACCCATGTGTTTTCTACATCAAGACAGCCCGTACCCAGCAATTAACTCATACCCAAGAAAACAAATAAAGAAAATAAACAGATTTTTAAATCTAAAACTTAGATATGTTTTTTATCTTCTATTAATTTTACTAATTGGTTCAAAGTTATAATGTATTAATTCTAGAAAACATTTTAAAAAACATAATTCATATTTTATCCTGTGCAAAAGAAAACAAGAAAATTTAGGAACATTTTTGGTAATCCTAATGAAAAACAAAGTTTTGTTATTATGCATCTCAGAGACTATTTACTGGCAATAATCTTTTGAACTCTTATTGATAGGATGGAATTTTAGGTCCTTGTCAAGATTATTTAATTTTTATCTATATGTTACCAAACTATAGGTGAACTTACACTGACACTAAACACTCAACAAATCCCTCAAATAGCTATTTTATCAAGAACATGCACTTGCTGGTAATATTTTGCGTATTTAATTGTCAACTCAGACCCAAACCAAAACAACTCATACCAGGACAAAAATAAGAGTAAATTTTCTTAAAATTGTTTTCTTAGGTATGGGTATGAGCTGTCCACCAATCCGTGAAAGTCATGATGCTTGGTTGTATTAAAGTTAGTTGTATATGCAGGAGGAAGTGGGTACTGGTTGATATTATACACTATATCAAATGCCACACAGTGGCACAGATCAAAATAGGAAAAACCACCATATATATACTAACAGATGTTCATGTTTGATTTTATTTCCATTCTAACCGAGATTGATTAAAATTCAAAACATAGATATTAGTCCACCACCTTCAAGAACAAAGTTCAACTTTAACATATGAAGGATCATATGGTTGGGCATGCAGCTAGAGGATCTGTCCCCAATACCTCACATTCTTATAAAACAGAATACCCCCCCCCCCCCACCCCACTCTTTCACCAGAATTGATTATTCAATACATAGTGATACAAAAGAAAATGGTCAACAAACACATTAATTCTTTCTTTTTCATCAAGGCAAACTGAAAGTACAAAAAAGATAACTGTATCTAGAAACTGATGATTAAATGTATAACAAAAGCAAAAAAACCTCAATGACAATGATCAGGAATTACATAAGCAAGGAACCTTGTTACTCTGTAATATTTTTGTATTCTGTGTAGATTATGTTGCCAAGTATTCAGAACTTCCCTTCTTGGAAACTGGGGACTGGTTTTTCCCATTGAAGAAAAGAAAACGAAAGTAGAAATCATCCAATCAAAATACAGAATAGGCTAGGTAGATTATAAACTAAAAAATGTGAACCGGAACAGTATCTTCGTAAATCCGAAAAGTATTTTTATTTTCTTTAAAAAAAGAGGAGTTATGAACACATAATGACTCAAATATATTTTGTAAAATACAGTTCGAAACTTGTGTTCAATCATCCGGATCATTTGATAAGTTAGCAGTGCCCTCGTAACAAGAATCCGTGTTTACAGAAGACCGGATTTGTTTCATTTTCCGATTACGATATTATAATACACCAAACAAGGCTTGTTGTAACCAGCCTTGGTCACAAAAATTCTTATTCACTGTGAAATTGAACATGATTGGAACAGAAGACGTTGTTATATTTTGGAACAACGTTGGGAAAAGTAATGTTTAATGGTATATATAGATAGTTCACACAAACAGTGAGGTAAGATATAGATATCAAGTTAGTTTTACTGTTTTTCTGAGAAAGCAAAATCGCAAAATATTCTATAAATTTCAATATGACGGGTACAAATCAATGATTTTTTTACTTACATGAGCTGAGTCGATACTAAAAATTCCTGTTCCGACTCCATCCTTGCTTCATATATCATTTTATGCGACAAAATATAACATGGGTGGGTGTTTACAATGGAAAATGGTGGGGTTCTTTATGTTACATAGTCATGACAAAAGAGTCGACTATTTACGTAGGTTAGTGCAGATAAAGAATGGATTAATTTTTGAGTAACTGGGATGACTAAAATTTATTTAATAAAGTGAACTACCTTTCTGCATTTTCAAACTTTGAAAAAAATGACGTGAATTCAAACTTTAAAACTCAATCCGACCTTTAAGCTACCCTTCATTGTACCCCTTGCAAACCTACGTAAATAATAAATTCTTTCATCATCATTATGTCACACGAAACACACTGCCATTTTGTCAAAAAATTTACCATTGTAAACACCCATCCAAAATACGTTTTGGTGTATTTAAGCCTTGTGGTAGAATGGTCGATTTTCACCCAGGAGGGTCAGGTTAGATCCTCAGCCGGGGCACTTGGTGAGGAAGTTGTTGTTTTTTTTTTTTTTCAGGTGTTTCCTCCCCCCTGCTACAAATCGAGTATGTATGTTGTTGCTCTGTTTCACTTGGGTCCATTTTATGTTTGTATATATGACCTGAAGGTGTGCACATTATAAATCATAATGTAACTTGAATATTTAATTGTGTTATGATCACTTTCCACTTGGATTTCTTTACACAATATGGAAACATTATAACTTTTACTAGTCCCACAGTTTTAAGTGGATAGCATTATTGTGTAGCAGGACTGAGCTAGTCGTGGTATTGTTGTATATACATGTAGTAGATATAATAGAGCAATTTACTGTCAGACTTTCTGGTCTGGATCTTTTAGCATTGTGGTAGAACGCTTGCTTTTCACTCGGGAGGGCCGGGTTTGATCCTCATCCAGGGAACTCTGTGAGGAAGTGTTTTTTTCTGGTGTTTCCTCCCTCCTGTTACAGTTGTAATATTATAGTGCTGTATGATTTATAGGCACGGGGTTAGTTTTAATACATTGAGTTATGTCCCTTACTGATACATGTGTACTATGTCATTCATGTTAATTAGATAACCATGCATTTAGTTAGTCAGCCATATTGTAACCAGGCCACACATTTGTACAGGGCCCCAAGTAGCGAGTAAATTACTCGCATATGCGACTAAAAATCAGATATGGCTAGTAAATTTCTGATGCACTCGCCAAACGGCAATCAATAAATACAGAGGCTGCGACCGAAAATTTATTTTTTGTACTGAAAAGATTGTTTTATAACCAGGAGATGATCATGTAAACATCGTTTTTAGCCAAAAGATGATCATGTAAACAATGTAATTTGGTACACCTCGGCTGCTAGTGTTGTATACAGTTTGTTTATAGCCCCTGCTCATATACACAGGAACCCCGTCTGTGTTATGCAGGTCACACAAACGCTTGTAACTTATGATAATCCTTGCTAATATACAAACGTACAACGGATTGCACATTGCTATAGAAAACAACATGGCCAAACGAGCCAGCAGGACATAAGGGAAATTGTCCTCATTCGGTTTCGACACACCATCCATTCCGAAATCAAAATGTGTTGCCGATAATGAACAACAAATGCCCACTGCCGCATCAAGCGAGCCAAAGTTTTTAGCAAAATGGTGTAATGAATTTTCTCAGTTGTATGTATAGAATGCGCAATTGTTGTCAACAAAAATGAAGGTGGCCTACAAAGAATGGCCAGAAGACTTTGTTATGATCTGGATCTTGATGACAGTGATGATATGCGACTTCCGCTGGCACACAGTTATTTGTCAAATTTTATTATGCTTTCAATTTGAATTAAAAGTTTTACAAATTCAGCTTTTTTGTATCATTGCATGATCACGGGGAACTTTTGTTTTGGTGACCAAAATATTTAACCCTGGCTAGTAAATTTTGGCCTTGGCTAGTAAAAATAAAACATGGTAGCCAGAAGGCTAGTGAAAACCAATTCCTACTTGGAGCCCTGTTGTAATGACTCTCAATACAAGTTCTATAAGTTGAGCTGTCTTCGAGTCGTCATTTAACATTACAAGCATTATTCTAATGCAAAGATTATGTAAACAGGATTTTGATTGGATCCCGACCGCAGTAAAACCTATGTTTCACGGTCGGAGTTATGACGTCGCGTGCTGTCTAGGCTACTATTACGTCATGTATTCCTACTAGCCGGTACACATACTTTTGTTTACAAAACGTAATGACATAATTCATCCTTGTAAACAAAGATTTTGTTATATTTAAACATCGATATTTATTTTGCATTTGTAGTTCGAGAAATAGAATTATTATACCAGTGGATATCAGTTCTTTAGTGATAGAACTATGTGTTGTGGCGTAACGATGCATGTCTACATTGATGCGTCTGTAACTGTAGCAACGGGAATCTTCATTTCTTCAATTAATTTGAGCATTATTTTTTTATTTGCATTAAAATGGAGATAACTATGTTACATTTGAAGAGTTCCGACCTTAAAACGTGGATTTTACTGTCGCAAATACCGTTTACCTGGCTCCGCAAGCGTCGCCAGGTATAACTCATTTTGCGACAGTAAAATCCACGTTTTACGGTCGGAACTCTTCAAATGTAACATAGTTATCTCCTAATTTATGTACTCCTCTGTACTGCAGTAGCTCAATTGTAGAGTGCTTGCTCCATAAATTGGAGGTTGTGGGTTCAATCCCCAGCGAGGTCTGAAGAAAGACCTGAAAGAACAAAGTGAAAGTCACTGTTCTTTTGGATGAGAACTTAAAATAAATAAGGTCCAATGTCATGATGTGCATTGCACTGATAAAGAACCCTGCTATATAATGCCATCAGTGCAATGCACAGGCAAAATTTTAGCAATTCGCCTATAGCTGGGGACATTTCGATTGAAGTGAAATATTCTTGACTTGGACCTTAAACACCATTACTCAATTCAACTCTGTAGTGACTGTGAACTGGGAGTGTTCCTTATAGAATTATAGGTCTGTTTTCCATTACGACGTGACCTGCAGTATCTGAAACAGCCACTTAATGGCAATAAATTATATTATCTGTATTATAAAGAGTAAAAAATGAGTTGAATAAATTTTTACACAGTTTAAATTCCATGAATATTTAAAATATACAAAATTACACAAAATCAATTAACCAAACTATATGAGAATCGGTGTGTTTGTGACAGTGAAGCATGCTTAATTTCCATAGAAAATCCAATAAACTTGAATAATATTTGTAACAGAAAACCTGAATGTGCATCTGTGATCGACATAAAGTATTTCTGCAGATGAAAAAATTTTGGCACTATGGAGATTTAACTTGGCGTAAATGGCAATGTTTACACAGGAAGTGATATCCTTGGTGACATTTTATGTCATATGTGCAACAAGATCCACCATGTACCTGTTTTTTCAACATGTTGTATCCAAATAGCACCAATGTCTTACTCTGTGCAGAAATATTCTATGATAATCACGGATGTGCAAATGGATTTCCTTTTATGACTAGATACAAGTAAGTGAAAAATATCAATTTTTATTTAAGTTAACTTGATTTTCTATGGAAACAAAGCATATTCACTGGCTCAAACAGAATGACTCCGATATATACCTTGTGCCCAGATTTAATTTTGTGATTAAGGCTTGTCAAAATTCTAATCACTTTTTCAACACAGAATTTATTTTAACATATATTTTTTGTTCTTACTTTTAGACAGTCATATTTGCAATGTACCATGGCAACCACAGAATTATAAACTAACATGACTAAAGGATTTGACTAATGATTACTGATAAATATGGCTGGCATTGGTCATCGCTATGTTGATCGAACAGGAAACCCAAGCTGTAAGTATAGACGATGTTGTTTGATTAAATGTGGTGTTACCCATATTTTACATTTTTTATCTCCCACCTTTCAAAGAACTTAAGTGTTGCCCTTCCCTCCATCCAGGGATTCTTGTCCGGAGTACGGGTAATTCTCCAAAACTGTGTAGCACATTTTCACAAAACTTGAAGCAAAGCACTAACATTGATACGAGATACATATCATTAAGCCAAGTTGGTTTGGTTATTTTCCTGAGAGTTATTGCCCTTTGATAAAAAATTTACCTATAAGCAGGGAATCCTAATTCACTGAATTTGTTTCAATCAGGAAATCAGAAAACTAAGATATATTCCATAAAGGAGAGGCAATAAATTTTACAGGAGTAAATATTAATAGAAAATTATTACACATGATCTAATGGTCAGTTCTGACCATTGGACAGTTGCACTGTGTTCATTATATTTTGAATTTATTAAATGAATTATCAATAAATAAATCTTGATTGATTGATTGATTGATTGATTGATTGATTGATTGATTGATATCTCAATTAAGAATATTTCACTTATATCAAGACATCACCGGTCATGGATGAAGTGATAGAAATTTTGACTTTTGCAGTATATGTTCAGGACAATGTGCAAGGGGGGTTCTTAAAGAACCATGCCTTCCATAACAGGGGGCATTGCTTTTTAAGATCACTTCTGAAGAATCCATGACTTTCATTTCTAAAAATTGAGTACTTGGCAAAAGAACAGTTTCTTTAATCCAATTTTCACATATTTTGCAAATGTTATTTTAAGCCAATATTTTGAAAATCTTCTCTGAAACTGCTACACTGAATAGAATCAAATTTGGTATTGAAGACCCTGGATTATGCAGATTAAAAAATAAAAAAATCTTTTGCCAGTTCAACTTGGTCAACTTGAAATATTCAAAAATATGATTTACCTTTAAATCTGCTCACTGTAAGTAAATAAATCTGTTATTGAGACAAGGTAAAACAGTACAGACAAACCTGCCTTAAAGGCCACCTCTATATAAGGGCCACCTGCTTATACAGGCCTGCCCATAAAAGCCACTTTTTCTGGTTCCCTTGGGTGACCTTTATAGACAGGTTTGACCATAGTAATAAAAACTTATTTATATCATTAGTTCACAGCAGCCACTGATATTTTTTTCATTCTTATTATAAGAAAATTTGACTGGTGTAATATAGAGGATCTAATGTGCTTCATTCTTGTGTAGCTCAACTGCCTTAAAAGCAAACAAACAATATGCCCTTGACAAGTGTCAGCATTGTCAACTCCCTGTAATTTCTGCAAACACTAAGTCTTGCACAATATTAAAATTATTTGGATTCCCACAATTTTGGTCCAAGCACTACTGATAAGGAATTTTATTCCCAAACGACTGTCTAGTACTGCAAAAGTAAAACAGATTTAGTGATAATTACAACAAGTTAGATATTTTAAGTGATGTCAAGATGATCAAAACATTGCCAAAGTAGATTTTAATTGATAACAACATGATCAAAACATTGTCAATGTATTTGCAAAAACTAAGGGTAGTTGAATGTTGTCCTTTGGGTAGAAAGCTTAATTCACATAAATATATGTACATCTTCGATAAGATATATTTTCAGCTCACTTGGCCTAAAGGCCATGTGAGCTTTTGCCATCACTCGGCGTCCGTCGTCCGTCAGTCAGTCCGTCCGTCAGTCTGTCAGTCCGTCTGTAAACTTTTCACATTTTGGCTATCTCCTCTGAAACCCCTGAACCAATTTTAACCAAACTTACAGGAATGATGTATGGAAGGTCCTTTACTTAAATTGCCGAAATTTTTTTGATCCGCCAAAAAACATGGCTGCCAGCGCAGAAGATAGTTTAACATTGGACCCTATGGGAAAAATGCATTTTTGACTATTTCCTCAGAAATGACTGAAGCAAATTTAACCAAACTTCACAGGAATGATGTATGGATGGTCCTTTACTTAGATTGCCAAAATTTTTCTGATCTGTCAAAAAACATGGCCGCCAGCACAGAAGATAGTTTAACATTAGACCCTATGGGAAAAGCATATTTTTGCTATCTTCTTTGAAACCGCTGAGCCAATTTGAACCAAACTTTACAGGAATAATGTATGCAAGGTCATTTACTAAGATTGCCCAAATTTTTCTGATCCGCCAAAAAAAATGGCCGCCAGGGCCAAACAAAGTTTAACATTGGGCCCTATGGGGAAACGCACATTTTGGCTATCTCCTCTGAAACGACTGAAGCGAATTCAATTACACTTTACAGGAATAATGTATGGAAGGTCTTTTGCAAAGATTGCCGAAATTTTTCTGATCCGCCTAAAAATATGGCTGCCAGCGGGGAACATAGTTTAACATTGGACCCTATGGGAAAAACACATTTTGGCTATCTCCTCTGAAACTATTGAAGCAAACTTAACCAAACTTTAGTGGAATGATGTATTGGAGGTCCTTTACATAGATTGCCAAAATTTTTCTGATTGGCCAAAAAACATGGCTGCCAGAGCAAAAGGTAGTTTAACATGGGACCCTATGGGAAAAACGCATTTTGGCTATCTCCTCAGAAATGACTGAAGCAAATTTAACCAAACTTTACAGAAATGATGTATAGAAGGTCCTTTACTTAGATTGCCAAAATTTTTCTGATCCACCAAAAAACATGGCCGCCAGTGCAGAAGATAGTTTAACATTGGACCCTATGGGAAAAGCATATATATGCTATTTCCTCTGAAGCTTTAGAAGCAAATTGAACTCAACTTTACAGGAATGATGTATAGAAGGTCCTTTACATAGATTGCCAAAATTTTCCTGATTGGCCAAAAAACATGGCTGCCAGCACAAAAGGTAGTTTAACATTGGACCCTATGGGAAAAACACATTTTTGACTATGTCCTCAGAAATGACTGAAGCAAATTGAACCAAACTTTACAGGAATGATGTATGGAAGGTCCTTTACTTAGATTGCCAAAATTTTTCTGATCCACCAAAAAACATTGCCGCCAGTGCAGAAGATAGTTTAACATTGGACCCTATGGGAAAAGCATATATATGCTATTTCCTCTGAAGCTTTAGAAGCAAATTGAACTCAACTTTACAGGAATTTTCCTGATCTGCCATAAAACATGGCTGCCAGTGGAGAACATTGTTTCACATTGGACCCTATGGGAAAAGCATATATTTGCTATTATTTCTTTTGAAGCTACTAAAGCAAATTGAATCAAACTTTACAGGAATGATGTATAGAAGGTCCTTTACTTAGATTGTGGAAATTTTTTTTGATCTGCCAAAAAAGATGGCTGCCAGCACAGAACATAGTTTAACCCTATGGGAATAGCATATATTTGCTATCTCCTCTAAAGCTACTGAAGCAAATTGAACCAAACTTTATGGGAATGATGTATGGAAGGTCCTTTATTAGATTGACAAATTCAAATTACCCGTTTCATTTACAATTAAGGCAAAACACTTTTAAAATCTCGGAAGCTGAAATTTCATTGGACAATAAATGTTACAACAGTGGCTCATTTACATATGCCCCTAAACGGTGTTTCCTCAGATCTCCCACTCCGTGCCTATATCAAAAATGGGGGAGCAAGTGTGAGATGGGATTTTAATCAGATTGAAAAAAAACTGTGAATGGTACATATAGTTCTACTGTGATTTCCTTAGCCATTCTGTCTGATATAAACAGTGCATTTTTTCATCACTGGAATACAAATTTGCTTTAAAATCATTTTAGTCAGGTGAGCGATACAGGCTCAGCCACACTGAGCCTCTGGTTTTTCAAATTCACAACTATCAAAAACTAAGAAAGGTTTACTTACCTTCCAAGAAAGATTTACTGTTTGGGTGATAAATATAGCAAAGGCCAATTTACCTTCTAAGGAAGTTTCTTCTTTTTGTGTAATCAACATAAGTCATGTAATTGTCACCCATGCCATTAAACAGGTGCATATTGTTATACCTAATTTCATAATTGATACCAATTACTTAACTACCCTTAGCACATAAATTAATTCTTGACTTTTGCTTAAAGTTGTCATTGTAACATATTTTTCTTTTTTCCAGACACAGCATCCCTTGTACCAAGTACCAGTCCAGTTGATGTAAGTATTGTAGACATTTTTTGAATTTTTGCCCCCCCCCCTCCTTTTTATGAATTGAAAAAAAAATAGAAAAATAATACATACAACATTTTTTATAACAGTCTAAAGGCCAGCTTCGAATATGGCTGATTTTTAATCACTTTAGTCACATGACTTTCAGTTCAAATTTTGGTAAGTGATCGGAAATGGTAGTAGGTCTCGAAAATTTAAGTATACTATTAAATGGGATCGTTATTACTTGAAATGACCAAATATTTTTAACAATAAATATTTTTCCCTTTAATTTATCCAAAAAAGAACCAAATGTATACAGAATATTATGAGAAATACGTCTTGAAAATGGGGGTTACTTCACAGCTGTCGGCCGACATTCGTGCCTCAGACACAAATTATTAAAATATTAGGGCAAATGATGGGTTCTAATAATTAAATCCTGAAAATTTATTCATTTCTGAACACATTCACATGAAAGACATGTCCAAAATCGGTGTGGGATGCGATTCTGTCAGTTGAGAAAACGGCAGCTGTGGCTCCTTTTGCGGGGTTTGGTTCATGTCTGTCAGCCGACATTCGTGCTTCAGACACAATGATTAAAATATTAGGACAAATGATGGGGTCTAATAATTAAATTCTGAAAATATATTCATTTCTGAACACATTCATATGAAAGACCTGTCCGAAATCGACGTGGGATGCGATTCTGTCAGTTAAGAAATCAGCAGGTGTTGCTTCTGTTTTGTTTTGTTTTTCGTATGATGATTATCTCCCTTGTTTACACTGTTTCTCGCATACGTATGCGAATAAAATAAAGTGATTTTACTGTTTTGTTGATTCATATTCATTTCAATGTAGGGAAATTAAAAAAAATTAAATAGAAATATATAAAAAAAATTTAAAAACAAGAAAGAAAGAAAGTGGAATGACTATTACCGTAAATTAGAAACATATGCAAAAATTTATTGTTCTTAAAAATTCTTGGAATGTCCAGAACTGTAGATCATACACTATTATCTGTTTTATTAGGGTACAAATTCAACTGTTTTAATTATTTTGCAATATCTAATGGCAATCAAAATCTATGTAAAGAAAATTTGCTTCATTTAACATTTAAATCTTAATCAATTTAAATTATTTTCCATGGGAAATATTTCTCCAAATTTGGTACACAAGAGAAAGTTACATAATTTCTTTCAGTGGTGTCATGTGCTGATTTTGAATTTTTATTAAAATAATAAATTCAAAATCAGCACATGGCAAATAGTTTCCATGTGCTGATTTTTAATGCATCATTTCAATAAAAATTCAAAATCAGCACATATGACAGTGGAAAAGGAACAAATATTGTTTCCACACCCCAAGTTAATAACTAGAAATTAAAATCTCTTTCTATAAGGTGGTCAGGTCAGTTTTACTGGGTGTAACAGTATATTTTCATAGATGAAGTGCTGCTGATAGACTTTTTGCAGCAAAAGTACTAATTCACAGATGCAATATTAATCTAATTCTGACTGTCTTCAAAATGACATGGATCAAGTTCATGTATCTACCTTCAGTCCAGAGGATGCTTTATATCTGTTGGGTAAGGAGTAGAGTAAAAGTCAAGATTCTTTCACTATCAAACATATTTAGAGATGGGGAGGAAACTGTAGAGCCTAAAGAAAACAAATGACATTCCACAACAAACTGACCACCTTTCTCACACAAAAACTGTCCTGAATGAGATTCAAACCTATACAGTAAGAGGCCATGTTCCTACCAACATTTCAGAGGTTATGTTGGACAGGTGCCAGTGTAATGCACAAAATAATTATGCATTTATGATGTCAAGTAAGCATTTATTTTACCTTAAAGTAATGGTAATTGTAATATGCAAGCAAAACATCTTTATTGACATTGTACTGTGAGTTGACCATGTAATGTTATCTGCAATAAAAAAAAACCAAACACAGTCATTATAATATTCAATGTAAGTACCGTAATCCTTCTATATATTCGGACCCTCTATGTTTTCGGACACCCCAATTTTGAAATTTCAATAATTTTCAAATTTCCTCTAATTTCGGACGGCATTTTTTTGCCTCTAAATCCGGACGCGATTTTGTTGGAATTCACCCGTAACAAGCAATACATATTGCTTATAATTAATATTGAATAAAAACATGAAGAAATGTTGTTGTTTTGTTGTTAATTTACATTAAAATTTGTTATTTTTATGTGTTTGTTGCGTTGTGTATTTGCGTGATGGAGTCATGATTGTAACCTTGAGGACAAGTATTTTACGATGTATTTACGTTTTTAATGTAAGCTGAATAAAATTTGAAATATTCATTTCACCTGTCAGTAAATATAAAGAAGGCTTTCTTTAAATAAAATTAACTAAAAAGTAACTTGTAGGAATAAATACCGGTAATCTGAAAATAAACAGTATAGGTATTGGTTATCCCAAAATCATCTGAAATAAATACATTATACATGTAATGTATGATGTATCATAAAATCATATGAAAATAAATTATACATATCCTGTATTCTTGAAAATAATAAAAAAAATTAAAACAGAATAATTTAATGTAGTGTAAGTATAACATCATCCATCACACAAGAATGGTACTGTGGGACAGTCAGAACTGGCTATGGTGTGTGTGGCAATGATCCATGATTATTAAAGTTTGGTTAAAATTCGAATACAATAAAAGATATTTACACAGATTCTTGCACAATAAAAGTTAATGGGTTATATTGTGATAAATTTCATAAAAATATTTCATTACATATATCAACTTTAAAATATGAAAAGTTTGAATTACAGTGAATCTAAATACACTGATACATGTTTCTATCCGGTATCAAAATGACCGATGTTATTAAAGGGATACTGAAGTCTGGCGGATTATGACCAAAATCGATAGTTATAAGTTCAATATTAATAATAAAATTTAAAAAAATAAAAAATCATTCCATTAAGATATATATTTTGCTATTTGAAAATTGCTGAAAATCATCGCTGCAGCTCTTTTGTGTTGGAGGTGAGAAGAACACCCTGTGACGTCATGTGTGAACAAACCTCGCCATGCTATCCATAGTGTGGTTACAGTATAGTGTAAAAGTTGTTAAAATTATTGTTTAAGTATGGTTTTGTGTGCGACTGTTGGTTGTAAATATAATTAAAAAATTGTAATAACTTAGAACTTGTCTCTATTTAGACCTATTTTAAATTGAATAATGACCAATATCGGCAAAATAACACAGGGATCTATGCATCAACTGACCTAAAATTATAATGTTTTTTTTTATTCTTCGAGGTGACGACAAAGCGCCATCTGCCAACCAAATTTGAATTACCCCCCTTGAACGGCCCTGAAGATTAAATCGTGGGTTTAACGGAAAAAATCAAAGCTGGCCTTTCAACTGTATAACATGGTATCTGGTCAACTCGTTCCAATTCCAACTCGTTCCAACTGATTTTTGTCAACTCATTTCAACTTTTTTACCAACTTGTTCCACTTTTTCATGCAGAGTTTTTACACCTCTGTTTTAATTACCAACTCGTTCCAACTAAATTACCAACTCGTTCCAAATACCAACTTGTTCAAACTTTTTCACCAACTTATTCCAAATTTAAGAATGTTTAATGATTTTAGCCGTTACCAACTCGTTCCAACTTTTAATATAATTAAATAATTAAATATGATTATTTAAAAATCAAGGATCGCGTAATTTTTAATTAATCACAATGTTGTCCAGACATAACCACGTGGTTATTATCCTCTTCAAGAGCCATAACAGTCCAAAGTTCCAAAAGATATATATAATGGTTCCCCGTCCGTCGTCTGTCGTGCGTCGTGCGTTAACTTTGTACATTTTAATCATCTCCTCTGAAACTACCTAGCCAAATTTGATGAAACTCAGTGATTATGATGCCTAGGTGAAGGCCTTTCAGATTTGCACAAATGAAAGGATTATGTCCCCTTGGGGCCCCATAAAGGGGGAAATTGTGAAAATCTTTAAAAATCATCTCCTCTGAACTTACAAGAGATATAGCTTAGATATTTCATGTGAAACATACTTAGGGCACCTAGTTTCAGATTTGCACAAATCGTAACTGTAGAGGCCAAAATGGGGAAATGGCAAGGTACTTAAGGGAAAATCGCTAAAATTAATGTATTTGTCAATATATCTTGAAAACTATAAACTTTTTGTATAGGCATGTATATTGGAATATTGTAGGTATTGGCCTCACGATCATTTTGATATATGAATGAAGGTCATAGTTCAAAGGTCAAGGTCATAGCTGCGAATGAATATTTAAATGGTTAATTATCTCAAAAACTATAAACTCTTTGTATAGGCATGTATATTAGAATATTGTAGGCATTTGCACAACGATCATTTTGATATATGAATGAAGGTCATAGGTTCAAAGGTCAAGGTCATAGATGCAAACGAATACTTAAATGGTTAATTATCTAAAAAACTATAAACTTTTTGTATAGGCATGTATATTGGAATATTGTAGGTATTGGCCTAACGATCATTTTGATATATGAATGAAGGGCATAGGTTCAAAGGTCAAGGTCATAGATGCAAACGAATACTTAAATGGTTAATTATCTCAAAAACTATCAACTTCTTGTATAGGCATGTATATTGGAAATATTGTAGGTATTGGCCTAACGATCATTTTGATATATGAATGAAGGTCATAGGTTCAAAGGTCAAGGTCATAGCTGCGAATGAATATTTAAATGGTTAATTATCTCAAAACTATAAACTTTTGTATAGGCATGTATATTAGAATATTGTAGGCATTTGCACAACGATCATTGATATATGAATGAAGGTCATAGGTTCAAAGGTCAAGGTCATAGATGCAAACGAATACTTAAATGGTTAATTATCTAAAAAACTATAAACTTTTGTATAGGCATGTATATTGGAATATTGTAGGTATTGGCCTAACGATCATTTTGATATATGAATGAAGGGCATAGGTTCAAAGGTCAAGGTCATAGATGCAAACGAATACTTAAATGGTTAATTATCTCAAAAACTATCAACTTCTTGTATAGGCATGTATATTTGGAATATTGTAGGTATTGGCCTAACGATCATTTTGATATATGAATGAAGGTCATAGGTTCAAAGGCAAGGTCATAGCTGGGAACGAATATTTAATGGTAATTATCTCAAAAACTATAAACTTTTTGTTAAGGCATATATATTGGAAAATTTGTAGGCATTTGCACAACGGTCATTTTGATATATGAATGAAGGTATAGGTTCAAAGGTCAAGGTCATATGCTTGCAAACGAAATATTTTAATGGTTAATTATCTCAAAAACTATAAACTTTTTGTATAGGCATGTATATTGGAATATTGTAGGTATTGACCTAACGATCATTTTGATATATGAATGAAGGTCATAGGTTCAAAGGTCAAGGTCATAGATGCAAACGAATACTTAAATGGTTAATTATCTCAAAAACTATCAACTTTTTGTATAGGCATGTATATTGGAATATTGTAGGTGTTGGACTAACAATCATTTTGATATATGAATGAAGGTCATAGGTTCAAAGGTCAAGGTCATAGATGCAAACGAATATTTAAATGGTTAATTATCTCAAAAACTATAAACTTTTTGTATAGGCATGTATATTGGAATATTGTAGGTATTGACCTAACGGTCATTTTGATATATGAATGAAGGTCATAGGTTCAAAGGTCAAGGTCATAGATGCAAACGAATACTTAAATGGTTAATTATCTCAAAAACTATCAACTTTTTGTATAGGCATGTATATTGGAATATTGTAGGTATTGGCCTAACGATCATTTTGATATATGAATGAAGGTCATAGGTTCAAAGGTCAAGGTCATAGATGCAAACGAATACTTAAATGGTTAATTATCTCAAAAACTATCAACTTTTTGTATAGGCATGTATATTGGAATATTGTAGGTATTGGACTAACGATCATTTTGATATATGAATGAAGGTCATAGGTTCAAAGGTCAAGGTCATAGATGCGAAAGAATACTTAAATGGTTAATTATCTCAAAAACTATAAACTCTTTGTATAGGCATGTATATTAAAATATTGTAGGTACTGGCCTAATGCACATTTTAATATACAGATGTTTTAGCTGTTTATAAATAATTTATAGTAGCTAGACTTTAGATATGTTATATATAGCATACTTATATAATAATTATTATAATTAATTTGCCAAAATACTTGCATATTATTGGCCCTTACTGCTGAAAATTTTGATATACTCTTTTATTAATGTCATTGACCATTGAACCTCTGCGTAAGATATGTACTCTGCCTCAGGTGAGCGTTAAGGCCCATGGGCCTCTTGTTTTCTTGAAGATCTGATTATTTGCTACATATGAGTTTGATGCCATTTCTTGTTATTTGTGGGGTTACGATGGTTGAGCTGTCTATAAAGGGCCCTTTAAAGGCTAAAGTACCCCTTTCCACTTTACCCTACTTTACCACACTGAAAAAGGGTCCACTTCGGTGGCATTCCAGTTCCCTCCAGTATCCAAGAGTTGACTGCCTTGATATAAGAAAAATAATCTTGAGTAGGATGTTAAACACAATTACTGGTACTTCACTCTACTCTTTGCTTTATAAAGGAATAAAGTAATGGCATTTTATTCTCCAGTCAAAATTCTTTTAAGTTCTAATGTTTAGGTATTTTATAAACTTTGAGCACCAATAATGGTCCAGAATTTTACTTTGTAATATTCGCTACATTTAAACTTCGACCACTCAAACTTCAGTACCCTCTGATAGCTTGAATGTTTATATATATCAGGCATGGGGCGAATTACATTGCAATGTAATGCATTACATTACAATTACTTTGACAAAAGTAGCATTATATTACAATTACAATTACATGTATTTTGGAAAGTAATGCATTACATTACAATTATTTTACCAAAGTAATGCATTATATTACACATTACATTTCATAAAGAATTCAAACATATAATTATGATATGTTTCGGATTCAGAATTTGAAATTAAAATTTTAGGTTCTTTTTCTATAAAGTGTTCATGTTTTGATTTTCAACTGTTGAAAATAGGAGTATATATAGTAAATAAGTGCATGTATAGATTCTTTTTGCTTTGGGTCATTCAACTGATGTTTCTGCTGTTTACCAGTAGGTTTTATAAAATTTGTCAAAGTTGATTGTTCATCTATGTCAGGTTTTTTATTATCCAAATATACATTTCTGGTTTTACTCTAAAAATTAAGAAGAAAAAACAGAGATGCTGTAAGGAATTTTTCATATTATATGTTTTTATTTTTTATTTATTTAATTCACTGAATTACCATTAAATCAAAACAGTAAAAGGAGTTGATAGGTATACAAACTAATTAGTGGTATTGTCAGGTGTAATTTATAAACCATACCTTTAACAAATAACTTCTTTAATCATTAAAGATAGGTTACCTTAATAGCATATAAAAAGGATTACAAAAAAAACCCAATTTCCTGTAAAAATAAAATTGTTTTTATCACAGGTTATCAGTTAAAGCAAAATTACAAATTATTGTAGTTACTGAAGTTAGTGACTTATTTTTAGATATGTTGCAAATTTTGATGTGATCTTTAGACTTCCCGATAGTACTAAAAACAGCATTTGCATTTTGCTTTAAAATGTATTTTTATCCTTTACATTTGTTGGAAATTCAAAATGATCTGAAGTATACTAAGTTTTTAGCATTTTATATAGTTTTAGTATTAAGGTTGAATGAAATAAATTACTAGTTTGACAACAGTTCACAGTTACAATTTTTCTAGACATCGATTTTCATATTTTATATTAGGGAAAAAAGTAGCATGTAGGTACTTACTAGCCCTGAATTGTAATGGTAATAATATCTAACATTTAATACAGAGAAGTAATGCTATGTAATGCCATGTAATGCTTAAATTACATGCATTTTTGTCTATGTAATGCATTACATTACAATTACATGTAATGCAAAAATTAGGGCATTACACATTACATGCATTACTTTGAGAAAATGTAATGCATTACATGGCATTACCATTACAAATTAGCATTACCCCATGCCTGATATATATATAGGCAAAGTCACTTCAACTTTTACTCACCTTTATTGACTGTTTGACTGTATTTAATTTTAGATCCCTGTTTGTGAATTTTGCAAATTTTAAACAGGTGTAGCGCTCTTGATTTTCATACGAAAGAGTCATACACTTTGTTGCAGTGGACATATAAACACTATCAACATGTCAATATGATTAGACACTTCTGATTATTTATATTGTAAATAACTTATAAGTGATAGAACACACTGAAATTTGAAATTAGCTTGAACATTACAAAGCGTTTCACTTAAATTCTATGCAGTGTTGCTGTAATGATGTAGACTACTTGAAAAAAACTCTCTCAGAATCGAGTTCACTAGACCTCAATTTATAAATGCCAAATGATTTCATATTGTGCAATAAACAATTCATTCAAACAGAAAGGTAAATCTGAATTTTAATTATTTTTTTTTTCATTTTCAGGGTTATGTGGAAAAAGCATTTAGTTTTGATTTTAAAAATTTTTATGGAAAATCTACAAGTGAAATTGAATGTAATTTCAATTTGCATTTTGAAGTAACAGCTGTTATAGAACCATTACTTAGAAAAATCACATTTAAGGGTTATGAATCAAAAGTTGACAGAGCCATTGCTGAATTAAAGAGGATAGATTTTCGGGCCAGTCCTTACTTTTCTGGTACTGCTTCAACATTGACTACACCTAGGACTTGCTATTCTGGTACTGCTTCAACATCGACTACACCTAGGACTTGCTATCCTGGTACTGCTTCAACATTGACTACACCTAGGAGTTGCTATCCTGGTACTGCTTCAACATTGACTACACCTAAGAGTTGCTATCCTAGTACTGGTTCAACATCGACTTATTTAACCAGTAGTTGTTATTCTCCTGGTACTACTTTAACATCGACTTCACTAAGTCCTTACAATCTTGGTACTGGTTCAACATCAACTACATCATCATTTACTTTTTCAAAAGGTACAGTCTCAAGTCAGACCACTAATTTAAAAGAAAAACAATTTTTTGGGAGCGATGCTGCAAAAGTGCTTGAATTTTGTGGGATAGGCTTGAAAACAGGTGAAAACGCAGGCATTTTCAAAGTTGAAGTGATTGAAAGTTTGCCAGCATGTTTGAAGTTAACCTGTTTGACTTATGAAGGGTTGTTTAAAAAAAGATGTGAACAAATAGAACAAAAAATACAGTCACTCCATGAAAGGAAGGTCCTTAGTATTCCTTTTCATAAACATGTACAGGCAAAAGAAATCACAGGTAAAATAAATAAGGATACTTATAATGGCTGTCTTGCCATATTTAAACCAGAACACAACATGATAGAACTATATGGTGAATGTTCTTATTCTATAAGTGGACTCCAGATGAAGATAGAGAAAGAATTGGATATAAAGAGCAGTGAGACATTAACATCTTCAGTTCTAGCTAATAGGACACCTGTGTCTGTAAATTCAAATCACAACTTTGAAAAGTCTCATGGGAAACAAGTATTACCAAAAACTTCAGCCTTTAATGCAAGTCAGTTTTATTCAAAATTTGAAACAGGAGAAGGGTTAAAGGTCAAATTCTATTGTTGCTCTATAACAGATTTACAGGTGGATGCAATTGTAAATGCTGCCAATGACCAGCTTCAGCATGTTGGAGGTGTGGCAAAGGCAATCTCTGACGCAGCAGGACCACGTCTTGATTCAGAATGCTTTGCTCGTTTAAAATTTGGAAAACGCTATGTTGATGTCACTGAAAACATTGTAACACATGGTTATAATTTACGATGTTCAAAAGTCATCCATGCAGTTGGTCCCCAATGGAATACTTATAGTGACAAGACCAAATGTTTAGAAGACCTTTGCAGAACTGTGGAAAAAGTTTTGTTGGCTGCGGAGAACAATGCTGCTGCCATTGTTGCTATGCCTGCAATTAGTTCTGGTATGTGACATAATTTCAGTCAAAGCTTTCTCAGCAAAGCTATTTATTCTAACTCTTGTTTAAATAGACCAGTGTTTTAAATTCCCCAAAAATTTTCTTTGCTGGGTGGGGGGGAGTGTCTCATTGGCTGAGTGGTCTAAAGTCTGTGCTTACTGTTAACAGCTCCACTCACTGGTTCGAATCCTACTATGGCAGGTCCTAGTGGGAGAAAATTTGTAAGTTCACTTGCTAAAGATTCATTGTTTTCTCTAGGTACTTTGGTTTCCACCACCGTTCCAACACAATCCCAGAACTGGGCCTCATTGTAAGTGAGAGAATATAGAATAAGGTAGTAAGCATCATTATTTTACTCGACCCCACACTGCTTGCTATATTAGTCAAATTGAATCCAGAGTCTTGATTTTTATAATCCCTGGTAAAACTAGATCAATATTTATTTTTATGCCCCTGCCATGAATATAGAGGGAACACATATTGTTACCCATGTCAAACATGTGTACATGTACATCCTAGAGTCAGTTTCCACGTTTTCAAAGTGACATAAACAAATGATATACAATAAGGAAGGAGGATGTGCCACATTCCAAATTGACGTATTGCCGGCCACGCCCACAATGTTCTGACACTGGCCGCCATCATGGTACCAAAGTCGCGTCACGGCAACTAATGATGTTCTAGTGTCAGTGACGTCATTGAACGGCACAATTCTGGCCGAGTTTTCATTCTTTTTGTGTGTAATTCAAGCATGTCGACCCTTTGTTGGAACATTGTGGGCGGGGCCGGTGATCCGTCAATTGAGGTCATCAAGTGATTTTAAATTTCACATTTTATGCCACTTCTTTCTCAGAAAAGTGAGGAATTTTATATTTTTTCAAGGTCAGGGGTTGTCAGAAATTTCGTCTGTGCATTGCGCTAATGACATTATACAGCAGGGTTCTTTATTGTGCCATGCCAACCACGACACAGATCCACGCTTATTTTAAGTTCCCATCCGAAAGAACCTTGACTTTCATTTGTAAGAAAGAACAGTCACTACCCACTTTCAAGTGTTGGGTCAGACCCGGTCGGGGTTCAAACCCAAGACCTCCCACTTAAATAGAAATACAATTTATTTCTTTGTATGTATTTATTCTAGGCATTTTTGGTGTTCCACAAGATCTATGTGCTGAGATGTATGTTCATTCAATAATGGAATTTAGCAGATGGAATAAGTTGAAGTTTTTGAAAGAAGTACACATTGTAGATATCATGACACTATTTTGAAGAAATCCATTTGGCATATCAGAACTGGAAAATAGATCCAAAATCTGTTAGTCCGATTTATGCAGCCACAAATCACCCGAAATTGATGAAGAGTACTAGGTTGGTCAGTCAGAAGAAGGATTCGGATGTGGATATGCAGACGGAACATTCAATACACAAAACTGTTCCACCACTAAAAGAGAAATCAAAGTCCTTTAGAGGAATATACCAAATATGATTAAATTTTGGAATCCCAGATTCAACAATTCCAAAGACACAGATTGTTGTGAAAAATTTTCAAGTTGGCGGTTTACTGGAGATCAAGATCTACACAGGCAGTATTGTTAGGGTTAGTGATATGGATGCCATTGTTTGCAGTGCCGACAAATACTTGTCTGGCAATGGATTACTTTCAAAGTCTATAGAAACTGCTGGAGGACCCCATTATGAAGACAATTTTAGAAAATTACGATCTAAACATACAATGCCTAACATTGGAGATGTGTACAGTTGTAAAGCTGGTAAAATCAGAGTAAATTATGTTGTACATGTTGTAATGGATCAGTTGTTTGCTACTGATGCCCGCAATCTTCATACATACAAGCAAAATCTAACTGCTTTGTTAGAACAAACCAATGCTTGGAACATGAAAGCATTAGCCATACCATTAATTGGTGCTGGTAAGTCTCTCTCTCTCTCTCTCACTCTCTCTCTCTCTCTCTCTCTCTCTCTCTGCTTACTATACCACAGTTTCTAAATCCTTTGTTATTTTGTACACTTAAATTTTGTAAGAATGCCTTCTTGCTGCCCTTTGTCATATGTATATTTTTATACCCCCTGCAAATTAGTTTGATTCGGGTATATAGGAATCACCATGACCGTCTGTCCGTCCTTCTGTCTGTCTTGTGTAAAATCTTATCAAGGGCCATATCTCATAATTGCTTTGGACGACTGTCATAAAACTTTACATGAATAATCTTTATGGTCCAAAGTTATGTCATGACCTTGAACAAAGGTCATATCGGAAGGGTCAAGGTCGCTGTAGATGTAGATGTTGGGGACTGAGAGTATTTGGCTCTCAAGAGAGAGTTCTAATTCTTTTTGATACATTAACTATATTTAGATTTTTATTTAAATAGAAATATTTTTAAAGAGGCAAACATAAATGATAACCCTTTCTTGAACAAGTGTTGACTTGAATTATACTGTTTCAGTTTATATGAGTTTACAGTATGTTAAATTCTCGTAAATTTGATTTTTCCTATGATTTCTTGAAATGAGACAAAATGCAACATAATCAGAGGACCAAATCTCTTAAAACAGTGAGATAGCCTGCAAATTTGTAAACTTTCAACTATTAATCAATTTTACAAGAAACAGTCTGCAGTGGACGAGTGTACCGGTAGATGAGTAATTAAATTTTAGGTAGCAAAATTCTTTTGAGGTCATTTTTGGTGTGGTAGAGAAAACCGGAGTATCTTGGAAAAACACCTACCCAATTTGTGATGATAAGAGTGCAGTAATTGTGTTCTAAGAAACAAGGTTCTTTCACTTATATAGAAGTTAATTTTGATGTGGCGAAAAATCAAGTACAATGAAAAACCACCCACGTTAGAAAGGTCAAGTATTTCACACTATGATCCGCCAGGGTGGAAATTTAACCTAGGGTTGGAAAAAACATAAGACACAGATTTAGATGACTTGGCCACCATGGACCCTGTATTCATGAACAAACTGAATCATAAAAATGATATGGCCTGGACACATTAACATGTATGCAAGGTCAATAGTTCATAGATGACTGGCATCAATGCATGGATTTTGATCAAACTTGGGACAAATATAAAGCAACATGAGATGTGTTACATTCCAAAAGGTGTGTAGGTCACATGTTCAAATCTTTGATTTCATTTTTATTGGCAAATTGAATGGTTATTTTTTATCAGGAGACTGTTCTAGTTATTTGATTTTTTAGCTCACCTGACTGAAGGTCATGTGAGCTTATGGCATAGCACAGCGTGTGTATGTGCGTGCATGCATGTGTGCGTGTGTGCGTGCGTCGTTAACACCTATTTTCGACTTCTCCTCTGAAACTACTGGACAGTTTTTAATGAAACTTTGTCAGAAGTATATATGGGCTGGTGCAATTCAGATTTGTTCGTGGCGTTGCTATGGCTACCATAACTAGGTCAAGGTGACCTAGGGGTGCAAAAATCTTAAAAAGTCTTCTTTTCCGAAAGTACTGATTGGAGAAAAAATCTGATGTGATATTTGGCTTCTCTAGGGTCTTAAGCCTATAGTTTGTTCATTTTGTGAAATTTGGATAAAAAATAGGTTACGCGTTTTTGCGTTTAATTTTGAAAAAATTGTAAAATAGCTTCAAATTGTTATAACTTGACTATTTGACCAGATAATGACATGGGGTTTTCAGTTTTGACATCTTCTTGTTAGTATCTTCAAAATGAGGTCAAGGTCAATTGTGAAGGTCGTGACCTAATTTTTTTTACCTCTGATTATAATTATTATCTCGAAAACTATAAACTTTTTGTATAGCCATGTATATTAGAATGTTGTAGGTATTGATACACCGATCATTTTGATGTATAGAAAAAGGTTATTGGTTTAAAGGTCAAGGTCACATATGCAAAACAATACCGAAATGTTTTATTATCTCGAAAACTATAAACTTTTTGTATAGGCATGTATATTAGAATGTTGTAGGTATTGATACAATGGTTATCATGATGTAAAGAAAAAAGTCATTGGGGTTTAGTATTTATGTTTTCTTTAAATCTATCAGCTAGCCATTAGTTATCAGGTGAGCGTATCAGGCCCATGGGCCTCTTGTTTAAAAAATATTTCAGGTTTCATTGAAAAAAATCTTAGAGATCTTGGTCTTTGCTGTAAGACTCTTTTAGAAGCTATATGCGAGTTTTGCCAACACAAAGGGCAGAAGTGTGGTTTGCAGGAAATTCATTTGATCAACAAGAATAGCAGTATTACTGATCAATTGGTGCATACCTTCAAATCCAATGCATCAAAACCATCAATAAGGGCAAAAAGTGCGGCCATTTCCAGACCCAAGACCAAAAACTATGAGTCATCTCACAGTTTGGATGATATATCTCTTTCATTTCATGGGAATAAACGTCACTCAGAAAGCAATAAATGGAGAGGTGCCAGGCCAAAACAGCTGAGTAGAAGTATTTCTGCTGGAGATGCAAAATTGGTAGATGTTGAACCAATGGAGTCAGAAGATTCAGATCTAACACTTGCTCGTAGGTTACAAGATGAAGAAAACACTAAAACAAGCAAAAAGAAAAGGCAGAGGGGAAATATTAATATATTGGGTGATGTAGATTTTGCAGACGACAGCTCAAAAAATTATGGCAGAAACGGTGATCCAGATTTAAAGAAGGCGCTAGCTCTATCCATGAAAGAAAATCATTCAAGAAAAGATGATACAAATCATAAATGTGATGGATGTGATTTACCTAGCAGTGATAATGAAAGTTTACCCTGCGGACATTCATTTTGTTTTGTTTGTTTTATACCCATGCAAAGTAACAGAATCTGCACTATATGTTCAACAACCAATGCAGAAATTACCAGCGATTTCAAGAGCAAGGATACAACCGATGAATCACAGGAGAAACAAAAAGAAACAGACTGTGTCATATGCATGGACAAAATCAAGAATGGGAAAAAATTAAAATGTGGCCACGAGTTCTGTGAAGACTGCATTTCTGATGCTTTTAAACATAAGCCAGCATGTCCAATGTGTGGATCTATTTTTGGCAAAGTTCTTGGAAATCAGCCAGATGACGGTGAGATGAAGGTGCATACGGATAATTTTCCATCCTTGCCTGGGTTTGAGGAATACGGTACAATTGTCATAAAGTATGTATTTCCAGATGGATACCAAAAGGTAAGAAGGACCTCTTATGTTTTTATTTTAAAATGTTGCTGGTGGAATCCAGAGGTCCCAGTTAACAAGTTAAGCCCTTCTCTTCAGGATTCATGGCTCTTCAGGGCACTTACTTGGTTGTTTTTTGGGGGCAATATTTTGCTCCATTCACAATTCAAAATGTTATGGTTATCCAGAGGTCCCAGTTAACACGTTAAGCCCTTCTCTTCAGGATTCATGGCTCTTCAGGGCACTTACTTGGTTGTTTTTTGGGGGCAATATTTTGCTCCATTCACAATTCAAAATGTTATGGTTATCCAGAAGTCCCAGTTAACACTTTAAGCCCTTCTCTTCAGGATTCATGGCTCTTCAGGGCACTTACTCGTTTGTTTTTGGGGGCAATATTTTGCTCCATTCACAATTCAAAATGTTTGGTTATCCAGAGGTCCCAGTTACACTTTAAGCCCTTCTCTTCAGGATTCATGGCTCTTCAGGGCACTTATTTGGTTGTTTTTTGGGGGCAATATTTTGCTCCATTCACAATTCAAAATGTTATGGTTATCCAGAGGTCCCAGTTAACACGTTAAGCCCTTCTCTTCAGGATTCATGGCTCTTCAGGGCACTTACTTGGTTGTTTTTTGGGGGCAATATTTTGCCCCATTCACAATTCAAAATGTTATGGTTATCCAGAGGTCCCAGTTAACACGTTAAGCCCTTCTCTTCAGGATTCATGGCTCTTCAGGGCACTTACTTGGTTGTTTTTTGGGGGCAATATTTTGCTCCATTCACAATTCAAAATGTTATGGTTTTTTCACAATCACTTTGCCAATTTTCACGATTTCAGAATTTTTGCTGGATCATATTCCATTATAATATAGAGACTTTGATGGCTGAGTGGTCTAATGTGTCAGCTTACAAATTACTGTGCTTCTCAATGCTTTGGTTCAAATCCCTCTTCGGCTGATCCTAATGTGAGAAAGTGTCAGTTCACTTGCCAAAGGTTGTTGGTCTTTTTCTGGGCACTCTGGTTTCCTCCACCATTATCCCAGAACTGACTGCCTCTATATCAGTGAAAGAATCTTGACTGGGATGTAAAACACCATTTCTCCACTACACTCATTATAATACTGTAGTTTATAGTGTAGTTTTATTCTGGGGTGTAATTTCCACAAAAATTGGTACCAGGTGTAAAATAAAACAATTTAGCCAACTTCTATAATATCCAAAGAAAGAACCATGCATCACAAACTACATTTTCAATCTTATAGTTAGTTTCATAAATCAGCAAATTTTACATCCCCCCCCCCCCAAAAAAATTTCGGAAATTACACAGCCAAATTTTGTTCACGTGAAATTAACCTGAACAAAATTTGGCTGTGTACAAAGCTGCAAGAATTTGAGCCCTTGAAATTAAATACAAACACAAATTATACAGTACTGTAAATCACTTTAATTTCGCGGCACCATTTCTTCGCGAATCCATAACAAAACCTATTTCGCGACATGAAATTTTCGCGATTTCCCCAAAGGTAACCCCTAATTAAATTTATTTGCTATATATTATGTCACTTCGATTTAACTTTATCAAAAATCACTTTAATTTCACGACACTTAATTTTCGCGAATTGTTACCGAGTCGCGAATATCGCGAAAATTAAGTGATTTACAGTATTATAGGGTTATTGAACTGATATTGTGAAATATTGTCCAGAGTTTACTAGTTTCCAGTCAACCAGGGAAAATATTTTTACAATATCAGTTCAATAACCCTTTTATTATATAACAAAATAAATTTCGTTTTCTACTCCTGTCAAGTACTTCATCTAAAATACATTTTGTTGTACAAAACATAAATTTTACACTAGTTTTTGCAAATGGATATGAGAACTAGTGCAATATGACAACAACACAGGGGTGATGTCGACAACAATCGTATGACATCATAAACGACAGAGTCATGTGACAAAGCTTGCAGTATGAAAAAATTGATTCAGGAAACCTCGCACTGGAACAAAGTTAGCATGCAAATATCGATATTTAATTTGCACGCCTACACCTTTGGGTTTATGATATACTTTCTATGCAAAGCATATATTACTATATAATAATTTATCTTCTTGTAATTGTTAGAGTATTAAATAATATTATGTTAACAGGAAAATCATCCAAATCCTGGGAAAAAGTACAAGGGAACCGAAAGAACAGCTTACTTACCAGATAATTCAGAGGGAAGGAAAATACTTAAAATGTTAAAAGTAGCCTGGAAAAGGAAACTGATATTTACGATAGGATCTTCTCGTACAACGGGACAGGAAAACGTCGTAACCTGGAATGACATACATCACAAAACTAAAAGATTTCCTGGAGCAGAGTATGTATTAGATCTAAATGAAATTTTAAATTTTTTAACATTTTTAACATTTTTTTGACAACTTGTTTTCAGTATATTGTACAGTTGGGTAAGATATTACTATAACCCAAGCAAATGATGTAAGGGTAGTATTATGGAATCACCTTGTCCCTCTTTTTATCTGTAGACATTATTTTGTCGAAAGGTTTATTCAGTAATGCTTGAAGTTATGCATAGATGTTACTTGTGATAAGAACCTGTGTATCTGTGATGATGTTGGAAGACAAAGTGCATTCAGGGCAATGTACAAGGAATGTTTTTTATAAGCCACACCTGTCATGAAAGACCCTGAACAGGGTTCCAACCCACGCCTCCCTCATACAGAGTGAGCATTTTAACAACTGAGGCTACCTAAGTGGTAATTGTTTGCAAAGACACAATTTAGAATAATTAATGAGAGATCTAGATACACAAAAAGATTAGATTTTTCTAATTGTTGAATCAAATCATAATTTTAATTAATTGATGAATTAATTTTTTTTATTTTATTTATTTACAAATGTATTTATATTTTGATTTTTATTTATTTATTTATTTATTTATTTATTTATTTATATTTTAATTTTATTTATTTATTTATTTTTCTTTATTTATTTATTTATTTATTTATTTCAGATTTGGTTTCCCAGATGCTGGTATTTCGATCGTGTGAAGGACGGTTAGCTGCCAAAGGAGTAACAGAAAATGATATATAATGGCGATCAGGCCTCCTTTGTCATAGAAATCAAAAAGAGATAAATGAAAAGTTTTATTTTACTTTTTCGGAAATTTCTTAAGGAGTTTTGCTGGTACATTGTACTATTTTTTGTATAAGAAAAGAGTCTGAAATACAGAATTAGTTAATTAGATTTCTCGCATATCTCACATATATTTATGTTTTAGCCAAATTCATTTTTTTAATTTTTTTTCACAAATATTGTTTAATTTCATTATTTATTATGTTTTCTTTTAGAAGAAATTAAGTACTAGGTATCATAAACAAAAAATTGATATTGCATTGGAATTTGAAAACATTGTTTTTAAGGAAAAAAATAATAATTGGAAATAGATTTTTATTTTTTAGTTTTTTTGTAAATATAAGAAAGAATGTTTAAATTAACAAATAAAAAATGTCTAAATTAACCAATCAAATAATGTCAAAATTAACCAATCAAAAATTTTCTAAATTAACTGATTAGATGTTTTGGTTCAGAAATCATCATATACAGTTAAACAGATTCCATTGTATAAAAGATTTTAAAAGTTGCTACCAATTGTTTTGTTATTCAAAAAATTAATAGTTTTGTTGATTTTGATAAAAATTTATTTTGTTGATCAGTTATCAGTTATTTTTAGCAATCAAATGTATATAGATATTTATTTAATTTATAAAAAAATTTCAATTTTTAATTGTTTGACTATATTTTATTTTTTATTTTTCCCCCATGTGGTATCAAAGATGTATATATGATAACAATCTTATATAGGGAAAGACTCAGCCTAAAATCTTTGATGCACCTGGATACAAATGTTTCCTGCAATTTGTCAGAGAACCAGAAATCAGAAATTCAGGCTTGTAACATGGTGAGACTTGTGTACACTGAAAAGTCAAAGCTAATCGATATATATATATCATTTTAAATACTGTTACTTGTCTTAAATAATGGCACACTCATTTTATTTTAGGTATTTAACTTTAGAAACAGTTAAATTTTAGCATAACAACTTTTTGTGTTGACAGTCAAACCTGTCTATAAAGGTCACCTAAGGGAACCAGTAAATGTAGCCTTAATGGGCAGGTGACCTTTATACACAGGTTCAAATAGTATGAATAAAGAACAATTGGGAAACAATTATACTGGCCTTTATAAGCAGGTGGCCTTTATATAAGGGTGGCCTTTAAGGCAGATTTGACTGTACTTAATTTTAGGGAAATTTCGTTTAAGCTCACCAAAGTTTTGTGTGCACGATGGTGATTTACTGTTTCTTAGTTATACCCACATGTTTTTATTAGCAAAATCACCAGACATGGTTTGATGGCAAAGTATATAGCGAGTCTATTTTTATATAAGGGTAATTTTAACAAATAACGCATGTGTCGGCATGATTAAACTCATACAGTGATATGCTACTTACACCTATATGTGTTTTTTTTAAACCAGTCCATGTTTATAAACACTCTGCCATCAGATCATGGACGGACTATATTTATATTTATCATTTTGATTATTGTAGCAGTTACCTCCCTTCAGCTAGAAAATTGCTTGTCATGAATTAATGTTTGACTTTGATCAACTTGCCAGTTTTTAATGGAAATCCCTTAGTCATATAAGCATTAACAAAATTAAATAAAAATTAAAGTTAATCAAAATTTTACTAAATTTTTAAATTGACAGTTAATATATACATTGTATATATATATTTTTTACATTTTTACCACATTTTCTAGATAGTAAACCTCCATTGGCCTGTTGGTATTCTAAGCATCATACATGTCCTGACTCCCAACCATTGTGACTTTTGTTTGAACGTATGTAGTGTTGATTCAATGTTGGCAAGCTGTTTGTAGTTGTTGTGACATATATATATGAAACAAGAGATGTAGAAAAACAACATTGACCTGCCACCTTGACCTTTAATTTCAGTATTTATTATACCTGGGGCCAGTTGCACAAAGCTTGATTTGATTAGTTCAATCAATTAAATAGTCAAAATTGAAATTTCGAATAATTTCAGATCTGTTGTGAAATTAATGTTGAAAATGTTGAAAGTAAATAGAATTCCATCAAACTTAACCATATCATTATAAAACTATCAATTTAATATTGTTATTTTGATTTTTATTGTCTTTTTAATTTTTTGTTAATCATTGATAAAACTAATCAGGCTTCGAACAACTAGGTCCAGAACATTTAAGTATCAGTAACATAAATGTTTATCTCATTTACACCACGGAATTTCAAACACATATCTGTATGTAGAATCAATGTTCAAAGGTTTAAGAAAGTAAGGAATATCTTAAATTGAAGTTGTATGCCTTAGGTGTAAGACTGTGTGTTGAGTAAGCATTTCCTGCAGATCCTAACAATACCGATTTATTGATTGGATGCTCCAATGTGAGTATTCCAAAATAAAAGGTCAAACAGACAGGTCAGTATTGTTTGCCTATACAAGAATGTTTTTGTTTTTTAATTTGTCTTGTTTTTTAATTTTGTTATGCTTTTGTAACTAAGGTTTATTTAATTTTATTCATATTTATTTAATTTTTTTTTTATTATTGATTGTGATTTTGTAATTAGCCTGTCATTTCCTGTAAATGAAACATATCATGTTTATATTATTTCTTCTGCCAATATTTTGTCTGTGACTTTTTTGTGAAAAACTACTATAGTATTCAACAGCTTTCTTATGAAACTTCACAGGGACAATCTTCAGGTGGAGTAGACATACCATTGGCTATTTATATTTGGGTGTTTACTGTGATGATGGTTGGGAAAATATGGATTTCTCTGTTTGGGTTTGTTTTGGGGACACATTTCAAATGGCATCCAATTTCAGTTGTAACTTGTTAATACTTGTTTATAGCTCACCTGTTCAAGTTTTTCTGATGAAAGCATTTTGTCCTTCATCTTTTATCTTCACCTTTGTAGCATATCTGACTTTACCATGTCTGCACGAATTTGGATATCCCCATCAAATTGTTCTTTAATGGATAATATTTTGAAATTTGTTTATATTTGAAGTGACTTTACAGATGGAAGACTAGAATATGTAACATGAATTTACAGTAATGAGTTGAGTTGAGAAATGGTGTTTAACATATCCGTCATAAATATTTTACTTATATCCAGACGTTGCTAGTTATAGGTGAAGGTGGAAAAATTTTGCCTGTGTTTTGCACTGATGGCATTATACAGCAGGGTTCTTTATCATGCCAAACCTACCATGACACGGGACCTCTTTTATTTTAAGTTCCCATCCGAAAGAACCGCGACTTTCATTTCGTAATGCCTAATGCTTGGCAAAAGAACAGTCACAAACCACTTTCAAATCTTGGGTCAGACCTGGTCGGGGTTTGAATCTATGACCTCCCATATACAGAGTGAGTACTCTACCGGCTGAGCTACCCCAGTGGTAATGAAGGAACAGGGGGTCAAAATTATGCTTTGTAATGGAAGGTCAAGGAACTGTGGTCTTTATTTTTGGCAGGTCCAACATAAAGTTTTGAAAGTCCAATATCTCCATTGGAAGGTCCATGTAGAATTTCGTTCTCATATAGAAAAAGCTGTATTATCCTGGTAAAAATGTCGTGTACATCAGACAGGTGCCCAGGTGAGCTAAAAATGTCAGGTACATCAGACAGGTGCTCAGGTGAGCTAAAAATGTCAGGTACATCAGACAGGTGCCCAGGTAAGCTAAAAATGTCAGGTACATCAGACAGGTGCTCAGGTGAGCTAAAAATGTCAGGTACATCAGACTTTTAAAATTAAAATATCAATGGTCCAAATGTAAAATCAATAGGTTCTGGACCTTGGACCTGGGGAATTTTGAACCCCTGAGGAAATTATAGAGATGCTGTAAAAAATATTGATAGTGAAATTATCATCCGTCCCTTAAACTGAGTTATCCCTCATATACTAGTGTCAGTGACGTCATTAAATGGCACAGTTCAGGCAGAGTTTTCATTCTTTTTGTGTGTAATTCAAGCATGCCGAATGCATGAATATTGAAAACAATTTTGTAACAAAAATTTGAATTAACATCATGTATGTGGCAATAACATATGCGTTATTACCACATATATGTATTACCCGGTATATATAAATATATATATATTATATGGGCTATATAACGTTAAGAATGGCTTAAATAATTCAGTTTAGTGACAATGAAGTACATGAATAAATAACAGAAATTTGTTATATTGGATCAAATAGTTCATCATTTTGATCAAAAACGTAAATACATGTACGTTTTTAGATCTACTATTTTGTTTTCCCCATACTGTTTTTGCTCGGTTCGACACGATCCACGATAGATCATCCATCATTTAATACAACAATTTTTTGGAATTGTATTTTTACAAAGGTCATAAAATAAATTATTTTATCATATTACTAAATCAGTAAAATTGGACTATTTAATCCTCATCAGTTAATGTATGAAGTTCACTCTATGCCTATGCATACGGTTTTACAGGAATAAAAAATACTTGGTTACAATTAAATTGTCTTTTTTACACTGATAAAACATCAACTTTTGGTATTCAATACCCGTTGGAAATAATTGCTCCTTACAAACATCAGGAAGCATCACATGGAACAGTGATGAAGCCCATTAACAATGCATGCCTCATTCTATTATATGTTTATCATTGTATTATTCTAATGTAGGAACAGAGAAAAGCTCTTCCTAAACACATGAAAAAGATATCTTTAATATGGCACAAGTTGTCAATTAATTTTCCCTCAGAGGAGTCCAATTCAAACACATAACCAAACCCTAGTTTCACAATCATTCTTTAACTAAGATTTTCCTAAACTTAAATTTTGTCAGACTCTGTTGGCATTAGAAATGGATTTTTTTTTGACGAAACAAAATGTAGAGGTTTTATATAAGCTTGAAGTGATCTTCAAGATGACACCTTAAATTCCTAAATATTTTAACAACTCCCAAAATTATTAAGATTTTCAAATTTGCCTGAATTTAGATAAGGAAAATCTTAGTTAAGGAATTATTATGAAACTGGAGTCAGGTTTTACTGTTCTAGTAGATATATTATGTAAATAATTCTCAGAATAAATTTATAAAATACAAAATTTAATTATTTATGTCTATATACATGTATATTATATTAATTTCTTAAATTTTTATTATTATAAGAATTTGCAAAAATATAATTTTATAAGAAAAGTCTGACGTTCAAAATGTGAAACTACGACTATGGCTCCTTGGTTAATTCTTAGAAAAGACTTTTGTTTGTTAATGTTGAACCTGAAAATTGTTATTTTACAATAGTCACTAATTGTTCTAGCCTTTACCAGAAATTTTTATACTGGTCATTTCGGTCAGAGATGAATTTTGTACTGACAAGTTGCAATTTTTTCACTAGTCACATGATTTAAGCTTAAATGAGCCTATTAATTGTTAAATTTTTAAAAACAAACCCCAGAATAACAATGCATTTACATCTTAGTTGAAAATTTATTGTAGAACAAATTCGTAGACTTGTTATTAAACTTTTTTATCATGAGTAATTGTATACAGTCAAACTTGTCTATAAAGGCCACCCAGGGAAACCAGTAAAAATGGCCTTTTTGGACAGGTGACCTTTATATACAGGTTCAAATAATATAAAAGAACAATTTGGATACAATTTTACTGGCCTTTATAAGCAAGTTACCCTTATATAGAGGTGGCTTTTAAGGCAGGTTGGACTGTAGCTTAATTTTCACTTTCATGGTGTTTGCCACTTTACCATGTGATACTTCATAACATTTCTGGGGAACAATTATCTCCATTGGAGATAGAATCACTTTGAACAGTTCACAAGTTCACCGTAAAAATAATATTACTTCGGGAAATTTCAACGTTTGGCACAAACGTTAAGGAATATTGATAACATGGTACACTGGCAAATCCCATAACTTTCTTTTTATCATGTAGCTCACCTGACAAAAAGCAATGTACATGTATGTCAAAGGTATTTGCTCTGAATCCATGTACAAAGTATGCTTTAAACAGACTGGTCAGACTGGTTGACTCGTGTATGTCCTGTCCATTTGATTTGTTGCATCAAACACTTAAAAAGCTATAAATAGCGATTTTTGAAAGTGAAGTTATCTGCTCATCAGAAGAAATGCAAATTTCAGGGGAGATTTATGTTTCAATTGGAAGAAATTGGGGAAAAATGGGATTTCACTAAATCTGGCAGAAGATGGGAGGTAGAAATGAATATCAGGAAAGTCTGGCTTAGATTGGAAGAATTGAAGGTATGCCCCTCGTGTATGTAAGGCTGTCATTGATGAGAATTTGAAAATCGATATATCAGCTGAAAAATTTATTGATAAATCAAAATATTGGAAAAGTGATTAAAATAATTCATTTTTTGTTGAATCTTTTTTAGAACCAATATTTGGCATGTCTGGTGTCATCTTAAATGTTTCTGTTATTATATGCACCCTGATTTGTATGTCAGTTAGTTTTGAGATACATATTAAAAATGATTGGTTGTATTTGTAATACATAAACAAACAACCAGTTTAATCAATGTATCATTGACTACTCCAACCTTAGCTATGAACTGGCAGCCATTTTTTGTTGATACATTTATTGATACTCAAAAAATGTATCGATATATCAAATTAATGGCTTTTATAAATGATATATCGATATATCAATGACAGCCTGTAAAGTATATGTAAACAACTATTTTTTCATGGATATGGAACTACAAATGTACATAATTTTATGTTTTCTGTACAAATGTCATAATTCTGGTAATTTTGATTTGGAATATGTTTTTTCCATTTCTGGTAGACAATAACTATATTATTAGACAATACAAACAAGTGACATGTGACATTGCATGGACTATGGATGAACCCCAGGCCTGTTGTAAGAGTTTGAAGTTTAGGCCAGCCTAAATTAAATGTAACTTGTAAATTTTACGGCAGGCTTTTTATCTTTTCTGTCAAACCTGTTAACTTTTTCAGTTGAACCTGTTAACTATTTCAGTCAAACCTGTTAACTTTTCAGTCAAGCCTGTTAACTTTTCAGTCAAACCTGTTAACTTTTTCAGTTGGCCCTTTTAACTTTTTCAGTTGGACCTGTTAACTTTTCAGTCAAACCTGTTAACTTTTCAGTCAAGCCTGTTAACTTTTCAGTCAAACCTGTTAACTTTTCAGTCAAGCCTGTTAACTTTTCAGTCAAACCTGTTAACTTTTTCAGTTGGCTCTTTTAACTTTTTCAGTTGGACCTGTTAACTTTTCAGTCAAACCTGTTAACTTTTTAGTCAAGCCTGTTAACTTTTCAGTCAAACCTGTTAACTTTTTCAGTTGGCTCTTTTAACTTTTTCAGTTGGACCTGTTAACTTTTCAGTCAAACCTGTTAACTTTTCAGTCAAGCCTGTTAACTTTTCAGTCAAACCTGTTAACTTTTCAGTCAAGCCTGTTAACTTTTCAGTCAAACCTGTTAACTTTTTCAGTTGGCTCTTTTAACTTTTTCAGTTGGACCTGTTAACTTTTCAGTCAAACCTGTTAACTTTTTAGTCAGACCATTTGACTTATTCAGTCAAACCATTTGACTTATTCAGTCAAACCTGTTAATGTTTCAGTCACACCTGTTAACTTTTCAGTCAAACCTGTTGATGTTTCAGTCAAACCTGTTAACTTTTTAGTCAAACCTGTTAACTTTTTCAGTTGGACTTTTTAACTTTTTAATCAGACCATTTGACTTATTCAGTCAGATCTGTTAATTTTTTAGTCAGACCATTTGACTTATTCAGTCAGACCTGTTAATTTTTTAGTTAGGCCTGTAATATTTGTGAATGTTATGGTTAATATTTTCCACCAAAGGCTGAAAAAGGGGGTCTAGATGAAAAGATGGAAGAAATTTAATAAATGTATTCAAAATTATATTCGTGGAATAAACTATTGTTATGAGAGTGATTGTTCACATCTGTGGAGAATTAGATAGTTTTATTTTTGTTAAAGAGACCAAAAAAGGTGAAAACTGAAAAAAATATATATATGCAGCAAAAAAATTACGGATTATACGCGTATGAATACATATCAGATAGGCATTTTGTTCAACTTTGTGCATGAAAACATTGCCTTCGTAACTTTCCGGGAGACCCAATCACTTAGATTAGAGATTATTTATACCTGGGATACCGTATATGGAAATTCCCGTAATTTCAGTCGAAACGAAGAATTTGATTGGCTGTCAAGGTCAAATGAGAGCAGCGCAAAATACGAAAAAATCCAACAATCGCTATAAGGCATTCAGCATGGCTGATGCTTTAAAAATTAATCCAGAACCACCTCTCTATGGAAAATAAGGTTTGTGAATTTTGTAAAAGAGGCCAAAAAGGTGAAATCTTAAAAAAATTATCAAATTCCACATCTCTATGGAGAAAAAGATTTTAAAGATTTTTTTAATTTTATAAAAGAGACCAAAAAACGTTAAAAATTTTGAAATAAAAAATTAATGCAGATCCACGTTTATGGAAATATTATTTTTGAATTTTGCAAGAGAGATAAAATATAAATGGTTAAAACTTTGAAAAAAATTAATTAAGTTCCCTGTCGTTCTGATACAGTGTCACAGTGTCGTGTTTTACTAGTCCAATTGATCAGTCCACTAAACCCCAATTTCAATTTTTGACTTGTTGGAACCCCCAACAAGTCCACTAAACCCCCTTTTTAATTTTTGACTTGTTGGAAACCCCAACAAGTCCACTAAACCCCCTTTTTAATTTTTGACTTGTTGGAACTCCCAACAAGTCCACTAAACCCCAATTTTAGTGGGTGATTAGAAAAGAATTTGTTGAGACTTCAAATTCCAAAGGGCCTGTGTTTTTTGGAGTCAGGTGAGCTACATTGGAGATTTTATTGTTAATTTATTACATGATTAAGATTTGTTATATTGGATTGTTAATATAGTTGCTGTATGTTTGTAGTGTGGTGATTATATTAATTAGGTGAAAGAAAAAGTATTATTATATATATTATCAATCAATTAAAAACAATTTTTAGTTACACCTTTTTTGGTTGTTTTGTTTGTTTATTTTTATTTTTCCTTCCTGATATTGATGATTGTCAGAGGTTAACTTTTACATGTGGCCTATATGCAGACCAATACTTCTGATAGATACACTACAGACCAGTCCAAAGTTTAACATTGAGCTAATGAAAATGATCTGAAACTTGGCTGCCAAGTGGCCGAAGATAGAGATAACTTGTGATTGAAAATCTGCCAAAAAGAGAAAATAGCTTCAGAGATATTAGGAAACAGATTCAAATTATTATTTCTTTGACTATTTGAATAGGTAACCACAAGGGGTTTTCAGTTTGGACATACACTTGTAATTACCTTTAAAATAAGGCCAAGGTCAAAGTTCAAGGTCCTGACCTAATTTTTGTCCTTTGTATTTTCATGTTACCTTGAAAAATATCAATGTTTTGTTTATGCATATGTTAATGTATAATTGAAGATCATAGGTTCAATTAAAAGTCAAGGTCACAGACGGCAAATTATACTAAAATGGTATATAATTATCTTGAAAACTATAAACTTTTTTTATATGCATATTTGAATGTTGTAGTTATTTATACAGCAATCATTTTGGTGTATAGAAGAAGGTCATGGGTTCAAAGGTCAAGAAACACTGTGGGTATTGATATGGCGATCATTTTGATATATAGATGAAAGTTATGAGTTTAAAGGTCAAAGTCACAGATGCAAAACAATACCAAAATGGTTAATTATCTCAAAAACTATAAACTTTTTGTATAGGCATGTATATTAGAATATTGTAGGTATTGATATGACAATCATTTTGATATATAGATGAAGGTTGTTGATTTCAAAGGGCTGCAAGGTCATGGATGCATAAGAATACTAAAATTGTTAATTATCTGAAAAGAGGCTCAAATCTGTGCTACATTATATATTGAGGTTTCAGTATTTATGTTTTCTTGAAATATATCATCTCGCTATTATTTAGCAGGTGAGCGTATCGGGCACAATGGGCCTCATATTTTTGATTAAAGTAACAACATAAACTACAGACCTATCTTATTTGTTCATAATCTTCAGTTCAGATAATGTCTCAGTTTAGTGCTTAAAAGCCATGGTATTGTATTTCCCCCATAGGAATATTATCTTATCTAGACATTGATCTGTATAATTATAATGTTATGTGATTCCCTACATCACCTGACGTAAAATCTCATGACTATGATAAAACACATGCATGTATTACATCTCAGATTACATGCGAGATAGTTCATAATCAAATCTACATTCATGTAAATTCTAAAACAAAAAAATTGCAACATGGTGATTGAGTGATTAAAACATTTGCCTTCAAACCAAAGGTGTCCTGCTGCTTTGGGCTCAATCCAAGTTGACAGCAAGTGAAAAAGGGTTTTTTCTTGTCATAGGCTTGATACAACATGTGACAGGTGTGACATGGCAGGCAAATGTACTTGTGTTTAAGGCTTTAGTCTTTAAACCCAGGTCATTGAACCCACTGTTAGTTTGACCCAGATGGCAGACCATAAGTGAGGGCACAAATATGATGGAATAAGTGGTCTGCAATGTTTATCTAAGATGTTTAGCTGCAACATTGCAGCAAAATGCATTAGCACTCTAAAAGTTGCTATTAGTTCGCATTGGTACAAAGTTGAGCATAAATACTTTACACAAAACTTGCATGTCTTATGAATTTGTGCTAAGAATGCAGTTTGGCATTTTATACCCACACAGGATGGTGAAGGAAAGCAGGGTGACAAGACAAAAGCACTAACATTCGGCAATTGATGGATCGCTGGCCATGTCCACAATGTTCCAACAAATGGTCGGCATGCTGGATTTACATGCAAAAAGAACAAAAACTTTGACTGAATTGTGCCGTTTAATGACGTCACTGACACTATGGCATTAGTTGCCAATTGAACTAACAAACATTATTGGTAGTGCCAAGTGCCCCTGGTGATGTCTCAATATAAGTGAAATATTCTTGACTGGGACAAACCCTCATTCATTCAATCAATCAAAATATAATTCTTTTTCTCTGAATGCTTCAGTTTCCTCAGCCATTTCTAAACTAACTTCTCAATAATAAGTAAAACCATCTTGATGTAACAAACCATTCCAACCAGATACAGCAATCAATTTACATCTTTGCTGAAAAAGCTGTCCCGGTACTGTATGATTTATCTGGCGTAAGTTTTACTAAGTTTGTAGGTTAAGATTTTCATCGTAAATGTAAGTTAAGAATAAACTCTTGTTTTAAGAAACGCCGTATCTTAAGTTACAAATAAAATTCTGTCGTAAGTTACGATAGCATAGGGGCTTTCCTACTGTAGGAACCACTGTGGCTGTGACAGTGAAATTCTCTTTATATCCATAGAAAATCAAATAAATTTGAATAAAGATCGATATTTTTCACTTACTTGTACCTAGTCGTAACAAGAAATCTGTATGCGCATCCGCGATAAGCCCAAAATATATCTGCATAGGGAAAAAACGTTGGTGCTATGGGGATTTAACATGTTGAAAAACAATGCAAATGGCGGCTTCTGTTGCGCATATGACGTAAAACGTCACCAAGGACATCACTTCCGGTGTAAACATCGTCATTTTTCGCGTGTGTAAAATCCCCATACCGCCAACATTTTCCTTTTTACAGACATACTTTATGACAATCACAGATGCGCATACAGATTTCCTGTTACGACTAGGTACAAGTAAGTGAAAAATATCAAACTTTATTCAAATTTATTTGATTTTCTATGGATATAAAGAGAATTTCACTGTCACAGCCACAGCGGTTCCTACAGTAACTTACCAAAGTCATAAGTCTTAATTTTTTGGCGTAACTTACGAATCTTAGTAAAACTCGCGCCTGGTGCTTCTCAATTACACAAACAAAAACACACAGACTTGTTCAAAATACAAAACAAGAACTTTATTAATTTTTCATAAAATTTTTCATAATTTTTTTTTTAAAACTTGTAACATGAATTAAATAATCTATTATATTGTAATAGTATATCAAAGTAAACAAAGTAAGAAATACTGAAATGATAGATGATTGTAAAACAAAAATAACAACAGTCTCGGTGAAGGTAAAGATATACACTACCATACGTAAATAACTATACAAATTTATATATTTGACATAGGTTTATATTTAGTCATGTCAAATTTAATAGAGTTGCAATAAAAAAAATTCGCGGTAGGAAACTTTCAAGGTTTTGATTTTCTAAACTATTTTGTGGTAAGACACTTTCATGTTTTAGACTGTACGGAAAGTGTAATAAGGAAAATCAGAAATTTTCATTGAAAAATATATTTGTAGTACAAGAGTTGCTGTGAATATCAGGAATATTTTCCTCACCAATGTTTCCCCTTATACAGTAATGGAAGTTTTTGTAGTATTTGAAAGAGATAACTTAATATCCCAACCCAGGTAGTTTTTCATGAAAAACAATTCTCTCTGATGTTTTAATTTTGGGGAGAAATATAAATACACTGGGGGAAAAAAATTCAAGGTAAAAACACTATTTTAGCGGAAAAACAACCATCTTTAGCCGAATGATATGACCAGTTCTAAACATGTATAATAGAACTTGGATAAATTTTCACTCAAAAGCCATTCCAAAACAACATAGTAATAGTATTGAAGTAAACTAAGCAAAAAATACTGAAAATGGATGATTGTAAAACAAAAATAACAACAGATTTGGTTCAGGTAGAGACAAATATACACATATGTATGGTTTTATATATGTATCTGGTCAAAAACTCTTCAAATACGAACCTTGGGATTTACAAACTGGGCTTGGACAATTTTTTGTTCAAAAGCTCAATAGACTTAATATACTTCAGTATTATTTCTATAATCACATAAATCTTATCTCTATTGATAGTACTCATGGTACTGGTATTCTGTTTTGTGTTGGCAAAACCATGAACGACTGTGGATCAAAAGAACTACATACATGTATATAAATGGTTACAATTCTCAATGGATACTGATCTGAAAAGCTACAAATCTCAATGGATACTGGTCTGAACAGCTACAAATCTCAATGGATACCGATCTGAACAGCTACAAGTCAGAATGGCTACCGAATCAAATGGCTATGAATCTGAACAGCTAAGACAACAGATTTGAACAGCTACTGGTCTAAACATCTATAAATCTGAACAGCTACTGACCTGAACAGCTACAGTCCTAAACAGCTACAAATCTGAGTTACTGATCTAAACACTTACAAATCCCAATGGATACCAATCTGAATGGCTACAGACCTGAAAAGCTATAAATTTGAACAGCTAAGACTACAGATATGAACAGCTACTGGTCTAAACATCTAAGATCTACAAATCTGAACATCTACAATCCTGAACAGCTACAAATCTGACGACTATGGATTTAAACAGCTACAGATCCGTGGTCATTTCTATCTAATGCCACTGGGCTTTTGAATAATATGGCCATGTATAAGAGGCTATAAGCAGTAAAATCTTTCATCACAATGAATATAACAATTTTATTATTATGCAAGATTTCCGACTGATATTTGCTATTAGCTGGGTAAAAATATTTGTGGGTTTTAAATGAGTTATATAAAAAAACTCTTGGCTATGTTCAACTGGCAAAATTTCACAAATAGACAAACCGTGCTGAATCCAATGGTGATTGACAAGAAAAACTTAGTGACCACTTCAGAATTGCTTAACCAGAAAATTAACAAACTGACAAACTCTATTTTATACATAAACTGGTGTGTGTGGGTGTGTGTGTGTGTGTGTGTGTGGCACGTGTGTGTGTTTTGAATATAAAACGTAATACAAATTATTGCTGGAAAACCACAGAAATACCAATGGACAGAGGGACGGATGATTTAACAAACTTAGAAAGTGAAACACATACAAACATTGCACAATGTAACCCTGCAATACATGAAGTTGGATACATACATTAGTACACATTTATAATTTGCTTTACTGTGAGTATAAAAGTAGTTATTTAACAAATTAAACCCACATTCTTTACCAATAATCAGGGGTCCTACCAGTTTTGGGGTCCAAAAATATACCGGGGTAGGATAAAAAGTAAAATGGAGCCAAAATTATAGGGGTTTTATAGGAAATTATAGGAGTTTTCCCTAAAATTATAGGAATATCTTTAAATAGTTCACAAATAAAATATACATCCATGGCCACCTTTCCTCTCCTCCAGCTAATCCCTTTCCTCCTTTTACCAACAGAAATAAAATATTGGTAACTTCAATGTACACTTACTGCTTTAGAAATACATTAAATGTTAATATTGCTTCAGATATGTACTAAATTTGGGGAAAATGTGCTCATTCTGAATTCTGAAGCTACCAGTGACAAAAATATAGGAAAATATAGGAGGTTTTCAAATTATATAGGAAAGTGACAAAATTATAGACAATATAGGAAAATATAGGAAATATAGGAGGTTTTTCAAATTATATAGGAAAATATAGGACAGGGAAAAAAGTATAGGAAAATATAGAAATGGTAGGACCCCTGAATGATTGATAAAAACACATTTCATGGATTTAGCCAGTGTACCATGTGATCAATACCCCTCAACTTTTTGGAAAACGAGACATTTTGGAAAACGTTTACTTCGAGAATTCCCGGAACAACGCCATTATTGCAGGTAAAAGTGAATTGATACAATTTCCAGGGGAATTAATCATTTTTTACAAATACGGGGGGAGGCATGTGGTACACTGGCAAAAACCATTATGTGCGAGATATAAATTCCATAGATTTCACAAAAGTGGCATTTCATGATATATACGGTAAAGGATTAAGGTAATTATAATTATTCAAGATTGTCATCAATAGATTAAATTGTTAATATATCTTATCAATACAAAATCATTGTTACATTTAAAGTATCCATGGCAACAAAAATGGCTGCCATTTGTGTTGGAGTAGTAAATGAGTTAAAAGTAATTGATTTTTTTGTGGAATAAAAAATGCAAAACAGATATCTACTTACAGAACCTAAAATATTAACCAAAGAGAACCTGTATATAAAGACCACCTGTCCATTAAGACCATTGATTTAACGTCCCTTTACTTCTAATATTAACCAAAAAGTACCTTTGTATAGATCACCTATACATTAAGACCAATGTTTAAGTAAACTTTTAGTTTATATTAAGACCATCTGTTTTAAGGTCCAATAACTTTAAATTTCAACCTGCAGAAAATGACCACCTGTTTTGGTATGCCCCATGGATAGTCTTTATATACAGGTTTAACTGTATGTTCAATCCTTTACTAACTTAACAGTTCTCTTTACAACAACAGTTTATCTAACACTGAATGAACTATCACCCTAAGTCAAGCTGGACTAACAGTAAAATCTGAATAAACTTTAAAAAAATTAGTTATGAAGTAATAATAATAAATTTTGCAAATTAAAAAAAAAATTTAACAAAAATATCTAATTCCTGGCATGAAATTTTCCAGAACTTTCCTGGAATGAAAACTTATACTATTTCATCAACACAAGTGAAACAATTTGATAAAAAGTATTTTAACTGAGACATATAGATCCTGTTCACAGAAATGTAAAAATCACACACACACTGTTTTAAAGTAGGTTTACTCCGTCAAAAACTTTGACCAAAGACACTTTGAAGGGTTATAGACCATCAAAATCAAGGAATAAATTTGATTGCACAGACTGCCATCATTTTTTCTTAAATAATTATTCAAAACAGAAATAATAGCTCCACATAGACATGGGATATCATGATATACACAAATGAACAACTAAATTTCATACTTTTTCTTATAATTTGATTTTCCATGAGTTAAATTTTGAACAAGCACAAATAATAATGTTGACAATATGAGAACACAATTATTACTCGCGATCCAATTTCATACATTAAAATATGAAGGAATGGTTTTTTCCTGAACTTCAAAATAGAAACGTTGTGGTATTATAAAGAACTTGGTTGCTGCACCTTCTGTTGTAAAAGGGAGATAACTTTCTAATTTCCCTGCACTGTACATAGAACATCCATCAGTGAACCAAATGCAGTCATAGGTTAACAATACCAAAATTATCAAAAATTCACAAACAATTTTATAATCAATTTTCAATATAAAACTTATTGTCATCATAGAAGCTAAAATAAATTCTGTAAATTTAGTTTGAGTATAAAAATGCTGTGTTTAGGCTTGTAAGTACACATGTACTAAGATTTGTAAGTACACTGAAACCTGAGTACACTGTAAACCAATGTTTTGGAACACACCACTCAGTTTTAGGCCAATCTGAGTAAGCCTGAAACAATACTGGTATCTCGTGTCAAGAATGTGCCCAGTAAAACATGTGTAACAGGAAACAAAAAAATGCAGCAACTAAACTGGAACTCAATCCCTGTACCTTCCCATTTCTAGTGACGTGCTCTACCCACTGAGCTACCTGGCCACCTATCGAGTCCAGTCAGTCACACGTTTTATGCATTTAGTGGCATGATTCCATATCTAACAGAGTTGGAGGGGAAGTAACACTGTTATAAATCTCAGTCAAGAGTATAAAACTTTTATCCACCCACCATCCTTCAGCAAAAAACTGACAAACTTTCTCACACTATAATCTGCCCAAGTGGGATTCAAACCCAGGCAGTGAGAGGTACTGCAATCCCTAAATGGACTCTTCAGAACACTTGGCCACCAAGGACCATCAATATCCGATGCAAATGATTGTTCAGCACAAACTTTAAGAAGGCATCAAACGAAACACTGGTGAATCTCATTGTAAAGTTGAAGAAGATCACAGATAAATCGTCCTGGATAAGATTATAATAAGGAAAAATTAAGGAAAACAATGTCTGCTTTTTCCTTATGGTAATTTACATGTATCTTGCAAGAAATGTATTTCAATTTTATACAAATTATGTATTTCATTCCAGAAGTTCTATTAAGTTAGTAGACAAAAACATAATTATAAAAAGATCAAAGTAATGTGACAACTGTAAGAGTATCTGAAAAGTCATATTATTTAATGATGTAAATAATGAAATAAATTCTTAACAAACTACTGTGAACCATCTTTTATCTGCAGCTATTATAGTTACTTTCACACTTCTCTTACCAAAACAATTTCGCAACTATTATCTTTTACCATATGATTTAATCCAACCTGCTTTAAAGGCTACCTCTATATAAGGGTCACCTGCTTATAAAGGCCAGTAGAATTGTAACCAAATTGTTCTTAATTCATAGCATTTGAACCTGTATATAAAGGCCACTTTTACTGGTTCTCTTGGGTGGCCTTTATAGGCAGGTTTGACTTATAGCTATTTATTTGGTATAAATAATACTGTTACATGCAAGTAATACTTTTTTTTTAGAAACAAGTTTGCAATTAAAGGTTGGTTTACAGTAATGATGTCTGATGATAAAAATAATGAATCAATTTTTATGATTCTGATGATTAAAATGGATGCATCAGATGAAAAGTAGGATTGGCCAAATTTCTATCTGACAACACATGGTGAAATTAAATCTATTAATGGGATTAATATTAACTTTAATAAATAAATGTTCCAGATGAGATGTATAACAAAGTCATTAATATTTTTAAGATTTGATAATACTTATGAAAACTAATTATTTTTAAGTAATATTAAAATTTGATTAAATTAGACATGTATTATATACAGGTGATTTCTCTACAGGTGAAAAATAATGACGATGGTTATTGAGCTTTCATTGATATAATAGTCATGTACATGTACAGTAAACCCTGCTATACAAAACAACTCTTTGTAAAGACCATCCGTTCATGTAGATCACTGTGTAAGGTCCCTTTGCTGCTTATTTAAATATTAACTATATGACTGTATCTCTCTTCGATGAAACATACAGAAGCAACTGCATTTCAATTCCCGTTGAAAGACAATAGGGGTCATGACCCTCAATTTTCCCGCAATATTACGTCATGTCCGGCACAGGGGTCACATGATCATGTGAAATATGCCGATCTTGCATGGCTAAAAACCCTATATCACACGAGCTGATGTGGAATAAATAGCGCCAAGGTACAAAATATTTATTAAAAGAAAGATTGTAAATATAAGAAATGACATTTCTGCTCATGGTATTTCAAGGGGTAATGAAAGATAGTGTGGCGCACGCCAAATTCAAAATAAAGGGCTTTGCTCTTCATCGGATTTGGCATGTGTCACACTATCTTTCATTACCTCTTGAAATACCATGATCACAATATCATTTCTTAGTTAAAAACATCTTTGTATAAAGACCACCTGTCCATTAAGACCAGTCTTTAAAGATCGAATTCATAAATATTTCAATCAAAAAGATCTTTATATAAAGAACACCTTTCCATTAAGACCAGTGTTTTAAAGATTTATTTCATGAATATTTCAACCAAAAAGAACATCTACATGAAGACCACGGCACCTGTCTATAAATTCCATATTTCATTGGTCCTACAAGTGGTCTTTATGGACACAAATATTTTATTGCCCTAGATAAAAAATAATTCCACTTTTAGAAGCCATTTTATCCAAAAAATTAGAAATTTACACAAATTTATCTCATAAATAAACAAATTATCTCTCATGGTTAAAAGAATTTCTCAAAAAATATAGTAAGCTATAAAAGATGGATTTACAAACTTAATTAACAGTATCATTTCATCTACAGAGTATATATATATATATATATACAGTTGTATATAAAACAACATAACAATGGGGTTGGCCGCTGTACAACATGATACCCTTAACTTTTGTATGGAACAATTATTTTCCATGGGATATGAAATCATATCTTTTCACACTTTCCTATGAAAACCATGTTAATCTGGGAATTCTGATGTAAACATTTTCCAAAATGACACGCACAAACGGTAAGGGTTATTGACCATGTTGTATAGCAGTGAACCCCATTGCAATTTACACAGTACTTTATGTGATTTTACAACGTTTTATTAAATGTGTGAACCTATTTCTGATTTTAAAATAGTGAACATTAAACAACCTAAATATTACCAATATGGAGAATATGCAAGTTTGGGTACTAATCCAAAAAGTCTGAAACAGTATTTTTTTCCCAAAAACATTGAGTTAAAACTTTCTCATACACAAGGTACACAATTAAGAACAACAGGATTAAGCTCTAGTTCTCCAACAGTTGTAGTCAAAAATTCAGCCAAATTTTAAAACAAGGAGCCAATTTTTATGTTATAGAGCCAGAATCACCGAGAATCCAAAACTGACAAATCATGTCTTAAATGTAGTTCTTCTAATCTGCTGTATAGATTTTTCTTGTATAGGTTTTACTTGATTAACAGTTTGTAACACTTGTTTTACTTTTTGTTTAAAAGAAATGATCAGTGATGTTTGTCTGCTTCATAATGAAATTGATAAAAAAAATTGGAGCAAAAATATCAACCAAAAGCTTTTTTAGAGCCAAAAATTATACAAAATTAGCTGTTAGCTAAATTGGTGAATGGCAGAGTTAACCCTGAACAAGAGTTCATAGTTAGAGCACTGGTGTACAGAGGGAAATTGGTGTATGGCAGAGTTAACCCTGAACAAGAGTTCATAGTTGGAGCACTGGTGTACAGAGGGAAATTGGTGTATGGCAGAGTTAACCCTGAACAAGAGTTCATAGTTAGAGCACTGGTGTACAGAGGGAAATTGGTGTATGGCAGAGTTAACCCTGAACAAGAGTTCATAGTTAGAGCACTGGTGTACAGAGGGAAATTGGTGTATGGCAGAGTTAACCCTGAACAAGAGTTCATAGTTAGAGCACTGGTGTACAGAGGGAAATTGGTGTATGGCAGAGTTAACCCTGAACAAGAGTTCATAGTTAGAGCACTGGTGTACAGAGGGAAATTGGTGTATGGCAGAGTTAACCCTGAACAAGAGTTCATAGTTAGAGCACTGGTGTACAGAGGGAAATTGGTGTATGGCAGAGTTAACCCTGAACAAGAGTTCATAGTCATATTAGAGAGTACTGGTGTACAGAGGGAAATTGGTGTATGGCAGAGTTAACCCTGAACAAGAGTTCATAGTTAGAGCACTGGTGTACAGAGGGAAATTGGTGTATGGCAGAGTTAACCCTGAACAAGAGTTCATAGTTAGAGCACTGGTGTACAGAGGGAAATTGGTGTATGGCAGAGTTAACCCTGAACAAGAGTTCATAGTCATATTAGAGAGTACTGGTGTACAGAGGGAAATTGGTGTATGGCAGAGTTAACCCTGAACAAGAGTTCATAGTCATATTAGAGAGTACTGGTGTACAGAGGGAAATTGGTGTATGGCAGAGTTAACCCTGAACAAGAGTTCATAGTCATATTAGAGAGTACTGGTGTACAGAGGGAAATTGGTGTATGGCAGAGTTAACCCTGAACAAGAGTTCATAGTCATACTAGAAAGTAATGGTGTACAGAGGGACTATCAATGAACTATTTAGATACTGTTATCGTATAAATACTAGTGTAGTGTGTACCGATTTACCGCAAATTATAATTTGGGTTAATTCACATCATCAATGGGACTTCTATTAACATAAATTCCAATGGATCACCTTGTCAACTATGTAAGTATAAACATATTTAATTTGACGGTGGATTTAAATTCCACTATCGTATCATTGCAAAACCGGTAAAGTTAATACATCACTAAAATGAATAGATTTATTACAGTAATTTGTGGATTTGTAAACATTGCCACATGGGACTGCCATGGAAATAGATGTTATACGAAGTACTGATAGTGCATAACAATTTCTATAAATATCCTTGAGGTTTTTTCTTGGTCTTGTTATGGCTAGCCCCTGAAAGTCCTGTCCATCGATGCTAATTTACCATTTTAAGATTGCTGAAACACAACATTTTCTTTAAATATTCCTGAGTTTTTGCCGTAATATCCGTTAGCATAAGAAAATGTCTTCTCAAATTTTCTACATGTTGTGGCAACGTTGTTAAGTTCTCTTGTATTTCTTGACTAATTGTAGTAAGTTCTGATTTAGTGTACCTCGCTCTTCTTCGCAATGCAATATGGGATTTCTCTGTAAAATAAGAATGCAAAAATAATTTAACTACATGTACATGTATATATGACACATTGCATTTCCACACTTTTTTCACAACGTCATGTTTTCATTTCGTTATGATTTTTTTTTCACAATTCCGCAAATCGCAATTTTTATTTTCTACACTTTTTAGTGGAAAAGCCATATTAGAAATAAAATGCACAACAACGTGGACTTCCAATAATTATTTGCAGCAATAATGAAGTCCAAGCATAACTAAAGCATCAGGTGGTTTTTTTTATTTAAGTAGTAAAACATTCTAAATTATCTGACCTCATTTTCTCAAAATGTCACAAGAACAAATAAATATGATTTTCACTTGATGGGAAAATTATATACATCAGTGATTTTGTTTGCCAAAACTTACTACCAAATAAAGGTAGTTTCCCCTGGCGAAAAATCACTAAATTTTCCTAATTTGATCACTAAAATTCCCAAAACAACAGTGATATACTAGTTTCACAATATAATATCTTTGCAGTGAGGATCCTAAGCTATTGCAAGCATGACATTACGAAGTTTACTGTATTTCAGAACTTCAATTTTTCCCAATTAAAAGATTAAAATATGTAACAAAATCACTGTACATAGATCTGGAGATAAAAAATGAAATAAAATTATAACTCACTTTGAACACACTTTAGATAACTATAAAGAAGGTAATACAATAATACTGATAACTCTTCTACTGCTGCCGGAGAATAGCTGTCTGAAACTGCTGCCGTACTCTGTTCCTCGTCCTCAGACTGTGGGGTCGTCGGAGGGGTCAAAATGTTTTTTGGAGGTAAAGCTTTAAAATAGCACTCAACGATAGAGTTCAAATTACTTGGAAAATCTAAACCTGGTAGCGTTCCTTCGCAATTTTCCAGAACTAACTGGATTAATTTGAATGTAATTAATTCCGATTTAAGAGTCTGTAACAATAAAATTTTATGCAATATATTTGGCAAATATATGTAGGATTTCAACAATTCGCCCGCTATGGCTTTGGCTGCATCGCCGCAACTGGAACTAATATTAACACTTATCTCCAGAATTTTCTGCATTTTGGGTAAAATTTTTGACACTTCGTACATCTGGATTTGATGTGGATTTTGTTCTAATTGCTGTTGCTTTTGTTCTATCGGCCGTAAGCTTGACAAATAATCCACGTCGATTTCAGAAAATTCTCCACTTGTTAATAAACATATAACAATATTAACGACATGTTTAACATTCCTTTCGAAACACAAGTCATGTGACAGAAAACGAAAAGCGTAACTTTTTCTTATTGATCTCTGATCTGACAAGTCTCGGCGATAAAAATCGTCTTCATAACAAATAATGGTTAACTCCATCAACAGAGACATTTTCATGATGACAGTCAAATCCTGGTGAGCCATTCCTCGACCAATTCCTATCTGATCTAGAATTTCTTTCACTGTGTCCCAGGAAATGTTTAGTAAATCCGGATAAGTATTATGTATAAATAACAATGTGTTGAAACCTTTGAATATCAATTCAAGTGATTTCGCCAAAATTAAACAACGATTCAAAACTTCTGTTACAATTCCTTCCGACGGCTTATACTTCTGTGAAAAGTCATTAAATATTTCCAGTCCTTGAATCAATGCATTTTCATCCTCATCTTCTAAGCACACCATTACTGTATTTATACATAACATAGAAAATTACCCAACAGGGACTCCATATCATCATCCGGAAATTTCAGTTTTTCCCGACGTGTCAATTTAAAATCACTATTTTTATCAGAAATATATGTATCCTGAGTTTGATGGCTCGGTTCACTTTTTGTTTCAACTGTTTTCTTTTTCTTAACTTTTTTCTGCCGTTTAGGTGATGGCGATGATGTAACAAAAATAGAGCGTTTTATGCCATTTTCAGCAGCAGGAACTGGATGGATTTTTTCCGAATACTTCTGGTCTATTTTCGATTCAGCACTACTTGTTTCTGAGTTCTCAGACTGAAATAAATCTAAGAAATGCCTACTGCTACCGGGAGATGAAGTTTCATCTTTCAAATTTTTGGAGTCAACATCATAACTTTTCGACAAAGCAGAATTTGAAAGATTTTCTTCCTTCCCATCATCAAACGAGGAATTTCTCGCAATTTTTAATTTGGCATTTTTCAAAATTGAAGCAAGTTTTTCCCTACTTTTATTGTCAAATATTGGTCCCTTCTTGGTTAATGGTTTGGTATTACTAGCACTGCTAACACTTTGAGTCACTGTTACCTTCAAGTCAGTAACACAAGTCTCATCAAGATCGGGTAACTCATCACTGAATTCACCGTCTGACTCATCACTACTGATTACTACAGGTTCAAAATGTTCGTTTACATTGTTCTTATTTTTATTTTGCTTTTCTCTTTCTTTCCTTATCCTGCACCATGTTCTTTCCAGGTCAATTTTTTTAGTATGGTGTTTTACATCTCTTGAGGTAGATGGTTGAATGGCGGAATCTTCTTGGCAACCCTGCAATACATGTATATAAAGCAATCAATACCTAACAATATATTGAAACTTAAGTCTACATCTTTCCTTGACATATACAAATACAGTAGTCTCATTGGAACTGCAAAAATTGACAGATGGACAGTAGTACTTACGACTACTTTCAGCCCTCAATTTTGTCCACTAAAATGGTGGCCAAATCGACCTGGAATTGTGTTTGGCGACCTAAAATTTGTTAATGGTACCCAGCTTGTCCACTTTAAATTTGAACTTTTGTGACCAGAGAACATATGTGATTGTATCAAGTAGAAATTGGTTGAAATCTCCAATTGTCACAAAAACATTTTTTGTCTTTAAAATACATAAAAATTCATTTTCTATCTTTTTGCCAAATTTATTTAAAAATTCTAACAAATATCAAAGCTATAATGTCATTTATGATGTAGCTATTAACGTATCACCAGATTGTTAATGCACACAAACTACTTGAATTTGCAGAAAAAAGGAAATACTTTAGAACAATATTGGGGCCTTAAATCTAGTACAATTTTTCAGTGACATGCAGTATAAATGTAGTATTCATTTGCTTGTTGCATAAAAAACATCTGCCTCCATGTTGCTGTGTTGTGGATAAATGAGAACAGGTACCCGTTTTTACGGCATTGATCGCTGTATAATGATGAAGTCGTTTTTCAAACTGTTACGTCACAATACTGAAAATGTTGATGTGGAGATTTGACCGATTTCTACTTGATACAATCACATATATTATTTCTGTGTTATAGAATTCTCATGATAATATTGTCATTGCAGGCATTATAATGAACACTTTACATCATCATTATTGTTATTATTAACACTGCTGTATGAAAGTACATGTATTTGTAAGTCAATTTTAAAAATGTGCATTTTTGTTCTGCATACCTAAAACATGCCTCAATTGTCTTTCATTTGGAAGAAAAGATTGCCTGGCCACTTGGAATATCCATTTGCCACCCGAACTTTAAATTGGTGGTCAGCTGGCCACTTAGTTTTGAAACCCACTTTGAGGGCTGCTTTACGAGGACACATTGCAAAGACAACTTATGAGGACTACTTGAACTTCACAAGGGCACCTTATTTTTAGTTTCTATTCCTGGTAGCCACCAATGGTTACTAATTTCAGAAAATAGGTTTTTTGTAAAGATTTTCACTAATTTCCCTTTATGGGTGAAAAAGGGGATATAAATATATGTTACGGAAATTTGGCCACTAATTTTAAATTTGTGACACTTATATACACACCTGAGGTTTTTTGTATTCTCTAAGAGACAGTTCTAACGCTAATTTCAAATCTTCTTTCTCTTTTTGAAGCATGTCAAGTTCTCTCTGATGCTCCATACAATCTGGAGATAATGATGATGATTGGTTATTCTACAAAACAGAATGATGCTTATATTATGTCAAAAACTATAATCAAACAAGCTTTCTCATATTTCCCTCTCTCTCTCTTTCTCTCCAAGTCTCTCTCTTTTTCAGGTGACCAGGACTGTCAACTTCTAAAACCAGGTATGCAGGTCATGACTTGCATAAAACTCTTAGGGTATTTCCAACCTTCAAGCTTTCGCCTAAATAAGTCTAGGTTTAAGAAGTAGATAGCTACAGTTAATTACCAGTATTTCATTATTTTTCAGTGAAAAATAATTAGAAGTCTTAATATTTATATTTTATATCCAAAGTAGTAAACTTTCCTTGTACATCTTACAAACCTCATTCCATGGTGTTCTTTCTTACCCGACATTGATTCTGAAGTCAGTTATACTAATTAGATAAACCTTAATACTTTTTTTTGCATTCAGGTATCACCCTACTACTGCCTTCAAATGTACATAAATGCTGAAAATTATATTGACTTTGGCCAGGGGGTTATGCCCGCTAGGCTTCCTACCAGAGCTTCACCCTGGACTCACTGTGGACCTTGAGTAGTCCCCAGACCGCTTGTCCTGTATCCATTTGGAACCTTCACCCTGTTTCAGTAGTTCTCGGATGATCTCTAAATTATACACGGTGGAAAGTATGAAAACGATCAAGCTTATATATTGATTTTGGAGGTCATAAGTCAAATGCCAAGGCCTCATTTTTGCCGAGCGCATATTCGTCATTATACTATCAGAAATACAAAATACATCCATATTACCAACTTGAAACATGGAGACCGAATTTGTAAGTCTCTGCCTGCAGGCAATCTCATTCAGTTCATGCACGAATATGTCGCCAAACCAAGCATGCCTTTGTTGTTGTCACACAAAAGTCTGTATTTTATTAAGATACGGAAGGAATAATAATTTAAGGCGTGTATGTCTGGATTTCAACTCTGGACTTTGTTATCTGATGACATAATTTTGGATACAGCAAAAAAAAAAACAAGACCCGTAAAAGTTAATTATTTTACTGGTCGTTTTCGAATTTCTGTTTATCAACATGCAAAAAATAAGATAACTCATAAATCTAAAATGCATAAAATAAGGGAGGCAATACCTCTTCATCGTCACTGATCAAAATAATATCCGATTCTGAACCATCGTCATCTATTTCTATCACCCCTTCCGCCATGTTGGAATGCTCAAAGTTGTCAAGATAAGGGGGTTTCCCGGGTTTTTCCATAATCCAACCAATCAACATGTCTCGTTCGCATGACGACATAAATAGTTTGGAAATCCCCACACATGGTATTTTTTGTGTCGAATTTGAAAAGCACAAATTAGACGAACTAAATATAATGTATAATAAAACAATTAGGTAAAACACGATTTTGGAAAGGATTCAAAGCTTTATATATGATATACCACTCATGCAGTTTAAGTTTTCATGATTATTCTTTTGTTTAAAAATGCGAATGAGGTGGGTCTATACAGACACAAAGATACCGGATACGATATTCAATTTTTTTCAGCTAAATAATTATCAGATTATTATCATAATATTGTATTTGTAAAATTTTGAAGATATATTATGCATTTTAAGTATGTCAGAATTTCATATGAAAATGCCAAGTCCATGAGTTTGACACCTGTCTGTGCAATATAGAATTCTGAGGCCTAACCTGTATGTGAAATGTTTTCATTGTTTTGTGTGTAACATGTGTTGACACATTTAATTTTTACGGTCACAATATTATCTCACAGTTCCGGAGAATGTGTTTTTTCATCATGAAAAAAATTATGAACTCACTCTTACATTATCATATTTGTTGTATGTCCAGTCTATAATTAACATTTTCAAGTGTATCTTGTGCCTCTGGGTAAAGACTCATTTGGAACTTGGGCCTCTGATGCTCCTGAACTGACTTTTTTCATCCGCTTACTGTTACCAGAGATGTTTCTGCTGTTATTTATTGTACATGACACCGCTGTAAGACCCCGTCTTCTGAGGTTGGCTTGCTTCTATTTTAGAAGTGTTTTAGCTCATTTATTTTCCTTCCCGATTGTGCATATAATTATGATATAATCACAGTTTTGAGCACACAGGTGGCGGTTGTAGCTAACTGAACAGGAGTGCTCAAACTTCCGGAGCACCCGGCCTCACTTCCTCGGCCGGTGGAAGTTCACGTGTTCAACCTACTAGTAATTTGTCAGTTTTTACTTTGCTTTAGGATTGTAATTATGGCATGGATTGGTATGTTTTTGAATTTTGGAGAAAAACGCTTGTTAGACAGCTGTATATAGGACATCCCGATATGTATAGATATTTTTGGATAATTTCAAAGTTTCTCGTTATTAGGATAATATAGAAGGTGGGGGGGGGGGTATAAGGATCAAATGATATCCTAATACACAATGTATTTTATTACATGTACATAAATGATTTTAGGATACCCTATGATAAGCATATACAATTTTGATAGCCCGATTCTTCCTCATAGAAAATCGAAATTACTGGAACTAAGTGGAAATTGTTGAAAAATGCAGTTTGTATTATTTATTGAATGTGTTTTTATACAATAAGCAGCAAAGAAGACAAATGTTTTTAAATTTTGGACATGAATGAACACGTGCACGCTCGATATTTCCATGGCGATGATTTACAAAAATGTAACCTTTGTTTCAAAATTTGTACCCGTTATAACAGACTAAAATAATCCGCATTTATTTATTTATTTATTTATTGATGCACTCTTACGCGAGAGTGAGTGTGTGTGTGCGTGTGTGTGTGCGTGTGTGTGTGTGCTACAATACTATACCATTTTCATCAATCTTCATATTATTTGTCAAAAGATCCAATATTTTGACTTTATTGAAAATCATGATATTAAAAAAATATAGCAGATGATTCATTTCTATTTATAGCACAGCCTGTAAATCATACGTGTTACTGTAGTATTGGTCGGAATTTCCAATAAGGAATTATTTATTCCATTAGGTTTTAATATTGACCCTGAAGGCTATATACTAGTATATATGTAGTAGGTAAGAATGTCGTCCGGATTACCTTGATATCGATCAATACAAATGTACCTACTATGAATAGTACCCTTAAATAACGGCATAAGAGGTATATGGGCCTTAAATTGATCACCTGAGATAATCACTCATTTTAACAAGATTAACCATCTTCGCAAAGTTGGTATAGTTTTTTGTGCTATACATGTATATGAAGTACGAGGCATTTCGGTTCATGAATATTTCACTTATATTGAGACGTCGCCAGCTATAGAAGATGCAGTAATTTTGCCTGTGTCTTGCGTTGATGACATTATACACCAGCCACGCCTACCGTAACACGGGACCTCGTTTCTTTATTTCCCATCCAAATGAACCGTAGGTTTCATTTCGTAATGCCGAGTGCTTGGCGAAAGAACAGTCGCTACCCCCCTTTCAAGTTTTGGATCAGATGTTCATACGGTTATTTCTTCACGGTCCCTGGTACCTTAATGTAACTTGTTGACAACCAGATTCGCAAGGTTGTTTTCCAGAGCTATCAGTTCAGGCCTGGCAACATCCCTGCTAAGTTCCATTGTCACGGTTTTACTGGTTCTGGAGAATAAAAAAGTGCAGATGATTGATAACAGACGACAGGCGACGACAGACAAAAGAGCATTTGAATAGCTCACATTGAACATTCAATCGGGCGAGGTAATAAGAGCATAAAGTGATTAAGTGTTAACGCACTCTCATATTTTAAACAAAACATTGCACTAAGCGAATTTAACCACATGTGATTTCATTGTTAAGTGGTGTGGTGTTTCGTTCAAAACTCGCCGATGTAGTCCGATTCCTCAAAGGAAGGGCTACAACATTGTAATTTCAGGTACGGCATTTTAACTTTCTGAGAACTGATTGTTAGAACATAAACAAGGACATTTATGCTGTCACAATCAAGAACTTAGAATATCGCGTATGTACTTAATTTAACAGAGAAATTATATGGGAATGAATGTTTTGCATGTTTAAAATTACGTAAATTGTCTTAAAATATACCCAGAAGCGCGAGATGTTATACCAGTATATAACGCGTGCTGTTAAATTGTTTTCGTGCAATGTGTTATACAATCATTTAGATTCACGCAATTACATATTATGGGTCATCTAACATTTACGGTAAAGGTTGTCTACGATTTATTTTCCTTTTAAAATGCGTGTACCAGGCGTGATATTTATATTCTAAGGCCACGTATAATTCAAAGTACGGCAAGTCATAAAATGTTCACGGTCACACAATATTGTTCTATTTGAATTGAGGATAAATGTTTTTGGCTTGAACAATGCTGAACTATATCACAGCCAAATGTGCCTCAACAATAATGGAGTAATATAGACACTTAGCTTTTATAATCTTAACTTGGATCGTTGGTAGCCTTACAATATGAACTATCACGCCCTGTACACGCTCTTTTAAAAGGATAATAAATCGTAGAAAACCTCAACCGTAAATTTGTAAAGTTTTCAAAAAGCTCGTATTTCTTTAACAAACTCTGGTCCCTATGCACTGCTCTGTGACGTTGAATATATTAATATCTTTTCATTTTTTAAATTAATTCGTTATACAAGGTGAAAACTATTTCCCCCCAAAACGTGTATTTTTGCACAATTTCCATAAAAATGCAACAAATATTTAAGAAAATTCTTCAATTATCAATTCCTGCTCTATTTTTATTTATAAATATTCACATGTAATTTCATAATTGTACCCCTCTTTCACGTCTTTTAACCAAATGGTTTTCACATAAATCTTTCTTCTTCGATGACCCTTAATAAACTGTGTATACGAGTGATCACTTGTGATTTTTTTTTTTTTTTTTTTTAATAAGTATCGGCGGTCAGCGCGAACGCTGTGGACCCCCGTGCAAAAAGGTACCCGGGAGGAACCGCAAAACCTGGGGGTATCACAGGATTCGGCCAATCCTTAGTGCAATGGAAAGGCCTCATCCTGGGGTAACCTCCCAGGTACAGATACTACACTTTGATCTTAGCCAAAAGGCCGAGAAGCTGATAACAGTCAATATTAAGTAATCACAGTATTCGATTACCTGGAATGCCTTCTATAATTTACGTGTTGTCATACAAACAATGAAATGGTGTGTTATACATGTAATACAATACCACTAGTTTCTAACTCTGAGCGATGAAGCAGATACAGAAATATAAAACACGTTAACGATGATTCTTATAATTTTGGTAAATTTAAAAAACTAATTGCTTGTCGTTTTGTCGTCAAACTCATTTAAAAGCGCACAAAAAACACATTATTCAGATATCCGACCAATTACCTACCTTTACACGTGAGTTGTCAACCGTTTTGAAAGAAGCGATGTAAGGAATTTTTGGTTAAATTTTAAGAATTTTGACAAGAAAACTGCAAGAGATCTGTTTTCTGAAATTACCAGAATTATAAGAATCGTTGTTAAAAGTGTATTTTAATTTCTTATATGTTTCATCACGTTGAGTTAGTAAATGCAAATGTTGTATAACAGTATATACCAATTCCTTGCTTGTAAAGGGCTACATAATTAAAGCACGAAATCTTAAGAGTTAAAAGCGAGGCGATTTTTCTATGAAAGTTGTCTACTGTGGCGAATAAGTGTAGAAATGAAGTGTAGAGTAGATAGTTGAAATTAGTAGGGAAATGGGGAAGTTTAAACATTGTTAAGACAAATGCTACCTACGGTAGAGATAAAATTAATGTAGTTCAAGATATTATGACAAAGTATACACCAAGTCTATTTAATATTACGGTAATTGTAACAACAACAAAAACCCGTAAAACGGCGTGATTATATACATTCGGAGATACACTATTACTACCTTTGTAGGTGATTTAAACCCTTCATATCATGCATTGGTTTAATCAAACTGTCATATAAACAAAACATTGAACTAAGCAATTTTAACTGATTTGATTGTGAATTTATACAGTGTTTCGTTCAAAACTTGTCGATGTAGTTTCTAAGATTCCTCAAACAAGGGGTCAAAACAACACATTGCACTTTCGAGTACGGCATATTAAGTTTCTGAGAACTGATTGTTGGGACATAAACAAGAACATCTATGTTGTTACAATCAACAACTTAGAAATATCCCGTATGTACTTAATTTAACAGAGAAATTATATGGGAATTAATGTTTTGCATGTTTAAAATTACGTAAATTGCCTTAAAATATTTCCCAGAAGCGCGTGATTTTATACCAGTATATAACGCGTGCTGTTAAATTGTTTTCGTGCAATGTTTTTATATGCATTTAGATTCACGCATTTACAAATTATGGGTCATCTAACATTTACGGTAAAGGTTGTCTACGATTTATTGTCCTTTTAAAAAGCGTGTACCAGGCGTGATATTTATATTCTAAGGCCACTTATAATTCAAAGTACGGCAAGTCATAAAATGTGCACGGTCACACGATATTGTTCTATTTGAATTGAGGACAAATGTTTTTTTGGCTTGAACAATGCTGAACTATACACAGCCAAATGTGCGTTAACAATAATGGAGTAATATAGAAACTTAGCTTTTATAATCTTAACTTGGATCGTTGGTAGCCTTACAATATGAACTATCACGCCTTGTACACGCTCTTTTAAAAGGATAATAAATCGTTGAAAACCTTAACCGTAAATTTGTAAAGTTTTCAAAAAGCTCGTATTTCTTTAACAAACTCTGGTCCCTATGCACTGCGCTGTGACGTTGAATATTAATATATTTTCATTTTTTAAATTAATTCGTTATACAAGGTGAAAACTATTTTCCCCAAAACGTGTATTTTTGCACAATTTCCATAAAAATGCAACAAATATTTAAGAAAGTTCTTCAATTATCAATTCCTGCTATATTTTTATTTATAAATATTCACATGTAATTTCATAATTGTACCCCTCTTTCACGTGTTTTTAACCGTTTTCACATAAATCTTTCTTCTTCGATGACCCTTAATAAACTGTGTATACTAGTGATCACTGGTGATTACTGATAACAGTCAATATTTAGTTATCACAGTATTCGATTACCTGGAATGCCTTCTATAATTTACGTGTTGTCATACAAACAATGAAATGGTGTGTTATACATGTAATACAATACCACTAATTTCTAACTCTGAACGATGAAGCAGATACTAAAATATAAAACAGGTTTAACGATGATTCTTATAATTTTGGTAAATTTAGAAAACTGATTGCTTGTCGTTTCGTCGTCAAACTACTTTAAAAGCGCACCAACAACACATTATACAGATACCCGACAAATTACCTACCTTTAAACATGAGTTGTCGAACGTTTTGAAAGAAGAGATGTAAGGAATTTTGGTTGAATTTTAAGAATTGTGACAAGAAAACTGCAAGAGATCTGTTTTCTGAAATTGCCAGAATTATAAGAATCGTTGTTAAAAGTGTATTTCAATTTCTTATATGTTTCATCACGTAGAGTTAGTAAATGCAAATGTTGTATAACAGTATATACCAATTCCTTGCTTGTAAAGGGCTACATAATTAAAGCACGAAATCTTAAGAGTTAAAAGCGAGGCGATTTTTCTATGAAAGTTGTCTACTGTGGCGAATAAGTGTAGAAATGAAGTGTAGAGTAGATAGTTGAAATTAGTAGGGAAATGGGGAAGTTTAAACATTGTTAAGACAAATGCTACCTACGGTAGAGATAAAATTAATGTAGTTCAAGATATTATGACAAAGTATACACCAAGTCTATTTAATATTACGGTAATTGTAACAACAACAAAAACCCGTAAAACGGCGTGATTATATACATTCGGAGATACACTATTACTACCTTTGTAGGTGATTTAAACCCTTCATATCATGCATTGGTTTAATCAAACTGTCATATAAACAAAACATTGAACTAAGCAATTTTAACTGATTTGATTGTGAATTTATACAGTGTTTCGTTCAAAACTTGTCGATGTAGTTTCTAAGATTCCTCAAACAAGGGGTCAAAACAACACATTGCACTTTCGAGTACGGCATATTAAGTTTCTGAGAACTGATTGTTGGGACATAAACAAGAACATCTATGTTGTTACAATCAACAACTTAGAAATATCCCGTATGTACTTAATTTAACAGAGAAATTATATGGGAATTAATGTTTTGCATGTTTAAAATTACGTAAATTGCCTTAAAATATTTCCCAGAAGCGCATGATTTTATACCAGTATATAACGCGTGCTGTTAAATTGTTTTCGTGCAATGTGTTTTATATGCATTTAGATTCACGCATTTACAAATTATGGGTCATCTAACATTTACGGTAAAGGTTGTCTACGATTTATTGTCCTTTTAAAAAGCGTGTACCAGGCGTGATATTTATATTCTAAGGCCACTTATAATTCAAAGTACGGCAAGTCATAAAATGTGCACGGTCACACGATAAATCGTAGAAAACCTCAACCGTAAATTTGTAAAGTTTTCAAAAAGCTCGTATTTCTTTAACAAACTCTGGTCCCTATGCACTGCTCTGTGACGTTCAATATTTTAATATCTTTTCATTTTTTAAATTACCTTGTTATACAAGGTGAAAACTATTTCCCCCCAAAACGTGTATTTTTGCACAATTTCCATACAAATGCAACAAATATTTAAGAAAATTCTTCAATTATCAATTCCTGCTCTATTTTTATTTATAAATATTCACATGTAATTTCATAATTGTACCCCTCTTTCACGTGTTTTAACCAAATGGTTTTCACATAAATCTTTCTTCTTCGATGACCTTAATAAACTGTGTATACTAGTGATCACTGGTGATTACTAGTGATTACTGATAACAGTAAATATTTAGTTATCACAGTATTCGATTACCTGGAATGCCTTCTATAATTTACGTGTTGTCATACAAACAATAAAATGGTGTGTTATACATGTAATACAATACCACTAATTTCTAACTCTGAGCGATGAAACAGATACTAAAATATAAAACACGTTTAACGATGATTCTTATAATTTTGGTAAATTTAGAAAACTGATTGCTTGTCGTTTTGTCGTCAAACTACTTTAAAAGCGCACCAACAACACATTATACAGATACCCGACAAATTACCTACCTTTAAACGTGAGTTGTCGAACGTTTTGAAAGAAGAGATGTAAGGAATTTTTGGTTGAATTTTAAGAATTGTGAGAAGAAAACTGCAAGAGATCTGTTTTCTGAAATGCCAGAATTATAAGAATCGTTGTTAAAAGTGTATTTCAATTTCTTATATGTTTCATCACGTAGAGTTAGTAAATGCAAATGTTGTATAACAGTATATACCAATTCCTTGCTTGTAAAGGGCTACATAATTAAAGACGAAAGTTTAAGAGTTAAAAGCGAGACGATTTTTTCATGAAAGTTGTCTACTGTGGCGAATAAGTGCAGAAATGAAGTGTAGAGTAGATAGTTGAAATTAGTAGGAAAATGGGGAAGTTTAAACATTGTTAAGACAAATGCTACCGTAGAGATAAATGTAGTTCAAGATATTATGACAAAGTATACACCAAGTCTATTTAATATTACGGTAATTGTAACAAAAACCCCGTGAAAAGGCGTGATTATATACATTCGGAGATACACTATTACTACCTTTATAGGTGATTTAAACTCTTCATATCATGCATTGGTTTAATCTCGCTCTTATATAAACAAAACATTTAACTAAGCAATTTTAACTGATTTGATTGTGAATTTATATGGTGTTTCGTTCAAAACTTGCCGATGTAGTCTCAAAGATTCCTCAAACAAGGGGTCAAAACAACACATTGCACTTTCGGGTACGGCATATTAAGTTTCTGGGAACTGATTGTTAGGACATAGACAAGAGCATTTATGATGTCACAATCAAGAACTTGGAAATATCGCGTATGTACTTAATTTAACAGAGAAATTATATGGGAATGAATGTTTTGCATGTTTAAAATTACGTAAATTGTCTTAAAATATTTCCCAGAAGCGCAAGATTTTATACCAGTATATAACGCGTGCTGTTAAATTGTTTTCGTGCAATGTGTTTTATATGCATTTAGAATCACGCAATCACATTATAGGTCATCTAACATTTACGGCAAAGGTTGTCTACGATTTATTTCCCTTTTAAAAAGCGTGTGCCAGGCGTGATATTTATATTCTAAGGACACTTATAATTCAAAGTACGGCAAGTCATAAAATGTGCACGGTCACACAATATTGTTCTATTTGAATTGAGGATAAATGTTTTTTTGGCTTGAACAATGCTGAACTATACACAGCCAAATGTGCCTCAACAATAATGGAGTAATATAGAAACTTAGCTTTTATAATCTTCACTTGGATCGTTGGTAGCCTTACAATATGAACTATCACGCCTTGTACACGCTCTTTTAAAAGGATAATAAATCGTTGAAAACCTTAACCGTAAATTTGTAAAGTTTTCAAAAAGCTCGTATTTCTTTAACAAACTCTGGTCCCTATGCACTGCGCTGTGACGTTGAATATATTAATATATTTTCATTTTTTAAATTAATTCGTTATACAAGGTGAAAACTATTTTCCCCCAAAACGTGTATTTTTGCACAATTTCCATAAAAATGCAACAAATATTTAAGAAAGTTCTTCAATTATCAATTCCTGCTATATTTTTATTTATAAATATTCACATGTAATTTCATAATTGTACCCCTCTTTCACGTGTTTTTAACCGTTTTCACATAAATCTTTCTTCTTCGATGACCCTTAATAAACTGTGTATACTAGTGATCACTGGTGATTACTGATAACAGTCAATATTAGTTATCACAGTATTCGATTACCTGGAATGCCTTCTATAATTTACGTGTTGTCATACAAACAATGAAATGGTGTGTTATACATGTAATACAATACCACTAATTTCTAACTCTGAACGATGAAGCAGATACTAAAATATAAAACAGGTTTAACGATGATTCTTATAATTTTGGTAAATTTAGAAAACTGATTGCTTGTCGTTTCGTCGTCAAACTACTTTAAAAGCGCACCAACAACACATTATACAGATACCCGACAAATTACCTACCTTTAAACATGAGTTGTCGAACGTTTTGAAAGAAGAGATGTAAGGAATTTTTGGTTGAATTTTAAGAATTGTGACAAGAAAACTGCAAGAGATCTGTTTTCTGAAATTGCCAGAATTATAAGAATCGTTGTTAAAAGTGTATTTCAATTTCTTATATGTTTCATCACGTAGAGTTAGTAAATGCAAATGTTGTATAACAGTATATACCAATTCCTTGCTTGTAAAGGGCTACATAATTAAAGCACGAAATCTTAAGAGTTAAAAGCGAGGCGATTTTTCTATGAAAGTTGTCTACTGTGGCGAATAAGTGTAGAAATGAAGTGTAGAGTAGATAGTTGAAATTAGTAGGGAAATGGGGAAGTTTAAACATTGTTAAGACAAATGCTACCTACGGTAGAGATAAAATTAATGTAGTTCAAGATATTATGACAAAGTATACACCAAGTCTATTTAATATTACGGTAATTGTAACAACAACAAAAACCCGTAAAACGGCGTGATTATATACATTCGGAGATACACTATTACTACCTTTGTAGGTGATTTAAACCTTCATATCATGCATTGGTTTAATCAAACTGTCATATAAACAAAACATTGAACTAAGCAATTTTAACTGATTTGATTGTGAATTTATACAGTGTTTCGTTCAAAACTTGTCGATGTAGTTTCTAAGATTCCTCAAACAAGGGGTCAAAACAACACATTGCACTTTCGAGTACGGCATATTAAGTTTCTGAGAACTGATTGTTGGGACATAAACAAGAACATCTATGTTGTTACAATCAACAACTTAGAAATATCCCGTATGTACTTAATTTAACAGAGAAATTATATGGGAATTAATGTTTTGCATGTTTAAAATTACGTAAATTGCCTTAAAATATTCCCAGAAGCGCATGATTTTATACCAGTATATAACGCGTGCTGTTAAATTGTTTTCGTGCAATGTGTTTTATATGCATTTAGATTCACGCATTTACAAATTATGGGTCATCTAACATTTACGGTAAAGGTTGTCTACGATTTATTGTCCTTTTAAAAAGCGTGTACCAGGCGTGATATTTATATTCTAAGGCCACTTATAATTCAAAGTACGGCAAGTCATAAAATGTGCACGGTCACACGATAAATCGTAGAAAACCTCAACCGTAAATTTGTAAAGTTTTCAAAAAGCTCGTATTTCTTTAACAAACTCTGGTCCCTATGCACTGCTCTGTGACGTTCAATATTTTAATATCTTTTCATTTTTTAAATTACCTTGTTATACAAGGTGAAAACTATTTCCCCCAAAACGTGTATTTTTGCACAATTTCCATACAAATGCAACAAATATTTAAGAAAATTCTTCAATTATCAATTCCTGCTCTATTTTTATTTATAAATATTCACATGTAATTTCATAATTGTACCCCTCTTTCACGTGTTTTAACCAAATGGTTTTCACATAAATCTTTCTTCTTCGATGACCCTTAATAAACTGTGTATACTAGTGATCACTGGTGATTACTAGTGATTACTGATAACAGTAAATATTTAGTTATCACAGTATTCGATTACCTGGAATGCCTTCTATAATTTACGTGTTGTCATACAAACAATAAAATGTGTGTTATACATGTAATACAATACCACTAATTTCTAACTCTGAGCGATGAAACAGATACTAAAATATAAAACACGTTTAACGATGATTCTTATAATTTTGGTAAATTTAGAAAACTGATTGCTTGTCGTTTTGTCGTCAAACTACTTTAAAAGCGCACCAACAACACATTATACAGATACCCGACAAATTACCTACCTTTAAACGTGAGTTGTCGAACGTTTTGAAAGAAGAGATGTAAGGAATTTTTGGTTGAATTTTAAGAATTGTGAGAAGAAAACTGCAAGAGATCTGTTTTCTGAAATGCCAGAATTATAAGAATCGTTGTTAAAAGTGTATTTCAATTTCTTATATGTTTCATCACGTAGAGTTAGTAAATGCAAATGTTGTATAACAGTATATACCAATTCCTTGCTTGTAAAGGGCTACATAATTAAAGACGAAAGTTTAAGAGTTAAAAGCGAGACGATTTTTTCATGAAAGTTGTCTACTGTGGCGAATAAGTGCAGAAATGAAGTGTAGAGTAGATAGTTGAAATTAGTAGGAAAATGGGGAAGTTTAAACATTGTTAAGACAAATGCTACCGTAGAGATAAATGTAGTTCAAGATATTATGACAAAGTATACACCAAGTCTATTTAATATTACGGTAATTGTAACAAAAACCCCGTGAAAAGGCGTGATTATATACATTCGGAGATACACTATTACTACCTTTATAGGTGATTTAAACTCTTCATATCATGCATTGGTTTAATCTCGCTCTTATATACAAAACATTTAACTAAGCAATTTTAACTGATTTGATTGTGAATTTATATGGTGTTTCGTTCAAAACTTGCCGATGTAGTCTCAAAGATTCCTCAAACAAGGGGTCAAAACAACACATTGCACTTTCGGGTACGGCATATTAAGTTTCTGGGAACTGATTGTTAGGACATAGACAAGAGCATTTATGATGTCACAATCAAGAACTTGGAAATATCGCGTATGTACTTAATTTAACAGAGAAATTATATGGGAATGAATGTTTTGCATGTTTAAAATTACGTAAATTGTCTTAAAATATTTCCCAGAAGCGCAAGATTTATACCAGTATATAACGCGTGCTGTTAAATTGTTTTCGTGCAATGTGTTTTATATGCATTTAGAATCACGCAATCACATTATAGGTCATCTAACATTTACGGCAAAGGTTGTCTACGATTTATTTCCCTTTTAAAAAGCGTGTGCCAGGCGTGATATTTATATTCTAAGGACACTTATAATTCAAAGTACGGCAAGTCATAAAATGTGCACGGTCACACAATATTGTTCTATTTGAATTGAGGATAAATGTTTTTTTGGCTTGAACAATGCTGAACTATACACAGCCAAATGTGCCTCAACAATAATGGAGTAATATAGAAACTTAGCTTTTATAATCTTCACTTGGATCGTTGGTAGCCTTACAATATGAACTATCACGCCTTGTACACGCTCTTTTAAAAGGATAATAAATCGTTGAAAACCTTAACCGTAAATTTGTAAAGTTTTCAAAAAGCTCGTATTTCTTTAACAAACTCTGGTCCCTATGCACTGCGCTGTGACGTTGAATATATTAATATATTTTCATTTTTTAAATTAATTCGTTATACAAGGTGAAAACTATTTTCCCCAAAACGTGTATTTTTGCACAATTTCCATAAAAATGCAACAAATATTTAAGAAAGTTCTTCAATTATCAATTCCTGCTATATTTTTATTTATAAATATTCACATGTAATTTCATAATTGTACCCCTCTTTCACGTTTTTAACCGTTTTCACATAAATCTTTCTTCTTCGATGACCCTTAATAAACTGTGTATACTAGTGATCACTGGTGATTACTGATAACAGTCAATATTTAGTTATCACAGTATTCGATTACCTGGAATGCCTTCTATAATTTACGTGTTGTCATACAAACAATGAAATGGTGTGTTATACATGTAATACAATACCACTAATTTCTAACTCTGAACGATGAAGCAGATACTAAATATAAAACAGGTTTAACGATGATTCTTATAATTTTGGTAAATTTAGAAAACTGATTGCTTGTCGTTTCGTCGTCAAACTACTTTAAAAGCGCACCAACAACACATTATACAGATACCCGACAAATTACCTACCTTTAAACATGAGTTGTCGAACGTTTTGAAAGAAGAGATGTAAGGAATTTTTGGTTGAATTTTAAGAATTGTGACAAGAAAACTGCAAGAGATCTGTTTTCTGAAATTGCCAGAATTATAAGAATCGTTGTTAAAAGTGTATTTCAATTTCTTATATGTTACATCACGAAGAGGTAGTAAATGTAAATGTTGTATAACAGTACATACCAATTCATTGCTTGTAAAAAGCTACATAATTAAATCACGATAGTTTAAGAGTTAAAAGCGAGGCGATTTCCATGACAGTTGTCTACTGTGGCGAATAAGTGCAGAAATGAAGTGTAGAGTTGATAGTTGAAATTAGTAGGAAAATAGGGAAGTTTAATCATGTTAAAACTAATGCTACCGTAGAGATAAATGCAATTCAAGATATTATGACAAAGTATACACCAAGTCTATTTAATATTACGGCAATTGTAACAAAAAAATCCGTGAAAAGGCGTGATTATATACATTCGGAGATACACTATTTCTACCTTTATAGGTGATTTAAAGTCTTCATATCATGCATTGTTTAATGTCACTCTCATATAAACAAAACATTGAACTAAGCAATTTTAACTGATTTGATTGTGAATTCATATGGTGTTTCTTTCGAAACTTGCCGATGTAGTCTCTAAGATTCCTCAAATAAGGGGCCAAAACAAAACATTGCAATTTCGGGTACGGCATATTAAGTTTCTGAGAACTGATTGTTGGGACTTAAACAAGAGCATTAATGATGTCACAATCAACAACTTAGAAATATCGCGCATGTATTTAATTTAACAGAGAAATTAAATGGGAATGAATGTTTTGCATGTTTAAAAAGTACGTAAATTGTCTTAAAATATTTCCCAGAAGCGCGAGATTTTATACCAGTATATAACGCGTGCAGTTAAATGGTTTCGTGCAATGTGTTTTATATGCAACTAGATTCAGGCAATCACATATTATGGGTCATCTAACATTACTGGTGATTACTGATAACAGTCAATTTTTTAGTCATTAAAGTATTCAACTCTATAATATATGTGTTGTACAAACACTTTAAAACGTCACCCTGTACGCAAATTAGAAATACACGAACTCCACACGGTGCATGAACTTGTTTTTAGATTCACTGAGATTACGGTGACAAGAACAATTTCCCCTGATGGAGAAATTGCTGATGTGTTGTAAAACAACATTCGACCAACCGAATCTACAGTGATCGGAAAAGTTTAGTATAACATTTTGTCATAAAGCTGAATACTATCAAGGTAGCTCAGTTTCTATCAGAGGGCTTGCTCCCTATGTGGGAGGTTGTGGGTTTGAACTCCAGTCAGGTCTGACCAAGATTTGAAAATAGGTAGCGACCGTTCTTTTGCCAAACACTGTGCATTATATGAAATGAAAATTACCTATGCCGTGTCATGGCAGCATGTTCAAAAACTCTTCTTGCAAAATTTCAGCCACTTCAGCTATAGCTGGGGACATTTCGATTAAAGTGAAATATTCTTTACTTTGATGTAAAACCACATTGAAACAATAAATAATTTTTAAACATGGTGTAGGCTATACAAGGGAACTTACTCCATGTACACTACAGATGAACTCACTTGATACAAATCCATTAAACTTTATCGGTAAACAACATTGACTTGTCCACTTGACCTTTTATTAAGAATATTCATATATACATTGATCCACCCAATACATGGTTGTGTTGGTTTTTGCAGGTAATATATACTAGTGAAGAAAACATATTTCTTAAATAAATATCTTTGTTCCTTATACATTAATGTACTGGTCCATAATAAATATTTAAACTAGAGGTCAAATGGACAGGTTAATGTTGTTTTCCTATAGATAGTCGGGTTAGCTATAGTCTGTCAGCCATATTGTGGCAGAGTGTTTAACATTAAAGAGTCTATATAATGTAAATAGCAATAAAGATAGTTTTGACAAATTAACACATACAGGTGTGAATATACGCATACGGTATTTGTGTAGAATAGACTCTTCTGTGTTTATAAACTCTTCCAAAATATCACCAAGACGCAATTCATTGTTTGTAAACAGCTCATAAACATGATGTAGGCCATACAAGGGAGCTTACTCTGTGTACACTTCAGATGAGCTTACTTTGATAAAACCCTGTTGTAAATAGTAGGCTTACTAGCTCACAATTGATTTTCTGGCCTAACAACAGCATACCAACCATGCATTAATTAAAATAACTCACTTATTTTGATTTTGAAAGTTTTTATTGAATTATTAACTCCTCTCATCATTAATATGTAAAATGTAACAGCACCATTATATTACATGTTTAACACAGCAAACAATTTGTATCAATTGTACGTTTTTCAAAAAAATAAAAATCTTTTTAAAATCTAAGCAACAATTTTAAAATGTCTATTAATATAAATATAGAATCTCTATAAAAAGGGGGTTAAGGTACGTTTTAACATCCAAATATACCAAACACAAAATTTTGAAAATGACCTATTTGCATTTTCATCTATTTTAAAAGTGCTTGCATCACAGATAATCTTTTGTCAATACATTTTTTTGTATTTAAAAGGTACTGTTAACATTAATTTTAGCGATGTACTAATTTTAGCAATTTTCACCATGATATGGTTGCCCAAATTTAAATCCTCTATCAAATTAAATGGAATCTTAAAATATTAATTTTAGCAATTTTTGCCACGATACAATAGCACCAACTTAAATCTGTCAAATTATACAGGAAGATAAAGTATTAATTTTAGCGGTGTCCTAATTTTAGCAATTTTCACGACAATACATAAGCACCAACTATCAAATTATATACCGGGTACCATCATAGTGCACATGCAGTGATCCATGAAATTTACACTAATTCAAGTCCACATGAATATACAGTCAAACCTATCTATAAAGGACACCCAAGGGAACCAGTAAAAGTGGCTTTTTGGGCAGGTCTCTATGGGCAGGTTTGATTGCACCTGAATTATAAATACACTAAAAACCATACATGCTAAAATTAATATATTTACAGCCGTTTCTTGTTGTTTGTCAATGAACAGATATAAACCTTCAATATATTGAAACAAGTTTATCATTATGAAAAATAAAATTTTCTTTGGACCCCATGAACTAAAGGGCTTAGTGGATTATAACAACATTAACAGTAATCATTTCCATTTAATTCATTTTGAAAGACTATCTTATCACTCCTGGTAAACAAAGTCACTATTAACTACCTACTCATTTCTGAAAAAATTCTTGCATAAAGTAACCTTAATCAGCAATTTTAGCAAATTTGTGGAAAATCCTATGGTATTTTAGCGCTTGTGAAAAAATACTTTTAAAATCCTATTTTAGAAAATCAGTAAAAAAAATACTCTTAAAATCCTATTTTAGCAAATTTGTGAAAAAAAAAACTTTTAAAATCCTGCGGTATTTGAGCAAATTTGTGAAAAAATACTTTTAAAAAGCTACAGTATTTAGCAAATTTGTGAAAAAAAAATTTTAAAAACCTATTTTAGTAAATTTGTGAAAATATATATTTAAAAAGGACTATATTTACACAAATTTTGGAATTTTTGGCTGCTATATTAATTTTAAATTTTGCAGAAACCTCAGAATGAGCTACATTACAATATGAATACATGTACTGGGTACCCTTCTCACTGTAAATAAGTCATTATAACATGACATTTTGGCTTTCCATCATACACATGTGGTAGAATAAACCAGTAGATAGTTCCCATGTGACATCATCACACTGTCAACTTTACAGGTAAAGTAACAGCCATTTTGGTAGGCATTAATTCTTTCTAAAATAGGCTGTATAAAATTTATTGTCACATCGTTGTTATGAGGACAAAAACTTTATATTGGATATTGAAAAAATTTAAATTTGGCGATTTCATAAATTTAAAAACTTTATTGATAATAGGATTACTTTTTGTAAAACAATCATTTAAAAATTGACAAATTTGGTTAAAATAGACAGATAAATGAGATAGCTTGCCTAACAAAATGGCGACCACTCTACTGAAAAATCTGTCTGCTAGAGGTCCATGAGAACTATCTGTAGGGGGCTTTACTACCTTGTCAGTTATTCTGCCACACATCCATGCAATATTGGAACAATTGTTAATTATTTCTTAAATATAAAATTAAAATTGTTGGAAATGTAATTCTATAAGCAATAAAATCATTACAAGATCCAAAAATCGACGTTTATAAATATTATGAAATTAAAAAGTTAATAATATATTCTGTATATAAATGATTTTTTCCTTAAAATAAAGAACAAGGGAGACAACTCTATTGCAGTTTCAGTGCATGATTTGATTTGAATGGAGTACAATTATATTTAAATTCAATATACAACAACTTCAATGATAACTTATGGCAACCCTCAGTTTTCAAATTGTTTGGGCAATCATAAATCATTTTTAAAAAATAAACACTTCAGAAAGACAATCACAAACTTTTAAAAATCAAAAACAGTTCAGAATGGACACATACACACACGATGACTACCGTTGCTACCATATGATCAAATAAACATAGCCAGTGACAAAATAATTTACTGTATCAGTTCAATATTTAAGTATAATATAGACACCAATTTCAAAATTCAAAATTGCTACTAAACATTGACAAAAACGTCCAATTTTGAGCAGTTATTTTAGGATTTCATGCTTTAAACAAATCCTTCAAAATAAAATTACTTATTATGCATAAATTGTTTGCCTGTATTTATGAAAATATGGATTGATAAAGTTTATCAACAAATATAATCCCTGTATTACAGGCAGGAGTGACACAATACAGCAAAAATGGTTTTGCAATATACTGCAGGACTGCTGAACTGTATTGCAATACATATGGACTACATGTATGTATTGCACTGGTATATCAGAATAACGTAGAAAAAATTGTGACAAATTTGTTATTTCCCAGTACATAAACAATCAACATGATGAAATTGATTGTTTGATTTAAACCAGCGACAACATCTGTTCTCCTGATGTCAAATTTCAGGAAATAAATACTTTCATCACCCCCCCATCTCCAAAAAATAGTTGTTATTTCTAAGACTTGTGATCTTAACCTATACAACACTTAAATTTGGTATCATCTCATGTTGATTAACATTTTTTCCGTGTTTGAACAAAATCCATCCACAGACATGGAAGATATAAGAGTGGACACAATATTGAGACAGACAGGGTGATTCCTTTACACCCCACCCCACCTAAACTTTGTTCTGCAGGGAGTTTAAAAAAACTCATTTGAAACTTTCTTACAGACCCTGCTGAATTTAATAAAAAACATTAATATAACCAGAGGCTCAGGATGAGCCTGTATCGCTCACCTGACTAAAATGCTTTTAAAGCAAATTTGTATATATGCTTTTCCAAAAGTGTCCAATGTGAAACAACGTTCTCCGCTGGCAGGCATATTTTATGGCAGATCAGAAAAATTTTGGCAATCTATGTAAAGGACCTTCTATACATCATTCCTGTAAAGTTTGATTCAATTTGCTTTACTAGCTTCAGAGGAGATAGCATATATATATGCTTTTCCCATAGGGTTCAATATTACACTATCTTCTGCGCTGGCGGCCATGTTTTTTGGCAGATCAGAAAAATTTTGGCAATGTAAGTAAAGGACCTTCTATACATCATTTCTGTAAAGTTTGGTTAAATTCGCTTCAGTCATTTCTGAGGAGATAGCCAAAAATTCGTTTTTCCCATAGGGTCCAATGTTAAACTATCTTCTGCGCTGGCGGCCATGTTTTTAGGCGGATCAGAAAAATTTTGGCAATCTTTGTGAAGGACCTCCAAACATCATTCCTCTAAAGTTTGGTTAAGTTTGCTTCAGTAGTTTCAGAGGAGATAGCAAAAATGTGTTTTCCCATAGGGTCCAATGTTAAACTATGTTCCCCGCTGGCAGCCATGTTTTTAGGCGGATCAAAAAAATTTCGGCAATCTTTGCAAAAGACCTTACATACATCATTCCTGTAAAGTTTAATTGAATTCGCTTCAGTCGTTTCAGAGGAGATAGCCAAAATGTGCGTTTTCCCATAGGGCCCAATGTTAAACTTTGTTTGGCCCTGGCGGCCATTTTTTTTGGCGGATCAGAAAAATTTGGGCAATCTTAGTAAATGACCCTACATACATTATTCCTGTAAAGTTTGGTTCAAATTAGTTCAGCGGTTTCAAAGAAGATAGAAAATATATGCTTTTCCCATAGGGTCCAATGTTAAACTATCTTCTGCGCTGGCGGCCATGTTTTTTGACGGATCAGAAAAATTTTGGCAATCCAAATAAAGGACCTTCCTTACACCATTCCTGTTAAGTTTGGTTAAATTTGCTTCAGTCATTTCTGAGGAAATCGTTAAAAATGCATTTTTCCCATAGGGTCCAATGTTAAACTATCTTCTGTGCTGGCAGCCATGTTTTTGGCGGATCAAAAAAATTTCGGCAATCTAAGTAAAGGACCTTCCATACATCATTCCTGTAAAGTTTGGTTAAAATTGCTCTAGTGGTGTCAGAGGAGATAGTCAAAATGTGAAAAGTTTACGGACGGACGACGGACGACGGACGACAGACGACGACGACGGACGACAGACGACGGAC